>OZ014524.1:78652981-79042981 GCA_963966055.1 Lathyrus aphaca
ATCAATACTAATGAATGAAAATAGTAACAGAATTTTCAAATTTAATAGATTAAATATAAAATAAAGATATATTCTATTCTAACTTAAATTTAGGAAAATACATATTTTATATTTACATTTGTCAAATATAAAAAAAAAACACTTATAAAAAACATAAATTAGGAAATTTTTTAATAAAAAATAAAGAATTTTTTATAATAATAAAGAGATAATCTATTCTAACTTAAATTTAAGAAATTTTTTCAATAACAAATGCTTAATGTATGCTTTATTAATTATGAGAAAATAGGATATGTATTGATAATGTTTTTTTTAATATACAAACAATTCCAATATTAGGATTATAAGGGATACTCCTCCCGAAACTACAAACGGAAAGCCCCTACCACCTAAAATATAGGAGAGGAAGGGTATTCCAAACAAAAACAATTACAATTGTCGACCGGTTTACAAATAGAGCATAACCAAACCCACGACCTTCAGACAATAGTCGACATACATTCGTCAAAAACGAAAAATGTCTCCTTAAAAATAATATCATTGTGCACCAACCAAATACTCCAAATCGTTACGAGCCAAATGGTCGTGACAATATTCCTCCTAGAGCTGCTCACCAACTTATCACAGTGGAAGAAAAATTCTATAAACTTTCTCAAAAGACAACTCGAAAAGGATTCCAATCCTATCCTACATCTTCTTCCAAATTCTTAACGAATATACACAATCTTCGAAAAGATGCAATCTTAACTCGATATCCGAAGCACATAAAAAGCAACTTTAGCCTGATATATTTGCAAGGATTCCACGTTTGAACAACTGACCTTTTGTGGATAATTTGAGGCCAAAATTATCTTTCTTCACCTCATTCTAAAGAAAATATAATAATAAACTTCTTAATGACATAGAGAATACAATTTATAAAAACATTTATGTAATCTTTCTCCCTCTGGATTTTGGGCCTTTCCTTCCCAGTGTAACCCCCAACTCCATTCTTAATAAAACAACTTAAGAATATTCAAATCATAGCAAAGACATACTAAAAGTTGTTTAACACATTCACTGACACCTTTTGTCTTTCTACATGCATATTTACTATTTATACTTGCATCTCTTGCTAGAATCTCTAAGTAGTTAGGTTATCTTCATCCAAACAGATACACCATTCAAAACACTTACGCTTTTTTCAACTTAATAGGGGTTTACTAAAAAGTTTCCCGGTGAAGTGCTTCTCTATAAACTATCCCCAGACTCCTCTTGGGATTTATCCAAGGATCCATGGGCCTCATACATGTAACTTATCCTCCTCTTGAGCCAAAACACAAGGATCCTCTCAGGTTCCTAAAAGCATAGGAACAGACCTTAGAAGAATCAAAACATACAGTAGTTTCCCTGTCCCCCAAACAAAGGAAAGTCTGATGACAACATCTTATAAATTTCCAACAGACCAAACACTTTTCATACATAGTCATTCTCCCAACAATTTTTCAGACTCCCATCTTAGGCTTCATATATGATACAAACAAAATCAAGAGTCAGTCTCTCACAAATAAGCTTCAAACCTGGGCTTCCAAATCAGGACACAGATAAAACTTTCCCAACAGAGTCAGTTTTCTTCGTTTAGCTTCATCCTTGAGCTTCAATCAAGGCACAAATAAATCAAAATCTTCCCGCTTTAGAGATGACAAATTCTCTCTACAAAGCACCTTTTAGCTTCAACTTTGGCCTTAAATCAAGGCACAAAAGTCAAACATTTTACAGTCACTCAAAATCAGCATAGTCTTGGACTTTAGCTAAGCTAACATCAGTCATAGTATTGGACTTTAACTAACCTAACAACATCAATATAGTCATAGTCTTGGACTTTAACTAAGCTAATTTCCCACAATACAGTCATAGTATTAGAAAACAGTAAATCCAAATCGGTCTAAATAAAAACCGCAAATCGATCCAAAAAATTAGAAAACAGTAAAAAAGAAAAAATTATTGAATGTATTTTGATGTCAAAATAAACCAAATAAAAACCGCAAACGAATCTAGATTAAACCACACAAAATTGAATTCATTCTTCACCATACTAAACCGCGGGTGAAATTTACTTTTAGATAAGGATATATTTTGCTTCAAAATCGATTCAAATCGAACCGCGAACATCCCTACCTACAAGCAAGGCATTGGGAATGAGGTTGACTGATAGTCTCGAATATGGAGGAAGGTTTATGACTGTTTAGGGGCTGAATTCGAATTATCTTTTGAAGATTTTGTGCATTTCTTCTATCATTGCGACAAGGTGATATCTAAATTAAAGAGGCGGATTGCTGGAGTTATTTGGATAGCTTCTGTTTGGTCTATTTGGTAGAAGAGGAACGCCATTAGTTTTAAAAATGAAGAGTTCAATTTTTTGGATTGTATGTCGGATATAATTCTTAGGTCGTGGAAGTGGATGTGTATGTATTGTAGAATAACAGATCTTTGTAACTTCTCGGTTTGGAATTTTTTACCTCTAATTTGTTTTAAGAGGTAGGAGCCTTTCTGTCTCTTTGTAATCGGTCGAAGTATCCGTTATACTTCCTTTATTATATTCATTGTCTATTAAAAAAAAATGATTGTAATGATATCGATGGTGGTAATCCATCGGTTACATCCTAAATGTTTTAAGCTTGAAAATTTTGATTGAGTGTTCCGCATGTTGAATAATAGACCCATGTCTCACATTTATTTTATTTTTTATTTATCATATTATGTTATGATTAATTATTTTTAGTTTATCAATATTTATTTATGTTTCAAAATTTAATTAATTTCATTATTTAAATAGTATCATTATAGACAATATATATATAGACAATATTTGGATGTTGATATATATATATATATATATATATATATATATATATATATATATATATATATATATATATATATATAAGGAATACTAGTAAAATTAAATATTATATATACGAAAGATGTCGCGCGAATCAAGTTATGCAAAAATATTATGCTGAGAGAAAAATTTTGTACCCAGGAGAGAATCAATGGATGGTAAATATAATGCAAATATGCCATCAACGCTAATGAATTCAAATAGTTAACGAAAATTTCAAAATCAATATTAAATATAATAAATAAATATTCTATTCAATAGATTAAGGGTTTTAGCTTTTAAAAAAAAATACTTTTTTTTTATATTTTTAAAAATGGATTTTTAAAATATTACAAGTTTTTCTATATTCATTTTTTCTAAATTGGATGATTAATTTTGAAATTATACAACATAAATAAACATTATTGAAGATCAAAACATAATCGAAATCACAATTTTTTAAAAAAGTTTTATCTCGAAAATATTATTTATGAAAATCTATTTGAAATAACTTCAAAAATAAATGATTTTTTTAAAATTTTGATATTAAATTTTTTTCTGATAAAATAATGAAATATCTAAAATAACATTTCAAGAATAATTACTCAAACAAAATTGTTATTTGAAACATTTATGAAAAGTTTCTTTATTTTTTTTTTTACAAAATTATGTTATACTAAAAAAGTTATTAAAAAAAAATCAAAAACAAAACACTCCGAAATTCTTTAAAAATAGGTTCTTAAAACAAATTCAAGTTTTCTTTTAATCTAGGGCGAAGAACTTTAAAACCATAAAAAACGGTAACAAATTGTTTATACTTTGACTGAGGTGCCACTGAGAAGGTAAAAATGATAGTTTTTTGTTTTTCCCAAATCTCCTTTGGAGTATAACACATTTGCAAATATATGAGTCTGGTTAAACTATTATTTGAATTATGTGGAAGTAGATTCTTTATAAGACCTTTTGTCTCTTTTTCATCTCATTAATTCACTTGTTTTCTCACTTTAGGTGCCTTTAAAACAATATCAAATATATAAAATTAATAATATATATCTTTATTAGAAAATGAAAAATAATACTGATATTAATTAATGTGAACCCTAGATATTTGTTATCTCTAATTAATATTTCACATGGTACATTTTCATGTGTGAATAATGTTGAATCCAATCTTAGGAAAACAATAATCACTGAAAGTATAGAACAAATAACTTTAAATTGTAATCTAGTATTCAACCTTGCATTATATTATTCATTTTAATAAGGTAAATCTAAGCAATCAAAGAAATATTTCAAACGAAATTACTATGTTGATCATAGTAAGAGAGATATACAGTAATTGAAAAATTAAAGTAACTTAAAAATTCGCCAGGATCAAACATCCTCGGGAACAGTAAAAATACCATTAATCCGTTCTCTGATGATGAGAAGAACATGTTTGATCCTGGTGAATTTTTAGATTCCTTTCTTTTTCTTTCTTTGGAGAACAAATGTTTGGCTATGGCCAATGAAACATTCGGTTGGTTGGTGATTGATTTGGCAAGGAGATGCATTCTTATTCTGAATGTAAAACCATAGAGAGTGAGAAAAGAGAGTAGGTTGTTAAACCCTAAAACCATTATAATATTTATACAAAAGATATCTTGCTAATCAAGTTATGGAGAAATATTAGGGCCCGAATATGAAGGGAAAGATTCATGTAATCAATACTAATGAATGAAAATAGTAACAGAATTTTCAAATTTAATAGATTAAATATAAAATAAAGATATATTCTATTCTAATTTAAATTTAGGAAAATACATATTTTATATTTACATTTGTCAAATATAAAAAAAAAACACTTATAAAAAACATAAATTAGGAAATTTTTTAATAAAAATAAAGAATTTTTTATAATAATAAAGAGATAATATATTCTAACTTAAATTTAAGAAATTTTTTCAATAACAAATGCTTAATGTATGCTTTATTAATTATGAGAAAATAGGATATGTATTGATAATGTTTTTTTTAATATACAAACAATTCCAATATTAGGATTATAAGGGATACTCCTCCCGAAACTACAAACGGAAAGCCCCTACCACCTAAAATATAGGAGAGGAAGGGTATTCCAAACAAAAAAAATTACAATTGTCGACCGGTTTACAAATAGAGCATAACCAAACCCACGACCTTCAGACAATAGTCGACATACATTCGTCAAAAAGGAAAAATGTCTCCTTAAAAATAATATCATTGTGTACCAACCAAATACTCCAAATCGTTACGAGCCAAATGATCGTAACAATATTCCTCCTAGAGCTGCTCACCAACTTATCACAGTGGAAGAAAAATTCTATAAACTTTCTCAAAAGACAACTCGAAAAGGATTCCAATCCTATCCTACATCTTCTTCCAAATTCTTAACGAATATACACAATCTTCGAAAAGATGCAATCTTAACTCGATATCCGAAGCACATAAAAAGCAACTCTAGACAGATATATTCGCAAGGATTCCACGTTTGAACAACTGACCTTTTGTGGATAATTTGAGGCCAAAATTATCTTTCTTCACCTCATTCTAAAGAAAAGATAATAATAAACTTCTTAATGACATAGAGAATAAAATTTATAAAAACATTTATGTAATCTTTCTCCCTCTGGATTTTGGGCCGTTCCTTCCCAGTGTAACCCCCAACTCCATTCTTAATAAAACAACTTAAGAATATTCAAATCATAGCAAAGACATACTAAAAGTTGTTTAACACATTCACTGACACCCTTTGTCTTTCTACATGCATATTTACTATTTATACTTGCATCTCTTGCTAGAATCTCTAAGTAGTTAGGTTATCTTCATCCAAACAGATACACCATTCAAAACACTTAGGATTTTTTCAACTTAATAGGGGTTTACTAAGAAGTTTCCCGGTGAAGTGCTTCTCTGTAAACTGTCCCCAGACTCCTCTTGGGATTTATCTAAGGATCCATGGGACTCATACATGTAACTTATCCTCCTCTTGAGCCAAAACACAAGGATCCTCTCAGGTTCGTAAAAGCATAGGAACAGACCTTAGAAGAATCAAAACATACAGTAGTTTCCCTGTCCCCCAAACAAAGAAAGTCTGATGACAACATCTTATAAATTTCCAACAGACCAAACACTTTTCATACATAGTCACTCTCCCAACAATTTTTCAGATTCCCATCTTAGGCTTCATATATGATACAAACAAAATCAAGAGTCAGTCTCTCACAAATAAGCTTCAAACATGGGCTTCCAAATCAGGACACAGATTAAACTTTCCCAACAGAGTCAGTTTTCTTCGTTTAGCTTCATCCTTGAGCTTCAATCAAGGCACAAATAAATCAAAATCTTCCCGCTTTAGAGATGACAAATTCTCTCTACAAAGCACCTTTTAGCTTCAACTTTGGCCTTAAATCAAGGCACAAAAGTCAAACATTTTACAGTCACTCAAAATCAGCATAGTCTTGGACTTTAGCTAAGCTAACATCAGTCATAGTCTTGGACTTTAACTAACCTAACAACATCAATATAGTCATAGTCTTGGACTTTAACTAAGCTAATTTCCCACAATACAGTCATAGTAATAGAAAACAGTAAATCCAAATTGGTCTAAATAAAAACCGCAAATCGATCCAAAAAATTAGAAAACAGTAAAAAAGAAAAAATTATTGAATGTATTTTGATGTCAAAATAAACCAAATAAAAACCGCAAACGAATCTAGATTAAACCACACAAAATTGAAGTCATTCTTCACCATACTAAACCGCGGGTGAAATTTACTTTTAGATAAGGATATATTTTGCTTCAAAATCGATTCAAATCGAACCGCGAACATCCCTACCTACAAGCAAGGAATTGGGAATGAGGTTGACTGATAGTCTCGAATATGGAGGAAGGTTTATGACTGGTTAGGGGCTGAATTCGAATTATCTTTTGAAGATTTTGTGCATTTCTTCTATCATTGCGACAAGGTGATATCTAAATTAAAGAGGCGGATTGCTGGAGTTATTTGGATAGCTTCTGTTTGGTCTATTTGGTTAAAGAGGAACGCCATTAGTTTTAAAAATGAAGAGTTCAATTTTTTGGATTGTATGTCGGATATAATTCTTAGGTCGTGGAAGTAGATGTGTATGTATTGTAGAATAACAGATCTTTGTAACTTCTCGGTTTGGAATTTTTTACCTCTAATTTGTTTTAAGAGGTAGGAGCCTTTCTGTCTCTTTGTAATCGGTCGAAGTATCCGTTATACTTCCTTTATTATATTCATTGTCTATTAAAAAAAATGATTGTAATGATATCGATGGTGGTAATCCATCGGTTACATCCTAAATGTTTGAAGCTTGAAAATTTTGATTGAGTGTTCCGCATGTTGAATAATAGACCCATGTCTCACATTTATTTTATTTTTTATTTATCATATTATGTTATGATTAATTATTTTTAGTTTATCAATATTTATTTATGTTTCAAAATTTAATTAATTTCATTATTTAAATAGTATCATTATAGACAATATATATAGACAATATTTGGATGTTGATATATATATATATATATATATATATATATATATATATATATATATATATATATATATATATATATAAGGATTACTAGTAAAATTAAATATTATATATACGAAAGATGTCGCGCGAATCAAGTTATGCAAAAATATTATGCTGAGCGAAAATTTTTGTACCCAGGAGAGAATCAATGGATGGTAAATATAATGCAAATATGCCATCAACGCTAATGAATTCAAATAGTTAACGAAAATTTCAAAATCAATATTAAATATAATAAATAAATATTCTATTCAATAGATTAAGGGTTTTAGCTTTTAAAAAAAATACTTTTTTTTTTATATTTTTAAAAATGGATTTTTAAAATATTACAAGTTTTTCTATATTCATTTTTTCTAAATTGGATGATTAATTTTGAAATTATACAACATAAATAAACATTATTGATGATAAAAACATAATCGAAATCACAATTTTTTAAAAAAGTTTTATCTCGAAAATATTATTTATGAAAATCTATTTGAAATAACTTCAAAATTAAATGATTTTTTAAAATTTTGATATTAAATTTTTTTCTGATAAAATAATGAAATATCTAAAATAACATTTCAAGAATAATTATTCAAACAAAATTGTTATTTGAAACATTTATGAAAAGTTTCTTTATTATTTTTTTTTACAAAATTATGTCATACTAAAAAAGTTATTAAAAAAAAAAATCAAAAACAAAACACTCCGGAATTCTTTAAAAATAGGTTCTTAAAACAAATTCAAGTTTTCTTTTAATCTAGGGCGAAGAACTTTAAAACCATAAAAAACGGTAACAAATTGTTTATACTTTGACTGAGGTGCCACTGAGAAGGTAAAAATGATAGTTTTTTGTTTTTCCCAAATCTCCTTTGGAGTATAACACATTTGCAAATATATGAGTCTGGTTAAACTATTATTTGAATTATGTGGAAGTAGATTCTTTATAAGACCTTTTGTCTCTTTTTCATCCCATTAATTCACTTGTTTTCTCACTTTAGGTGCCTTTAAAACAATATCAAATATATAAAATTAATAATATATATCTTTATTAGATAATGAAAAATAATACTGATATTAATTAATGTTAACCCTAGATATTTGTTATCTCTAATTAATATTTCACATGGTACATTTTCATGTGTGAATAATGTTGAATCCAATCTTAGGAAAACAATAATCACTGAAAGTATAGAACAAATAACTTTAAATTGTAATCTAGTATTCAACCTTGCATTATATTATTCATTTTAATAAGGTAAATCTAAGCAATCAAAGAAATATTTCAAACGAAATTACTATGTTGATCATAGTAAGAGAGATATACAGTAATTGAAAAATTAAAGTAACTTAAAAATTCGCCAGGATCAAACATCCTCGGGAACAGTAAAAATACCATTAATCCGTTCTCTGATGATGAGAAGAACATGTTTGATCCTGGTGAATTTTTAGATTCCTTTCTTTTTCTTTCTTTGGAGAACAAATGTTTGGCTATGGCCAATGAAACATTCGGTTGGTTGGTGATTGATTTGGCAAGGAGATGCATTCTTATTCTGAATGTAAAACCATAGAGAGTGAGAAAAGAGAGTAGGTTGTTAAACCCTAAAACCATTATAATATTTATACAAAAGATATCTTGCTAATCAAGTTATGGAGAAATATTAGGGCCCGAATATGAAGGGAAAGATTCATGTAATCAATACTAATGAATGAAAATAGTAACAGAATTTTCAAATTTAATAGATTAAATATAAAATAAAGATATATTCTATTCTAATTTAAATTTAGGAAAATACATATTTTATATTTACATTTGTCAAATATAAAAAAAAAACACTTATAAAAAACATAAATTAGGAAATTTTTTAATAAAAAATAAAGAATTTTTTATAATAATAAAGAGATAATATATTCTAACTTAAATTTAAGAAATAAACCCTACTTCAATTAGGACTTTTGAGGGTTGTAATGTGGTTCGGCTCACGGTTTTAGAAACAGAGGATAAAGGCTCAAAGTTTATTTGGTGCCCACCCACTCTCCGTGATGTTCTCCAATCCTAGGTTCAGCTAAATTGACACATACATTTGTCTTGATAGCGTAGAGATGAAGATCCAAGGTTTGCTTGAAATGACAGTCATCTTATTTATTCTTCATGGATATTGGTGACCCTTTGATTTTGGTATGGCGGTCACTAAATCTTATGTATTTGAGGTTGAGGATTTGAGGACCTCTCACGAATGACTTATTCTATTTATCTTTTTTGTCTAAGTCCTTTTGTAGGTTTGACTTAGAGGGATTTTCTTTTTCTTTTTCTTTTTTCTTTTTTCATTGGAAGGTTGAAAACCGTTACTGTCAAGTCATTGATTGTAGTGGACTCCCTGATCGGATGTTTCATCTTATGATTTGATTGTGTAACCAGATTAACTGAACACTACCCTGCCCCAAGTTAAGCGTAAGGGTTTTGAAATATCTGAAAGAAACTCCTACTTCTAGGCTCGAAGTGGTTGACTAGGGATTAACTCCTTATTTCTCCAGTGTTTGGAAATTTGAAACAATGCCTGTACATCGTCAGAAGGGTTTTAATCAAAAGCATTCAACTAGAGAATTTGTGTTTTAATTTCGTCATCCTCCCTCCAATTCTCTGCTTAGGCAAGAGATGGGATAATGTTGGCATTATAAAGTTGAAAAAGCATTATGAGTGAATACGAATGGATTACTTCAAGACAAACATATTCATTGCATTAATCATTCAAAACAAATAGGTTCTTACATGCCAAAACAAATGCATTAACAAAACATAGCAAAATACATATGAAAAGCAGTAAACGAGCTAAACATCTGAGAGGATAGCTCCAAAGCATCGAAACGATCGCGAGCATTCAGGAATTTGTCCTATGCTCCAGCAACAGGTTGACTTGGACAGGACTCTCTTGAGTTTTTATCAGCACAAAGGTACTCCGTCCACATATGGGATTCCTCCATTGAAGGCCAACACCCCGTAGTCGATCATCTCTTGAACCTTTTCCGGAAGACTTTGCATTCTTCAATTAGATGCCCCAGTGCTCCATCATGAAACTCACAACTGGTATTTGGATTGATCCCACGGGACCGAGACTTCGTGGCTCTGGTCTTTCTGGGTGTCATTATTGAGTTCCGGGCAAAATGAGACCACAATTGACTGTAAGTCATTGGGATTGGGTCAAACTGGTGGGCCGCTCCTTCAGGACTGTTTGGAGACCTCCGCTGATTCTGACGTCGCTGACGAGCAGAGGTAGAATTTGACTGACGCTGAGAAATGACCAGATTTTTGGCCAAAGAAATCAGTCGCCCTCTATCAATCTTCAAGCTGTGAATCTCTTCCTGGAGTTCAATGTTCTCCTGCACAAGGCTGTCTACTAGAGTCTTCATTGTAGTTGAGAATATTACCATATGATTTCTCAAAGTCGTGACTTCACTTCTAAGCTCCCTGTTTTCCTGCTCAAGTTGGTCCATCTTTCTCTGGTGACTGGTCGAGTACAGTTGACTGACGGAGAATAAGACATGTGTGAGTTGGATTGTTGGAAGATGATATGCAATGCAAATGCAAATGCAAATGTTATGCGAATGAATGCAAAGCTTAGAATGCTCAAAATCACAAACATAAACAGCTCCAGAATTGGTTATAAAGGCAAGGTGTTGGATCCAAGGTACAAGTAACTCGGAATCTCCTAACTGGTAAGCCTTAAGTGGAGAGTTCTAATTTCTTTTACCCATAAATCCCACTCACAGGGTAGCTTCTATGGTGATGGTATAAGGATACTCAAGGTCACGGACGTTTATCGTACTAACGCCCCGCCGCAGGCTAGCTGCATTGTGACGATAATAACGATAAGGTCTACCTTGAGTGGAGTTCTCATGCTAGGCGTGCAAGAAGCGAGTCCTTGGAGCCTAACATTACACAACTACCAAAATTGAAACAGGTTCTAGGGGGTCCCAGAATCACAACCCTTTCATGAATCAGGTCCCGCGACAGGCTAGCTGCGTTGTGACAAGATCTATGAAAAGTCTAACTATCTGGGGGAGCTTTCATGCTAGGCGTGCAAGGAGCGAGTCCTTGGAGACTAACACTAATAACATCCAATTCTAACTTAGGTGTTCCCTCTTCTTTTTCAAAACTCAAGTACAAATTCATACCCGTGATATTCTGAGATCCAACAGGCAGATATAATGAGCAAATAAAGAAGGAAGCAGCAGATAAAATATCAACAACAAATAAAGAAGACAAATCAAACAAGTCAGCAAAAAAACGCAAATTATCCTAAGCTAGGCTCGACTCTCTTATGCATAAAGCAAAGTCCCCAGCAGAGTCGCCAGCTGTCGCACCTCGAAAAATACGATCCTAAAATAAACAACAGAGTCGCCACCTAATTCTATTTATTCTAACTAAAGAAAAGGGAGATATAGACACAACCTAAATCGGATAAGAAATGGTCAACGAAACCACTAATCTAAGTTCGGGAGTCGGTTACGCAAAGGGAAGGTGTTAGGCACCCCTCACGTCCGTTGTACTCAACGGGAACCTCTTAGTCTAATTTGCGCTTAAAAAATGTTAACTTGTTATTATTGTCTTCTTTTACTGATTAAAGATACTTAAGATTGCTTATTAATGGGAAAAGAAAATTATTATTTATTACGGAGAAAGATTAAGTTTTTTATTATTGTGACGGAGAGATAGTTAATTTTTATTTATTGTGCTCGCGAAGGATTAAAATCCCCGTGCCTACGTATTCCCCTGTGCAATGGGAAAGTCAGAGCTTCGTAGTTCGTGCTACTACAGTTTGTGATTTTTTTATTGAACGATTGTTTGAAATGCATTCTACTGTTAAGCATTGGCTTATACTCGCGGTGGAGGCTGAATCACTTGCTTGTTCGAGAGATAGAATGATTTAAACAATGTTCGTTTTAGAAGAAAGTGTTTGACTTTTGTTAAGATGTTTTAAACGAAAGGGCGATTGAACACATCGCGTGGGGCTAGCCCATCTTGCGGTCCAATCCAGAACGTGCGGAATGCTAGACTCCGGAATTCTGTCTTTCGATAATTAATTATAAAAATGATTTAAATTTGCTGGTATACGAATGATGATTGAACCATCGCGTGAGGCTAGCCCATTTGCGGTTCAATCCAGAACGTGCAGAATGCTAGACTCCGGAGTTTCTGTTTTCGTACGATTAAATTATGCGATTATGATTTGAATATTTTGATATACGAATGGTGATTGAACCATCGCGTGAGGCTAGCCCATTTGCGGTTCAATCCAGAACGTGCGGAATGCTAGACTCCGGAGCTCCTTCTTTCGTAATTTTTATTTAATTAAAGATTTAAATAATTGATATACGAATGGTGATTGAACCAACGCGTGAGGCTAGCCCATTTGCGGTTCAATCCAGAACGTGCAGAACGCTAGACTCCGGAGTTCCTTTTTCGTAATTTAATTAATTTAAGATTTGAATATTTGACATACGAATGGTGATTGAACCATCGCGTGAGGCTAGCCCATTTGCGGTTCAATCCAGAACGTGCGGAATGCTAGACTCCGGAGCTCTGTTTTCGTAATTAAGTTTATTAAGGCGCGTAAGAAGGATTGTGCAGATGGCGATCACTTGGTGATCGACTTACGTGTGTGCGAATGTAGGCGTATGAATTATTACTTGGTGTTGGACCAAGAAACTTAAATTATTTTCTTTGAAACGGTACATTTTAGTGGGATTATTTGTATTTTACGTGGAAAATTGCTGTCAAAAATACAAAAATAAATTACACAAGTAAACATAACGTCATATCACAAACGAGAAATATTGAGCATACACTAACATTCATCTCAAAATAATAACCGAAGAATTAATCACCCACACAAACCTTTTTCTTAAAAAAGAAACTCGATTGAGAAAAAACACCAAACACTAAGATGATTTCGAATAAAGGAAAACTCTCTTCTTCTCTTTTTTCTAGTAAATTGAAAAACGTTAATAAAGAAAATATAAAAATGCCACTTGATATTTCTACCTAGATTTTTTGTTTTTTTGTTTTTAAATAAAAAGGGAAAGAAACAAATGGACCAACTTGACCTTATAGGCCCAACATTGGCACACAAATACTTATTAGGAAAAGGAAACCCTAGCCGTGTAAGGAAAGGACGGCAAATAGTCAATCGGTGGCAGATTATCTAGGCTGCTAGCTTTAGGCAATTGATGATGACTTCACAGTTTTTTTTTTAAAAATAAGAAGCAATAAATGATATTTAAACTTAAAACACCACACCAATAAATGATTCCTCAAACTTTCACAATAAAGCTATTATGAAAAACTAATAAACCAGCAAATTCAATGGATTAAATATTTGAAAGAAAGAAAAAAAAAAGGGAGGAAATTAATTTTCAGAATTTAAATCCTCCATCTACAAGTGATCATGTAGCGATGCAAATAAAACAAACATAATAATTCTTATTTCTCTCATGAAAAGTTGCAGTAAACACAATTTGTTTTTCTTTTGAATTTTTAATATAATAAAAAGTTCACAAAGTAATCAAATATTTTTTTTGAGATTTTAAAAATTAAAACTAACACACATTGTTATAATAAATTCATTATTAATTAAAATCTAAACATCTACCAAATGCATATTTTTTGTTTTGTTATTACTACAAACTTGGCTAAAAAAAAGGCATAAACCGACTAGGAAAAGCAAAAACAAAATTAGAAACAAACTATCTATATTTAATACCCTATTATTATATAAAAAAAATAATCAAATAAAAACACCTAGATCTAAATGAAAGAAAAAAAACATGAGGAAACCAAACCAGAGGCACCGAACAAACCGTGAAGAAAGAAAAAAAACTCTCCAATCTCTCTGCTCAAATCTCTTTAATTCGCTCACCCTCTCTTTCGCTCACAATCTTCTCGCGATCTCTCTAAGGTATCCTCACCCTCACGAATCGCTCATCCTCTCCTCTCATAAATTGTTTCTCTCAATCACTGTTTTCCTCCACTCACAACTCTCAACCTCGCGATTCTTCTCACCCTCAACGCTAAACACGAATTCGAAGTCAACACGGCTCAATGTATCACAAAAATGACGAACACCAAAATAAATTATCAAAACGTAAGTCAAAGAAAGGAAACTGACCAAATAACCTCCTCGAATCCGACGATGGTCGTGCGACGACTCAGGTGTGTATGCCGGCCCTTCTCATCTCTTTGTTCTTTACTTGTTATTATGTTGGCTCTCTTATTCTTCTGCTTCTGATTCGACTTATCTGTTTATTTTCGGTTCGTCTTGGTTCGCTTCGATCCGCTTGAAGTGCGGCGATTATGGAAGCATAGCTGTGGTTCTCGGTGTTTGGTTTAAAGGTGAAGGTGGAAGGCTCATTTTGGGGTTTAAACGGTGCTTTGCGGAAAAGCTTTGGTTTAACGAAACTCGGTTTTTAACAGGTAAGTCATTGTTCTTGTTCACCGAAAAACAAGTCCCTTTTGATTGTGAAAAAAACTGTTAAACCTTGAAGTTTTGTTACTGCTGTGTTGTTTTGGTCTGCGGTTATAGTGATGGTTTTCTATGCGATGCTCTTGCGGTTTTTTGTGTGTGTATGGTTTGCTTTCTGTTATATGTGTTGTGGGATAGATTTTTTGTGAGTGAAGATGGCTGATTTAGTTTTGTGTTTAGGCTTGTGTGGATAGATTTGTATGAAGTTTTGCTGGAGTTTTGTATGAAGTTTTACTGGAGTTTTGTGTTTGGTTTGTTGAGTTCTTGGTTGTAGTTTTGTGTGTAGCTTTCGGTATTGTTTTTGTGTGAAACTATGGCTGCATTTGCTGGAGTTTGGCTTTTGTGATGCTTATTCCAGGTGTGGTGGCTGTTTGGGTTTGTATGAAGTTTTTTGATTTTGTGGCCGCCCCCCCTCTAATGAATTTCTGGCCTTTCTTTTATAGCCAAAAAACCTTAGGGTTTGCAAATTAAAATGTTCTTATTCGGATTGAAATGAATTAGTTGGGTTATGACTCCCTCAGTTTGTTTTGGGTTGAACCCCTTTTGATGTATACTTGGTGCAGTGATTTGCAGGTCCTGAGCAGGCTTTATTCATGTTTTCTTTGTGTATGTTTCTTGTTGTGAAGACAGTGGTGTAGAGGACCCTCTAGGTCTGTGCGTGGGGCGGGGCCAACCTTCAAGCCTTGGCCTGTCTGCTTTGATAAGTCACCTTATCTCCTTTTAACTTTTGCTTTTGGCAGGTTCATGATATCACTTTGCTAATGTATGTTTTCTTCTTTTCTATTGACTTGTTTCTTTCAACTTTTTGGTGCAGGTTTTGAACATTTGCATATGGTGAAATTCTGAAGCTGTGGGTGTTGCATATTGAGAGAGAGTGGTCACTGTCTGTGTAGTTGGACCGTAAAAGTTGTACTCCCAATTTTCGTTGACCGAGAAAAAAACACACTTTTGTTTTCTTTGTACTATTTGGATTAAGTCCAAGTTAATAAAAGTCTAAATAGAATGCTTAATTAAATAGAAAACCAATTGAAAGTTGGAAGAAGAAAAAATTAAATAACAATTAATCTAATTAAAAGAAAAATCTAATAAGGCTAACTAAAAAAAAGTGAATTAATTAAAATAACATTAGATAAATAATGGAAATGACATAAATGAAATATTAAAAATAAATAAATTACTTATAAAGTTAAATCAAAATAACTAATTTCAAGATCTAACCAAATTACATTTTTAAAAAAAAATAAACTTAGACTGAAATTAGACCTAAATCTAAATAAAATCTAAGTTTGAACTAAAATAGAAAAAATAAAACTAATTTTAAAATATCTAATATTAATTTAATTTTGTATTCCTAAACCAAAACAATTAAATCTAAAACAAGAATAAATTATATGGTTTCAAATGATAGAATGAATAGAAAAAGCAATGGTTAATGATTACCGGACTAAAATTGCGAAAATGACTGATAATCTAAACTGCACCAAAATGCGCCAGACGAAAGCAAAAATTTGAAAGTTTTTGGTCAAAATTTAGGGTATAACAGCTGCCCCTATTTAATCATCTCGAACCTGAATGTACGAGTAAAAAAAAAGATTTGTTTTTGAACATTCGAGGTGGAAGATGATTAAATATCATAATACCTAAAATTTTGACTGAAAAATGCAAATGAAAAGTCATGATGTGCAAATGCAAAAATGCAAGACAAAAGCTACAATGCTATTGGGAAAGAAAATTGACACCACTGGGGATTAAACACACATGATTGGAGTACAATCCGCCCGAGTAATTTCCTTGGGCGAAGCCAGACGACAACTGTCTACAGGTCCTAAGATGACTCAAAATTTTTGAACAAACATTCCACTTTGAGGAAATCTACTGCCGAGATTTAAAACCTCATTTGGAAAAACCTTCTGTTGGTGTATCAAAACGAAACAGAAATCTACTGCCGAGATTCTGAAATGAAAACCACTTCTTCCGAAGCCTACTGGAAATCTAACTGCCGAGATGACCAGAGATTCTAAGAATGAGATACCTTCTGTCGAGGTATCAAAATGAACCAAAAATCTACTGTCGAGATCTTGGTAAGAAAACAAATTCTATCGAAATCTGCTGGAGATCTTCTGCCGAGATTACCAGAGAATTTAATAATGAGATACCTTCTGCCGAGGTAGACTGGAAATCTTCTGCCGAGACTTGCCAGAAATAAAAGGAATCACCTGTTGTCAAATCTTCTGCCGAGATTTAACCAAGGATGCCATTGGATAGAATTCTCCCCATACTTCTCTTCTTCTGAAAGAGACAGCCATATGATGGAGAAACAACTTCACGCTCAAACTTCTCAACTTGTATGGAAGAGATAGCCATTTGACGGAAATTGGAAAAAATTCACAACAAACTTCTCAACTTGTCTGGAAGAGATAGCCATTTGTTGGAAAAATAAAAGAGATTCATATCAAACTTCTCGACTTGTATGGAAGAGATAGCCATTTGATAGAACATTCATCATACTTCCCTTCTTCTGAAAGAGACAGCCATATGATGAAGAAAAACTTCACGCTCAAACTTCTCGACTTGAATGGAAGAGATAGCCATTTGATAGAACATTCATCATACTTCCCTTCTTCTGAAAGAGACAGCCATATGATGAAGAACAACTTCACGCTCAAACTTCTCAACTTGTATGGAAGAGATAGCCATTTGACGGAAATTGGAAAATTCTCAACAAACTTCTCAACTTGTATGGAAGAGATAACCATTTGTTGAAAAATGGAATCACGACAAACTTCCCACCTTGTCTAGATGAGATGCCATTTGCCGAACAAACTTCTCACCTTGTCTGGATGAGATGCCATTTGTTGAAAATTGGAATCACGACAAACTTCCCACCTTGTCTAGATGAGATGCCATTTGCCGAACAAACTTCTCACCTTGTCTGGATGAGATGCCATTTGTTGAAAATTGGAATCACGACAAACTTCCCACCTTGTCTAGATGAGATGCCATTTTCCGAACAAACTTCTCACCTTGTCTGGATGAGATGCCATTTGTTGAAAATTGGAATCACGACAAACTTCCCACCTTGTATAGATGAGATGCCATTTGCCGAACAAACTTCTCACCTCGTCTGGATGAGATGCCATTTGTTGAGAATTGGAATCACGACAATCTTCCCACCTTGTCTGGATGAGATGCCATTTGCCGAACAAACTTCTCACCTTGTCTGGATGAGATGCCATATGTTGAAAATTGGAATCACGACAAACTTCCCACCTTGTCTGGATGAGATGCCATTTGCCGAACAAACTTCTCACCTTGTCTGGATGAGATGGCATTTGTTGAAAATTGGAATCATGACAAACTTCCCACCTTGTCAGGATGAGATGCCATTTGCGGAACAAACTTCTCATCTTGTCTGGATGAGATGCCATTTGTTGAAAATTGGAATCACGACAAACTTCCCACCTTGTCTGGATGGGATGCCATTTGCCGAACAAACTTCTCACCTTGTCTGGATGAGATGCCATTTGTTGAAAATTGGAATCACGACAAACTTCCCACCGTGTCTGGATGAGATGCCATTTGCCGAACAAACTTCTCACCTTGTCTGGATGAGATGCCATTTGTTGGAAAAATAAAAGAGATTCATATCAAACTTCTCAACTTGTATGGAAGAGACAGCCATTTGATAGAACATTCATCATACTTCCCTTCTTCTGAAAGAGACAGCCATATGATGAAGAACAACTTCACGCTCAAACTTCTCAACTTGTATGGAAGAGATAGCCATTTGACGGAAATTGGAAAAATTCACAACAAACTTCTCAACTTGTCTGGAAGAGATAGCCATTTGTTGGAAAAATAAAAGAGATTCATATCAAACTTCTCAACTTGTATGGAAGAGATAGCCATTTGATAGAGCATTCATCATACTTCCCTTCTTCTGAAAGAGACAGCCATATGACGAAGAACAATTTTCACGCTCAAACTTCTCAACTTGTATGGAAGAGATAGCCATTTGACGGAAATTGGAAAAATTCACAACAAACTTCTCAACTTGTCTGGAAGAGATAGCCATTTGTTGGAAAAATAAAAGAGATTCATATCAAACTTCTCAACTTGTATGGAAGAGATAGCCATTTTGATAGAACATTCATCATACTTCCCTTCTTCTGAAAGAGACAGCCATATGACGAAGAACAACTTCACGCTCAAACTACTCAACTTGTATGGAAGAGATGGCCATTTGACGGAAATTGAAAAATTCACAACAAACTTCTCAACTTGTATGGAAGAGATAGCCATTTGTTGGAAAAATAAAGAGATTCATATCAAACTTCTCCGCCGAACAGGGGAGATGCCATTTGATAGAACATAAACCTTGCTGAGGATGAACAAACTGCTTGAAAAGAGAATGCCATCTATTGATTTACTGGGAAATCTATGGATAAGAACAAGCTTCAAATAAGGAGATGGCCACCTGTTGGTTCCGATTAGAGGTCCAGGGATAAGAACAAGCTTCTCCAATAAAGAGACTGCCACTTGCTGGTTCCATTTGGAAGTTCTAGGGACAAAACAAACTTCTCGAATAAGGAGACGGCCACTTGTTATCAGGTGTAAATACTCCCGGAGAATGCTGCAACAAAATTGCTGGGGATGGATCGACTGCTCGGAAAGAGACTGCCATCTGTTGATTCCACTTGGAAGTTTTAGGACAAAACAAGCTTCTCGAATAAATAGACTGCTACTTGTTGTCAGGTATAGGTAATCCAAGGGAATGTTGTAGTAACACTGCTGGAGAGCAAAATTCGTCTTCAACGGGATCCTCCAACAAATTCCTTCTAGGAGACAAAGTGTTAACAGGTGCAAAAATAAATGCACTTTCCATCTGGAATTGCTGGGGATGGAACGACTGCTCGGAAAGAGACCGCCATCTGTTGATTTACTCAAAAGTTCGAAGACAAAACAAACTTCTCAAATAAAGAGACTGCCACTTGTTGTCAGGTGTAAATACTCCAGGAGGATGTTGCAACAACACTGCTGGAGAGCACAAATTTGTCTTCAATGGAAGCCTCCAACAAATTCCTTGTGGGAAACCAAGCATCCAAAGGTGCAAAATAAATGCACTTTCCAAATGGTAGTTCGATCATCAAAATTGCCAAAGACCAAAATTCAATCCAGGAACGAGCTGGAAAGAAACTGTCAATCAAGACACTGTCCCCTGAGGAATGAACTCGATCAGGATTTATCCTATCCAAGTGTGGAAAGGAGAACTAAAGCAAAATCTTCCACGAGGGTAAGAACTCAGTGGGGAAGTAGAAAGAATGTACATTTTCTGCCTAAGGCTGACAACTCTCACATCACCTGGGGATAAACACGACCAAGGTAAGATGAGGTATGCATTAATGAATGCAACATGAATATGCATATGAATATGAATTATGATGTACATGTATGTATATGCGTTATGTTTATGCTGACAAACAGACAAAACAGACACAAGAGATACACTGGTGATGAAATAAACATCACAACAAACGAATACTCGACCAATCTCGTCAAAGTGTACGCAATCACTGAGGATAGGGTAAAGAGCCATCCATGGAACAAGTCTTGCTACAAAGCTCAAATCTCTTTGAGGAGAGAAAGATACTTCAATCGGGAAATAAACCCAAATAAATCTTCTAATTTCAAAGTCCCTCAGAAGGAAACAAACATACAAACTAAGTTTGCTTAGGATGAAATAAATTTGTACTCCGTTGGGGAAGAAAATCACATTCAGCTGGAGAAGCTTGAATCAAAGCTCAATTGGGGATACTAGACTTAGTATCTCACTTGAAGCACTAAGTAGTAAAAGAAATCCACCAGAAAAATAATGAGTCATGCCCCTGACACATCATAGCAACTTGGCGTAAGGACCCCGTCATCGGGAGATACTTGCAGGGCAGATCCCAAGAGCGTCTTGCTTAGGGGAACACGTGGTCATGCGCCCACAAAAATGGTTTGTGAGAAGAGATCATCTCAAGAGGATTTTATAGAAGACTTGGCATTCACGATGCCCCAGTGTCTTCAAACTCTTGTAGAGATTCGTCGAATCTCGACGTCACTGCCTCAGATTAACTGTACTTGGCTCAAACGAGTCCTCACTGCTTGTCTTTTAGGGATGGTCAAATTGTGTAAGCACAAATTGGGAAATGACTTGCCCCTGCTTAGCAAAGTCTTCAAGCAACATGCCCCTGTCTGGCAGAGTCTTCAAGCAACATGCCCCTGTCTGGCAGAGTCTTCAAACAACTTGCCCCTGTATGGCAAGGTCTTCCAGCAAACTTACCCCTGTATGGCAAGGTCTTCAAGCAAACTTCCCTGGGGGTGATCATTCTCTGAAATGGTTGTTCAACTACTCATCAGAGTTTCAAATCTCAAGAGATTAAGCTCATCACTGGTGCTCATCCATAGGTTTCTATGATATCAAGCAAATGCTAACAAGCAAAAAGGTTAATGTCAAGACTGCTAATGCGACGCACGTGTTTGTCTCGAAGTTTTTTGTTTTTTTGTTTTTTTGTTTTTTTGAAAAGATTTTCACAATAGCCTGTGACCGAATCACTAGCTAGGAGGTGATATTCATTTTTTTTTATAAAGCCAACACAAATTTTTGAGCCAAGCTCATGGGAGTCGGGAAACATTTTCTCATCGAGTGTGCTTTCGAAATAAACCCTACTTCAATTAGGACTTTTGAGGGTTGTAATGTGGTTCGGCTCACGGTTTTAGAAACAGAGGATAAAGGCTCAAAGTTTATTTGGTGCCCACCCACTCTCCGTGATGTTCTCCAATCCTAGGTTCAGCTAAATTGACACATACATTTGTCTTGATAGCGTAGAGATGAAGATCCAAGGTTTGCTTGAAATGACAGTCATCTTATTTATTCTTCATGGATATTGGTGACCCTTTGATTTTGGTATGGCGGTCACTAAATCTTATGTATTTGAGGTTGAGGATTTGAGGACCTCTCACGAATGACTTATTCTATTTATCTTTTTTGTCTAAGTCCTTTTGTAGGTTTGACTTAGAGGGATTTTCTTTTTCTTTTTTCTTTTTTCATTGGAAGGTTGAAAACCGTTACTGTCAAGTCATTGATTGTAGTGGACTCCCTGATCGGATGTTTCATCTTATGATTTGATTGTGTAACCAGATTAACTGAACACTACCCTGCCCCAGGTTAAGCGTAAGGGTTTTGAAATATCTGAAAGAAACTCCTACTTCTAGGCTCGAAGTGGTTGACTAGGGATTAACTCCTTATTTCTCCAGTGTTTGGAAATTTGAAACAATGTCTGTACATCGTCAGAAGGGTTTTAATCAAAAGCATTCAACTAGAGAATTTGTGTTTTAATTTCGTCATCCTCCCTCCAATTCTCTGCTTAGGCAAGAGATGGGATAATGTTGGCATTATAAAGTTGAAAAAGCATTATGAGTGAATACGAATGGATTACTTCAAGACAAACATATTCATTGCATTAATCATTCAAAACAAATAGGTTCTTACATGCCAAAACAAATGCATTAACAAAACATAGCAAAATACATATGAAAAGCAGTAAACGAGCTAAACATCTGAGAGGATAGCTCCAAAGCATCGAAACGATCGCGAGCATTCAGGAATTTGTCCTATGCTCCAGCAACAGGTTGACTTGGACAGGACTCTCTTGAGTTTTTATCAGCACAAAGGTACTCCGTCCACATATGGGATTCCTCCATTGAAGGCCAACACCCCGTAGTCGATCATCTCTTGAACCTTTTCTGGAAGACTTTGCATTCTTCAATCGGATGCCCCAGTGCTCCATCATGAAACTCACAACTGGTATTTGGATTGATCCCACGGGACCGAGACTTCGTGGCTCTGGTCTTTCTGGGTGTCATTATTGAGTTCCGGGCAAAATGAGACCACAATTGACTGTAAGTCATTGGGATTGGGTCAAACTGGTGGGCCGCTCCTTCAGGACTGTTTGGAGACCTCCGCTGATTCTGACGTCACTGACGAGCAGAGGTAGAATTTGACTGACGCTGAGAAATGACCAGATTTTTGGCCAAAGAAATCAGTCGCCCTCTATCAATCTTCAAGCTGTGAATCTCTTCCTGGAGTTCAATGTTCTCCTGCACAAGGCTGTCTACTAGAGTCTTCATTGTAGTTGAGAATATTCCCATATGATTTCTCAAAGTCGTGACTTCACTTCTAAGCTCCCTGTTTTCCTGCTCAAGTTGGTCCATCTTTCTCTGGTGACTGGTCGAGTACAGTTGACTGACGGAGAATAAGACATGTGTGAGTTGGATTGTTGGAAGATGATATGCAATGCAAATGCAAATGCAAATGTTATGCGAATGAATGCAAAGCTTAGAATGCTCAAAATCACAAACATAAACAGCTCCAGAATTGGTTATAAAGGCAAGGTGTTGGATCCAAGGTACAAGTAACTCGGAATCTCCTAACTGGTAAGCCTTAAGTGGAGAGTTCTAATTTCTTTTACCCATAAAGCCCACTCACAGGGTAGCTTCTATGGTGATGGTATAAGGATACTCAAGGTCACGGACGTTTATCGTACTAACGCCCCGCCGCAGGCTAGCTGCATTGTGACGATAATAACGATAAGGTCTACCTTGAGTGGAGTTCTCATGCTAGGCGTGCAAGAAGCGAGTCCTTGGAGCCTAACATTACACAACTACCAAAATTGAAACAGGTTCTAGGGGGTCCCAGAATCACAACCCTTTCATGAATCAGGTCCCGCGACAGGCTAGCTGCGTTGTGACAAGATCTATGAAAAGTCTAACTATCTGGGGGAGCTTTCATGCTAGGCGTGCAAGGAGCGAGTCCTTGGAGACTAACACTAATAACATCCAATTCTAACTTAGGTGTTCCCTCTTCTTTTTCAAAACTCAAGTACAAATTCATACCCGTGATATTCTGAGATCCAACAGGCAGATATAATGAGCAAATAAAGAAGGAAGCAGCAGATAAAATATCAACAACAAATAAAGAAGACAAATCAAACAAGTCAGCAAAAAAACGCAAATTATCCTAAGCTAGGCTCGACTCTCTTATGCATAAAGCAAAGTCCCCAGCAGAGTCGCCAGCTGTCGCACCTCGAAAAATACGATCCTAAAATAAACAACAGAGTCGCCACCTAATTCTATTTATTCTAACTAAAGAAAAGGGAGATATAGACACAACCTAAATCGGATAAGAAATGGTCAACGAAACCACTAATCTAAGTTCGGGAGTCGGTTACGCAAAGGGAAGGTGTTAGGCACCCCTCACGTCCGTTGTACTCAACGGGAACCTCTTAGTCTAATTTGCGCTTAAAAAATGTTAACTTGTTATTATTGTCTTCTTTTACTGATTAAAGATACTTAAGATTGCTTATTAATGGGAAAAGAAAATTATTATTTATTACGGAGAAAGATTAAGTTTTTTATTATTGTGACGGAGAGATAGTTAATTTTTATTTATTGTGCTCGCGAAGGATTAAAATCCCCGTGCCTACGTATTCCCCTGTGCAATGGGAAAGTCAGAGCTTCGTAGTTCGTGCTACTACAGTTTGTGATTTTTTTATTGAACGATTGTTTGAAATGCATTCTACTGTTAAGCATTGGCTTATACTCGCGGTGGAGGCTGAATCACTTGCTTGTTCGAGAGATAGAATGATTTAAACAATGTTCGTTTTAGAAGAAAGTGTTTGACTTTTGTTAAGATGTTTTAAACGAAAGGGCGATTGAACACATCGCGTGGGGCTAGCCCATCTTGCGGTCCAATCCAGAACGTGCGGAATGCTAGACTCCGGAATTCTGTCTTTCGATAATTAATTATAAAAATGATTTAAATTTGCTGGTATACGAATGATGATTGAACCATCGCGTGAGGCTAGCCCATTTGCGGTTCAATCCAGAACGTGCAGAATGCTAGACTCCGGAGTTTCTGTTTTCGTACGATTAAATTATGCGATTATGATTTGAATATTTTGATATACGAATGGTGATTGAACCATCGCGTGAGGCTAGCCCATTTGCGGTTCAATCCAGAACGTGCGGAATGCTAGACTCCGGAGCTCCTTCTTTCGTAATTTTTATTTAATTAAAGATTTAAATAATTGATATACGAATGGTGATTGAACCAACGCGTGAGGCTAGCCCATTTGCGGTTCAATCCAGAACGTGCAGAACGCTAGACTCCGGAGTTCCTTTTTCGTAATTTAATTAATTTAAGATTTGAATATTTGACATACGAATGGTGATTGAACCATCGCGTGAGGCTAGCCCATTTGCGGTTCAATCCAGAACGTGCGGAATGCTAGACTCCGGAGCTCTGTTTTCGTAATTAAGTTTATTAAGGCGCGTAAGAAGGATTGTGCAGATGGCGATCACTTGGTGATCGACTTACGTGTGTGCGAATGTAGGCGTATGAATTATTACTTGGTGTTGGACCAAGAAACTTAAATTATTTTCTTTGAAACGGTACATTTTAGTGGGATTATTTGTATTTTACGTGGAAAATTGCTGTCAAAAATACAAAAATAAATTACACAAGTAAACATAACGTCATATCACAAACGAGAAATATTGAGCATACACTAACATTCATCTCAAAATAATAACCGAAGAATTAATCACCCACACAAACCTTTTTCTTAAAAAAGAAACTCGATTGAGAAAAAACACCAAACACTAAGATGATTTCGAATAAAGGAAAACTCTCTTCTCTTTTTTCTAGTAAATTGAAAAACGTTAATAAAGAAAATATAAAAATGCCACTTGATATTTCTACCTAGATTTTTTGTTTTTTTGTTTTTAAATAAAAAGGGAAAGAAACAAATGGACCAACTTGACCTTATAGGCCCAACATTGGCACACAAATACTTATTAGGAAAAGGAAACCCTAGCCGTGTAAGGAAAGGACGGCAAATAGTCAATCGGTGGCAGATTATCTAGGCTGCTAGCTTTAGGCAATTGATGATGACTTCACAGTTTTTTTTTTAAAAATAAGAAGCAATAAATGATATTTAAACTTAAAACACCACACCAATAAATGATTCCTCAAACTTTCACAATAAAGCTATTATGAAAAACTAATAAACCAGCAAATTCAATGGATTAAATATTTGAAAGAAAGAAAAAAAAAAAAGGGAGGAAATTAATTTTCAGAATTTAAATCCTCCATCTACAAGTGATCATGTAGCGATGCAAATAAAACAAACATAATAATTCTTATTTCTCTCATGAAAAGTTGCAGTAAACACAATTTGTTTTTCTTTTGAATTTTTAATATAATAAAAAGTTCACAAAGTAATCAAATATTTTTTTTGAGATTTTAAAAATTAAAACTAACACACATTCTTATAATAAATTCATTATTAATTAAAATCTAAACATCTACCAAATGCATATTTTTTGTTTTGTTATTACTACAAACTTGGCTAAAAAAAAGGCATAAACCGACTAGGAAAAGCAAAAACAAAATTAGAAACAAACTATCTATATTTAATACCCTATTATTATATAAAAAAAATAATCAAATAAAAACACCTAGATCTAAATGAAAGAAAAAAAACATGAGGAAACCAAACCAGAGGCACCGAACAAACCGTGAAGAAAGAAAAAAAACTCTCCAATCTCTCTGCTCAAATCTCTTTAATTCGCTCACCCTCTCTTTCGCTCACAATCTTCTCGCGATCTCTCTAAGGTATCCTCACCCTCACGAATCGCTCATCCTCTCCTCTCATAAATTGTTTCTCTCAATCACTGTTTTCCTCCACTCACAACTCTCAACCTCGCGATTCTTCTCACCCTCAACGCTAAACACGAATTCGAAGTCAACACGGCTCAATGTATCACAAAAATGACGAACACCAAAATAAATTATCAAAACGTAAGTCAAAGAAAGGAAACTGACCAAATAACCTCCTCGAATCCGACGATGGTCGTGCGACGACTCAGGTGTGTATGCCGGCCCTTCTCATCTCTTTGTTCTTTACTTGTTATTATGTTGGCTCTCTTATTCTTCTGCTTCTGATTCGACTTATCTGTTTATTTTCGGTTCGTCTTGGTTCGCTTCGATCCGCTTGAAGTGCGGCGATTATGGAAGCATAGCTGTGGTTCTCGGTGTTTGGTTTAAAGGTGAAGGTGGAAGGCTCATTTTGGGGTTTAAACGGTGCTTTGCGGAAAAGCTTTGGTTTAACGAAACTCGTTTTTTAACAGGTAAGTCATTGTTCTTGTTCACCGAAAAACAAGTCCCTTTTGATTATGAAAAAAACTGTTAAACCTTGAAGTTTTGTTACTGCTGTGTTGTTTTGGTCTGCGGTTATAGTGATGGTTTTCTATGCGATGCTCTTGCGGTTTTTTGTGTGTGTATGGTTTGCTTTCTGTTATATGTGTTGTGGGATAGATTTTTTGTGAGTGAAGATGGCTGATTTAGTTTTGTGTTTAGGCTTGTGTGGATAGATTTGTATGAAGTTTTGCTGGAGTTTTGTATGAAGTTTTACTGGAGTTTTGTGTTTGGTTTGTTGAGTTCTTGGTTGTAGTTTTGTGTGTAGCTTTCGGTATTTTTTTTGTGTGAAACTATGGCTGCATTTGCTGGAGTTTGGCTTTTGTGATGCTTATTCCAGGTGTGGTGGCTGTTTGGGTTTGTATGAAGTTTTTTGATTTTGTGGCCGCCCCCCCCCCCCCCCTCTAATGAATTTCTGGCCTTTCTTTTATAGCCAAAAAACCTTAGGGTTTGCAAATTAAAATGTTCTTATTCGGATTGAAATGAATTAGTTGGGTTATGACTCCCTCAGTTTGTTTTGGGTTGAACCCCTTTTGATGTATACTTGGTGCAGTGATTTGCAGGTCCTGAGCAGGCTTTATTCATGTTTTCTTTGTGTATGTTTCTTGCTGTGAAGACAGTGGTGTAGAGGACCCTCTAGGTCTGTGCGTGGGGCGGGGCCAACCTTCAAGCCTTGGCCTGTCTGCTTTGATAAGTCACCTTATCTCCTTTTAACTTTTGCTTTTGGCAGGTTCATGATATCACTTTGCTAATGTATGTTTTCTTCTTTTCTATTGACTTGTTTCTTTCAACTTTTTGGTGCAGGTTTTGAACATTTGCATATGGTGAAATTCTGAAGCTGTGGGTGTTGCATATTGAGAGAGAGTGGTCACTGTCTGTGTAGTTGGACCGTAAAAGTTGTACTCCCAATTTTCGTTGACCGAGAAAAAAACACACTTTTGTTTTCTTTGTACTATTTGGATTAAGTCCAAGTTAATAAAAGTCTAAATAGAATGCTTAATTAAATAGAAAACCAATTGAAAGTTGGAAGAAGAAAAAATTAAATAACAATTAATCTAATTAAAAGAAAAATCTAATAAGGCTAACTAAAAAAAAGTGAATTAATTAAAATAACATTAGATAAATAATGGAAATGACATAAATGAAATATTAAAAATAAATAAATTACTTATAAAGTTAAATCAAAATAACTAATTTCAAGATCTAACCAAATTACATTTTTAAAAAAAAATAAACTTAGACTGAAATTAGACCTAAATCTAAATAAAATCTAAGTTTGAACTAAAATAGAAAAAATAAAACTAATTTTAAAATATCTAATATTAATTTAATTTTGTATTCCTAAACCAAAACAATTAAATCTAAAACAAGAATAAATTATATGGTTTCAAATGATAGAATGAATAGAAAAAGCAATGGTTAATGATTACCGGACTAAAATTGCGAAAATGACTGATAATCTAAACTGCACCAAAATGCGCCAGACGAAAGCAAAAATTTGAAAGTTTTTGGTCAAAATTTAGGGTATAACAGCTGCCCCTATTTAATCATCTCGAACCTGAATGTACGAGTAAAAAAAAAGATTTGTTTTTGAACATTCGAGGTGGAAGATGATTAAATATCATAATACCTAAAATTTTGACTGAAAAATGCAAATGAAAAGTCATGATGTGCAAATGCAAAAATGCAAGACAAAAGCTACAATGCTATTGGGAAAGAAAATTGACACCACTGGGGATTAAACACACATGATTGGAGTACAATCCGCCCGAGTAATTTCCTTGGGCGAAGCCAGACGACAACTGTCTACAGGTCCTAAGATGACTCAAAATTTTTGAACAAACATTCCACTTTGAGGAAATCTACTGCCGAGATTTAAAACCTCATTTGGAAAAACCTTCTGTTGGTGTATCAAAACGAAACAGAAATCTACTGCCGAGATTCTGAAATGAAAACCACTTCTTCCGAAGCCTACTGGAAATCTAACTGCCGAGATGACCAGAGATTCTAAGAATGAGATACCTTCTGTCGAGGTATCAAAATGAACCAAAAATCTACTGTCGAGATCTTGGTAAGAAAACAAATTCTATCGAAATCTGCTGGAGATCTTCTGCCGAGATTACCAGAGAATTTAATAATGAGATACCTTCTGCCGAGGTAGACTGGAAATCTTCTGCCGAGACTTGCCAGAAATAAAAGGAATCACCTGTTGTCAAATCTTCTGCCGAGATTTAACCAAGGATGCCATTGGATAGAATTCTCCCCATACTTCTCTTCTTCTGAAAGAGACAGCCATATGATGGAGAAACAACTTCACGCTCAAACTTCTCAACTTGTATGGAAGAGATAGCCATTTGACGGAAATTGGAAAAAATTCACAACAAACTTCTCAACTTGTCTGGAAGAGATAGCCATTTGTTGGAAAAATAAAAGAGATTCATATCAAACTTCTCGACTTGTATGGAAGAGATAGCCATTTGATAGAACATTCATCATACTTCCCTTCTTCTGAAAGAGACAGCCATATGATGAAGAAAAACTTCACGCTCAAACTTCTCGACTTGAATGGAAGAGATAGCCATTTGATAGAACATTCATCATACTTCCCTTCTTCTGAAAGAGACAGCCATATGATGAAGAACAACTTCACGCTCAAACTTCTCAACTTGTATGGAAGAGATAGCCATTTGACGGAAATTGGAAAATTCTCAACAAACTTCTCAACTTGTATGGAAGAGATAACCATTTGTTGAAAAATGGAATCACGACAAACTTCCCACCTTGTCTAGATGAGATGCCATTTGCCGAACAAACTTCTCACCTTGTCTGGATGAGATGCCATTTGTTGAAAATTGGAATCACGACAAACTTCCCACCTTGTCTAGATGAGATGCCATTTGCCGAACAAACTTCTCACCTTGTCTGGATGAGATGCCATTTGTTGAAAATTGGAATCACGACAAACTTCCCACCTTGTCTAGATGAGATGCCATTTGCCGAACAAACTTCTCACCTTGTCTGGATGAGATGCCATTTGTTGAAAATTGGAATCACGACAAACTTCCCACCTTGTATAGATGAGATGCCATTTGCCGAACAAACTTCTCACCTCGTCTGGATGAGATGCCATTTGTTGAGAATTGGAATCACGAAAAACTTCCCACCTTGTCTGGATGAGATGCCATTTGCCGAACAAACTTCTCACCTTGTCTGGATGAGATGCCATATGTTGAAAATTGGAATCACGACAAACTTCCCACCTTGTCTGGATGAGATGCCATTTGCCGAACAAACTTCTCACCTTGTCTGGATGAGATGCCATTTGTTGAAAATTGGAATCACGACAAACTTCCCACCTTGTCTGGATGAGATGCCATTTGCCGAACAAACTTCTCATCTTGTCTGGATGAGATGCCATTTGTTGAAAATTGGAATCACGACAAACTTCCCACCTTGTCTGGATGGGATGCCATTTGCCGAACAAACTTCTCACCTTGTCTGGATGAGATGCCATTTGTTGAAAATTGGAATCACGACAAACTTCCCACCGTGTCTGGATGAGATGCCATTTGCCGAACAAACTTCTCACCTTGTCTGGATGAGATGCCATTTGTTGGAAAAATAAAAGAGATTCATATCAAACTTCTCAACTTGTATGGAAGAGACAGCCATTTGATAGAACATTCATCATACTTCCCTTCTTCTGAAAGAGACAGCCATATGATGAAGAACAACTTCACGCTCAAACTTCTCAACTTGTATGGAAGAGATAGCCATTTGACGGAAATTGGAAAAATTCACAACAAACTTCTCAACTTGTCTGGAAGAGATAGCCATTTGTTGGAAAAATAAAAGAGATTCATATCAAACTTCTCAACTTGTATGGAAGAGATAGCCATTTGATAGAGCATTCATCATACTTCCCTTCTTCTGAAAGAGACAGCCATATGACGAAGAACAATTTTCACGCTCAAACTTCTCAACTTGTATGGAAGAGATAGCCATTTGACGGAAATTGGAAAAATTCACAACAAACTTCTCAACTTGTCTGGAAGAGATAGCCATTTGTTGGAAAAATAAAAGAGATTCATATCAAACTTCTCAACTTGTATGGAAGAGATAGCCATTTTGATAGAACATTCATCATACTTCCCTTCTTCTGAAAGAGACAGCCATATGACGAAGAACAACTTCACGCTCAAACTTCTCAACTTGTATGGAAGAGATGGCCATTTGACGGAAATTGAAAAATTCACAACAAACTTCTCAACTTGTATGGAAGAGATAGCCATTTGTTGGAAAAATAAAGAGATTCATATCAAACTTCTCCGCCGAACAGGGGAGATGCCATTTGATAGAACATAAACCTTGCTGAGGATGAACAAACTGATTGAAAAGAGAATGCCATCTATTGATTTACTGGGAAATCTATGGATAAGAACAAGCTTCAAATAAGGAGATGGCCACCTGTTGGTTCCGATTAGAGGTCCAGGGATAAGAACAAGCTTCTCCAATAAAGAGACTGCCACTTGTTGGTTCCATTTGGAAGTTCTAGGGACAAAACAAACTTCTCGAATAAGGAGACGGCCACTTGTTATCAGGTGTAAATACTCCCGGAGAATGCTGCAACAAAATTGCTGGGGATGGATCGACTGCTCGGAAGGAGACTGCCATCTGTTGATTCCACTTGGAAGTTTTAGGACAAAACAAGCTTCTCGAATAAATAGACTGCTACTTGTTGTCAGGTATAGGTAATCCAAGGGAATGTTGTAGTAACACTGCTGGAGAGCAAAATTCGTCTTCAACGGGATCCTCCAACAAATTCCTTCTAGGAGACAAAGTGTTAACAGGTGCAAAAATAAATGCACTTTCCATCTGGAATTGCTGGGGATGGAACGACTGCTCGGAAAGAGACCGCCATCTGTTGATTTACTCAAAAGTTCGAAGACAAAACAAACTTCTCAAATAAAGAGACTGCCACTTGTTGTCAGGTGTAAATACTCCAGGAGGATGTTGCAACAACACTGCTGGAGAGCACAAATTTGTCTTCAATGGAAGCCTCCAACAAATTCCTTGTGGGAAACCAAGCATCCAAAGGTGCAAAATAAATGCACTTTCCAAATGGTAGTTCGATCATCAAAATTGCCAAAGACCAAAATTCAATCCAGGAACGAGCTGGAAAGAAACTGTCAATCAAGACACTGTCCCCTGAGGAATGAACTCGATCAGGATTTATCCTATCCAAGTGTGGAAAGGAGAACTCAAGCAAAATCTTCCACGAGGGTAAGAACTCAGTGGGGAAGTAGAAAGAATGTACATTTTCTGCCTAAGGCTGACAACTCTCACATCACCTGGGGATAAACACGACCAAGGTAAGATGAGGTATGCATTAATGAATGCAACATGAATATGCATATGAATATGAATTATAATGTACATGTATGTATATGCGTTATGTTTATGCTGACAAACAGACAAAACAGACACAAGAGATACACTGGTGATGAAATAAACATCACAACAAACGAATACTCGACCAATCTCGTCAAAGTGTACGCAATCACTGAGGATAGGGTAAAGAGCCATCCATGGAACAAGTCTTGCTACAAAGCTCAAATCTCTTTGAGGAGAGAAAGATACTTCAATCGGGAAATAAACCCAAATAAATCTTCTAATTTCAAAGTCCCTCAGAAGGAAACAAACATACAAACTAAGTTTGTTTAGGATGAAATAAATTTGTACTCCGTTGGGGAAGAAAATCACATTCAGCTGGAGAAGCTTGAATCAAAGCTCAATTGGGGATACTAGACTTAGTATCTCACTTGAAGCACTAAGTAGTAAAAGAAATCCACCAGAAAAATAATGAGTCATGCCCCTGACACATCATAGCAACTTGGCGTAAGGACCCCGTCATCGGGAGATACTTGCAGGGCAGATCCCAAGAGCGTCTTGCTTAGGGGAACACGTGGTCATGCGCCCACAAAAATGGTTTGTGAGAAGAGATCATCTCAAGAGGATTTTATAGAAGACTTGGCATTCACGATGCCCCAGTGTCTTCAAACTCTTGTAGAGATTCGTCGAATCTCGACGTCACTGCCTCAGATTAACTGTACTTGGCTCAAACGAGTCCTCACTGCTTGTCTTTTAGGGATGGTCAAATTGTGTAAGCACAAATTGGGAAATGACTTGCCCCTGCTTAGCAAAGTCTTCAAGCAACATGCCCCTGTCTGGCAGAGTCTTCAAGCAACATGCCCCTGTCTGGCAGAGTCTTCAAACAACTTGCCCCTGTATGGCAAGGTCTTCCAGCAAACTTACCCCTGTATGGCAAGGTCTTCAAGCAAACTTCCCTGGGGGTGATCATTCTCTGAAATGGTTGTTCAACTACTCATCAGAGTTTCAAATCTCAAGAGATTAAGCTCATCACTGGTGCTCATCCATAGGTTTCTATGATATCAAGCAAATGCTAACAAGCAAAAAGGTTAATGTCAAGACTGCTAATGCGACGCACGTGTTTGTCTCGAAGTTTTTTGTTTTTTTGTTTTTTTGAAAAGATTTTCACAATAGCCTGTGACCGAATCACTAGCTAGGAGGTGATATTCATTTTTTTTTATAAAGCCAACACAAATTTTTGAGCCAAGCTCATGGGAGTCGGGAAACATTTTCTCATCGAGTGTGCTTTCGAAATAAACCCTACTTCAATTAGGACTTTTGAGGGTTGTAATGTGGTTCGGCTCACGGTTTTAGAAACAGAGGATAAAGGCTCAAAGTTTATTTGGTGCCCACCCACTCTCCGTGATGTTCTCCAATCCTAGGTTCAGCTAAATTGACACATACATTTGTCTTGATAGCGTAGAGATGAAGATCCAAGGTTTGCTTGAAATGACAGTCATCTTATTTATTCTTCATGGATATTGGTGACCCTTTGATTTTGGTATGGCGGTCACTAAATCTTATGTATTTGAGGTTGAGGATTTGAGGACCTCTCACGAATGACTTATTCTATTTATCTTTTTTGTCTAAGTCCTTTTGTAGGTTTGACTTAGAGGGATTTTCTTTTTCTTTTTTCTTTTTTCATTGGAAGGTTGAAAACCGTTACTGTCAAGTCATTGATTGTAGTGGACTCCCTGATCGGATGTTTCATCTTATGATTTGATTGTGTAACCAGATTAACTGAACACTACCCTGCCCCAGGTTAAGCGTAAGGGTTTTGAAATATCTGAAAGAAACTCCTACTTCTAGGCTCGAAGTGGTTGACTAGGGATTAACTCCTTATTTCTCCAGTGTTTGGAAATTTGAAACAATGTCTGTACATCGTCAGAAGGGTTTTAATCAAAAGCATTCAACTAGAGAATTTGTGTTTTAATTTCGTCATCCTCCCTCCAATTCTCTGCTTAGGCAAGAGATGGGATAATGTTGGCATTATAAAGTTGAAAAAGCATTATGAGTGAATACGAATGGATTACTTCAAGACAAACATATTCATTGCATTAATCATTCAAAACAAATAGGTTCTTACATGCCAAAACAAATGCATTAACAAAACATAGCAAAATACATATGAAAAGCAGTAAACGAGCTAAACATCTGAGAGGATAGCTCCAAAGCATCGAAACGATCGCGAGCATTCAGGAATTTGTCCTATGCTCCAGCAACAGGTTGACTTGGACAGGACTCTCTTGAGTTTTTATCAGCACAAAGGTACTCCGTCCACATATGGGATTCCTCCATTGAAGGCCAACACCCCGTAGTCGATCATCTCTTGAACCTTTTCCGGAAGACTTTGCATTCTTCAATCGGATGCCCCAGTGCTCCATCATGAAACTCACAACTGGTATTTGGATTGATCCCACGGGACCGAGACTTCGTGGCTCTGGTCTTTCTGGGTGTCATTATTGAGTTCCGGGCAAAATGAGACCACAATTGACTGTAAGTCATTGGGATTGGGTCAAACTGGTGGGCCGCTCCTTCAGGACTGTTTGGAGACCTCCGCTGATTCTGACGTCACTGACGAGCAGAGGTAGAATTTGACTGACGCTGAGAAATGACCAGATTTTTGGCCAAAGAAATCAGTCGCCCTCTATCAATCTTCAAGCTGTGAATCTCTTCCTGGAGTTCAATGTTCTCCTGCACAAGGCTGTCTACTAGAGTCTTCATTGTAGTTGAGAATATTCCCATATGATTTCTCAAAGTCGTGACTTCACTTCTAAGCTCCCTGTTTTCCTGCTCAAGTTGGTCCATCTTTCTCTGGTGACTGGTCGAGTACAGTTGACTGACGGAGAATAAGACATGTGTGAGTTGGATTGTTGGAAGATGATATGCAATGCAAATGCAAATGTTATGCGAATGAATGCAAAGCTTAGAATGCTCAAAATCACAAACATAAACAGCTCCAGAATTGGTTATAAAGGCAAGGTGTTGGATCCAAGGTACAAGTAACTCGGAATCTCCTAACTGGTAAGCCTTAAGTGGAGAGTTCTAATTTCTTTTACCCATAAAGCCCACTCACAGGGTAGCTTCTATGGTGATGGTATAAGGATACTCAAGGTCACGGACGTTTATCGTACTAACGCCCCGCCGCAGGCTAGCTGCATTGTGACGATAATAACGATAAGGTCTACCTTGAGTGGAGTTCTCATGCTAGGCGTGCAAGAAGCGAGTCCTTGGAGCCTAACATTACACAACTACCAAAATTGAAACAGGTTCTAGGGGGTCCCAGAATCACAACCCTTTCATGAATCAGGTCCCGCGACAGGCTAGCTGCGTTGTGACAAGATCTATGAAAAGTCTAACTATCTGGGGGAGCTTTCATGCTAGGCGTGCAAGGAGCGAGTCCTTGGAGACTAACACTAATAACATCCAATTCTAACTTAGGTGTTCCCTCTTCTTTTTCAAAACTCAAGTACAAATTCATACCCGTGATATTCTGAGATCCAACAGGCAGATATAATGAGCAAATAAAGAAGGAAGCAGCAGATAAAATATCAACAACAAATAAAGAAGACAAATCAAACAAGTCAGCAAAAAAACGCAAATTATCCTAAGCTAGGCTCGACTCTCTTATGCATAAAGCAAAGTCCCCAGCAGAGTCGCCAGCTGTCGCACCTCGAAAAATACGATCCTAAAATAAACAACAGAGTCGCCACCTAATTCTATTTATTCTAACTAAAGAAAAGGGAGATATAGACACAACCTAAATCGGATAAGAAATGGTCAACGAAACCACTAATCTAAGTTCGGGAGTCGGTTACGCAAAGGGAAGGTGTTAGGCACCCCTCACGTCCGTTGTACTCAACGGGAACCTCTTAGTCTAATTTGCGCTTAAAAAATGTTAACTTGTTATTATTGTCTTCTTTTACTGATTAAAGATACTTAAGATTGCTTATTAATGGGAAAAGAAAATTATTATTTATTACGGAGAAAGATTAAGTTTTTTATTATTGTGACGGAGAGATAGTTAATTTTTATTTATTGTGCTCGCGAAGGATTAAAATCCCCGTGCCTACGTATTCCCCTGTGCAATGGGAAAGTCAGAGCTTCGTAGTTCGTGCTACTACAGTTTGTGATTTTTTTATTGAACGATTGTTTGAAATGCATTCTACTGTTAAGCATTGGCTTATACTCGCGGTGGAGGCTGAATCACTTGCTTGTTCGAGAGATAGAATGATTTAAACAATGTTCGTTTTAGAAGAAAGTGTTTGACTTTTGTTAAGATGTTTTAAACGAAAGGGCGATTGAACACATCGCGTGGGGCTAGCCCATCTTGCGGTCCAATCCAGAACGTGCGGAATGCTAGACTCCGGAATTCTGTCTTTCGATAATTAATTATAAAAATGATTTAAATTTGCTGGTATACGAATGATGATTGAACCATCGCGTGAGGCTAGCCCATTTGCGGTTCAATCCAGAACGTGCAGAATGCTAGACTCCGGAGTTTCTGTTTTCGTACGATTAAATTATGCGATTATGATTTGAATATTTTGATATACGAATGGTGATTGAACCATCGCGTGAGGCTAGCCCATTTGCGGTTCAATCCAGAACGTGCGGAATGCTAGACTCCGGAGCTCCTTCTTTCGTAATTTTTATTTAATTAAAGATTTAAATAATTGATATACGAATGGTGATTGAACCAACGCGTGAGGCTAGCCCATTTGCGGTTCAATCCAGAACGTGCAGAACGCTAGACTCCGGAGTTCCTTTTTCGTAATTTAATTAATTTAAGATTTGAATATTTGACATACGAATGGTGATTCACTACAAGAAAACAGCGTAGTAGCGTCGGTCAAAAGCCCTCGCTAAAATGCTTAAAACCGACGCTAATACCTTTTAGCGTCGGCTTAGCGTCGGAGTCGGGGCGGACGTTCTACCATTGGAAGCAAAGCATAATCACGAGCCGGCGCTACATTAGCGTCGGATATAATGAACGCTAGGCCGACGGTACAATACTAAAGCCGACGCTAATATGCAATATTAAAAACATATTGCGACGGCTTTAGACGACGTAACAATCATCTAGTGGCGGTTCTAAACGACACTAAAACAAATTTTTTTATTTATTAGCGTGGGTCTAGGCCGCCGCTACACATATATTTTTTACATTTTACGACGCTAAAAGCCGTCGCTATACAACATATTCTGTGCTCTATAGCGTCTCTTAAAGCCGCCGCTAATTGGTTTTTTTGTTTTTTTTAATTCTTGTTAGCGTGGGTCTAGGCCGCCGCTACCCATATATTTTTTTAATTTACGACGCTAAAAGCCGTCGCTATACAACATATTCTGTGCTCTAGAGCGTCTCTTAAAGCCGCCGCTAATTGTTTTTCCGTTTTTTAAAATTCTTGTTAGCGTGGGTGTAAACCGACGCTAAATGTTTTTTTTTTTTGAAAATTGTTTTATTTTATATTCATTCCTGTTGCAAATCAAATCTACCTTTTACAATTTCCTGAACCTGTTTTTTATTTCAAACCATTCATTGATGTATTATCACATCATAATTTCCAACACAAAATAACAAACTTTAAATCCAAAATATTTCTACATTAATTAAGATGTCAAACTTACATCAAAATCAAAATATTGACACTATATTAAACTTGTGTCCATCCACTATATTACTACATAAAAGTGTCAATGACCAACACAACACAAACTATAAAATTTGTGAAAATCAACAGTTTGATCCAAGTCCCAAAACAAAGAAAAAGAGCATGCATCTGACACTAACATCAATCACTCATATCTTCTAGATCCAATGAGTGCTCATCAGAGTCATCATCGTAATGCGCATGAGTATTAGGCTGGACACTAGAAGCATGAGCAGTGGAATGACCTGCCTGACTCGACTTCCAAGCAAACATCTCTTTTTGAAATTCTTCAAACTTCCTTTTCAACTCTTCTGTCTCAGCTATAGCTTTATCTGCACGTGCATTAGCTAATGCAGCCTCTTCACGTGCTATGGCAGACTCAGCTCTAGCCGCCTCAATCGCTTGGTTATCCACCTCTCTATTCTGATTAACAGTCACTTGTGTCAAATAAGACACACCATATCGTACGTTAACCGCCAATCGGGCAGTTCCATAGCAACGGCCACGCGTCTTACCCCCGGCAACTTCTTTCCAAATTTGTAACTTGTCTGACCCATCCACGTTATTATCAGTTTGAGTGGCTTGAGTCAAACGATTCACATAATCTTCCTGTAAAACATAACACACATAACATCACATGCAGTGAGCATAAACAATTCCACTAATTCATAACAGTGAGCATAAACAATTCAAACCAATAATTCATAATAGTCAGAGCATATCTCTAATAAATATTTTAATTTGATGTACTACCTAAAAAGAATCCAACACACTTTCACTTAACAACATACATACTAACATTTTAACAAGATCCACTTAACAGCATACATACTAATAACATACATACATACATTCATTATAACAAGTTCCTAACATTTTAACAAGTTCCACTTAGCAGCATACATACTAATAACATGATAAAAGAGTAAAACTCATTAATTGTATAACATGATAAAAGAGTAAAACTCATTAATTGTGTCATATGATTGATAAAATAATGCATGATAAAAGAGTAAAACTCATTAATTATATAATATGATTGATAAAGTTTTATTATCTTGTATTTTCCGTAAACCAAATAAAACATTAGATTAGCATATATAATAATATGTTTGATTTGGCTCTAAATAACATTAACTAACTAAGAGAGATATTGAAAATATTATTCATTTAAAATATATTATGTCATGTTGATTTTAGAAGAATGAAAAGGAGATCTTAATCTCAATGCTCCAGGATTAATTAGCTTACATGTGTTTTTTCTGCACGACGGTCTACCCACTGCCCATTCTTCTTCTTATGGGTGGCCATGAAGAGCTCGTCAGGATTTGGCGGTCGACCTAATTTCTTCTCCTACAATGCCATGAAACAACAACAATAGTTTATATAATACATTGCTTTTAGGAATATATTTATTTGGTGTGTGGTGTGATCAATCGGATTACAAATAGAATACATACCAATTCTAGAGCAACATCATGATGAGCTCTACGTCCTGTGGTATGGACCGCGCCACCTTTAGTTGATGCTCGATTAGTCTTGTTTTGTTCAGAGAGCTTTTTGAATTCTTCAGTTTTCCACCCGTCAAGTAGATATGCATAATATTTTTCACCCAACCAAGACGGCTTTTTCCCACTCTTCCTAATCTTACCAAATATATCAACTATTCTTTTACCACAAGCTTTATGAAACAAATCTCGCATTTTTCCTTCATCACACGGCTCCCACTGAACAAGATCCTGATTAAAGAAATAGGATTAGTTTTGAATATAATTATAAGTAATCTTAAAGTATTTCGTAAACATCTTAAAGGTAAAAAAAGAAATTACGTCTTACTTTAAACATCTTAAAGTATTCCTCTCTCTCATCTCTTCTACCACGTGCTTTGAGTTTCAGCTCACTGTATCTCATGAAATTTCCACAATAATTATGTATTAAAACTTTTCTAATAGCTGCAGCAACAACATCACTCGGAGCTAACCTGCAATATTAAGAAATTGAAAGATAGTAATAATAAATGAATAATAATTCCAAACATGAATATTAGGAGGAAAAATCATTTTGAATACTAAATTTCTTACCCATTGCCCATAATGCTAATCATTGGCCTTTGTCCACCAGAAAATGCTTGTTCCGCGACCGCCTCTTCCTCCTCATAAACTGTTTGGTCCCTTTCCTCTTCCTCTTCCTCTACTGCTACCGTGGTGTGATGGACAGCTGGACCTTGCAAAACTTGTAGTGTCACTCCAGGGGTAGGAACAAATGTGCATTCATCAAAACTAGGTTGTGATTCGGTTGTCTGAACCGGTGGTGGTGATGCAATAGTATGAGGCGGTGGTGGTTCTACGGTAGTATGAGGCGGTGGTGGTTCTACGGTAGTATGAGGTGGTGGTGGTGCTACGGTTGTATGAGGCGGTGGTGGTGCTACGGTTGTATGAGGCGGTGGTGGTGCTACGGTTGTATGAGGCGGTGGCGGTGGTGGTGCTTGCATTCTTGGACGCGTTTGGTTCCTTGTGTCATGCTTCATGCGAGATGTGTTTATAGCAAGGGCTCCAGGTGGCATATGTCGTGTCCGACATAATCTGTCAACACTGCATTAGCAAAAATGCATCAAAAGATATTAAATTTAAAGAAACCAAATCGTGAAAGTTTTTGTCATCTTACGGTTTCTTGTTGATTGGTGCTTCCTTCTTTGAACCTTCTCTTGGCATTTCAAATTAGCAATTTAGTGGTGATTGTCCTCCACCTGAAATATACTTTTGTTGCTACCAGTTAGCCATTATTTGGAAAGTAATAATAAAGAAGATAATAAAGAATAATAAAGAAGATAAACGACATTCATATGATAATATAATAAAGAATAATAAAGAAGATAAACGACATTCATATGATAATATAATAAAGAATAATAAAGAAGATAAACGACATTCATATGATAATAATAAATTAAATAAGGAAAAAATGAGAATTCATATGATAATATAAATAAGAATAATAAAGAAGATAAACGACATTCATATGATAATATAATAAAGAATAATAAAGAAGATAAACGACATTCATATGATAATAATAAATTAAACATTTATTTCATGTTTCACTAATTTATGTTTCTAAAAATCTTTTTTGGTACACAACAATCATAAAACAATCAAGATGCAATTAGTACACTAAACACGAAAAAAAAAACACATATTATGGATCATTTGTCACTAGTACTGGCTCGACCTCTTCAATTAATCCTTCGTCGGCTAAACCATGTATTTGTTCAAACTCTGTTATAGGCAAAACTGTTGACATTTCATCAGATTGATAAGGCATTTCATCCTCGGTGTTATCTATTTCCACATAACCCCTTGGTTTTGTGGTGATTGCAGCACACCATCCACGCATGTTTCTACACATATCTGGATAAGGGACATAATACACCTGTTTTGCTTCTTGTGCAAGAATGAACGGGTCATATTGACGATATCGTTTATTCATCTTAATGTCAACAATATTGTACTCCTTATTAACTCTTGTGCCACTATTAGTTGTAGGATCAAACCAAGCACAGTAAAATAGGGCAATCTTGTTGCTAAAGCCATGATATTCCAATTGAAGGATATGTTGGATGACACCATAAAAATCATTTTCTCCTCCATTTGTAATTCCTTTAACAAGTACCCCACAATTAGTTGTCTTTTTACCATGACTCCATTCTTCAGTGTGGAACTTGTACCCATTAACAAAGTAGATGTGCCATGATGTTGCCTTAGGATTAGGACCGAGAGCTAATGCCTTCACGTATGGGCTAGGAGTTCCATTTCTCTCATCATTGACCTAAAAAAATATACTTTTAACCTTAGACATATTTCATTGGCAAACTACATAAATGTTAGAAGTATACTTACGTATTCCTTTAGCCATGAAGGAAATTGCTCGTGTATAAGACCAGAAGCATCTTCCTCATTGATACGATGATATTGCATGAACAATCTGACACCGAATATAAAATATATGAAGTATTTATACACAATGGTTGAGAGTTAATCAGTTGTTTTCTAAAATGTACTTACGCAAGATACGGTTTAACCTCATCACAATTGATTAGGATGTGCATGTGAGCAGATTCCCATTCCTTATCAAGCACCCAATAGTCCCGAGGCTTTCCACTAGGACGACCACACTTGCTAAAAACAGAAAGTGTTGGTTGGACATTCTCATGATGTAACCCAGGATCGTTTCTTAAACTTGTACTTGGAAACAAACTAACAGTCTTGAAGTAATGAGAGCAAAAATAAGTAGTTTCACGATGCAAGTAGGCAGTGCATATTGAACCTTCAACCCTTGCTTTATTTTTCACTGAACGCTTGTAGTCTCCCATTAATCTAAGAGTGAAACGGTTAAAAGATGTTATTTCATTAAAATAATCTACAAAAATTACACATCATTTACCTTTCAAATGGATACATCCAACGATATTGTACAGGACCACCAAGGATTGCTTCATTAGGTAGGTGAATCGGGAGGTGTTCCATCGAGTCAAAGAAACCAGGTGGAAAAATTCTTTCTAGCTTGCATATGATGATGGGAATGTTTTTTTCCAACCTAACAAGGTCTTCCAACTTCAATGTATTACAACACAAGTCTTTAAAAAAACGACTTAACTCAGTTAGCGGCTTCCATATCTCAATAGGCAAGGAACGAAAAGCAATTGGAAGCAAACATTCCATGAATACATGACAGTCATGGGATTTCATCCCCTTCATCCTACCCTTGGTGACATCAGCACACCTAGAAAGATTCGAGGAATAGCCATCAGGCATTTTTAGTTCCTTAATCCATCTACAGACCAGCTTTGCCTCTTCAGATGTCAAAGAAAACTTTGCCTTTGGTTTAGCCATCTTTCCATTAGGTAGAGGACGCAACTCTAAATCTCCACGTAAACAGTTTAAAGGTAAATCCAATCTGGCTTTCTCATTGTCCTTTGTTTTTGCAGGATCATTCATGACAGTGTTAAACACATTATCAAATACATTCTTCTCTATGTGCATTACATCAAGGTTGTGCCTTAATAAGTTATCCTTCCAATATGGAAGATCCCAAAATATACTTCTTTTGTTCCAATTATGTTGTTTCCCATATCCTGGAAATTTGGGGGCCCAGTCACTCGCAGTGACTTTTGGAAAATCACGAACAACTTCCCAGAGATCATGTCCTGTAAACATGTAAGGTGGTCTTTTTTTCTTAAACTTGTTTTTTGTAAATCTCTTTTTACTTTTTCTAAACGGATGATCCATTGGCAAAAACCGACGATGACAATCGAACCAAGAACTTTTTCCCCCGTATCGTAAAGTGAAAGCCTCTGTACTATCCATGCAATAAGGACATGCTAATTTACCTTGTGTCCCCCATCCAGACAACATACCATATGCTGGAAAATCATTAATTGTCCACATTAAATGCGCTCTCATTACAAAATTCTGCTTCATAGAGATATCATATGTCACAATGCCATCTCTCCACAAGTGCAACAAATCATCAATCAATGGTTGCAAGTAGACATCTATTTTAACTTTTGGATTGTGCGGTCCAGGTACAAGACAAGTCAAAAACATATATGGTTTGGTCATACACATTTCAGGAGGGAGATTGTAAGGTGTGACTATTATCGGCCAACACGAATACGGAGAACTAGAGGCTTGAATGTAAGGTGTAAACCCATCGGTACACAAACCCAATCTTACATTTCTTGGTTCACTAGCATAATTGGGATAAACATCATCAAAATGTTTCCATGCTTTTCCATCAGATGGGTGACGCAGAACATTTGGATTGCTTGTGTTCTCACGATGCCATCTCATTTGAGTTGCAGATTCCTTTGAAGCATAAAGTCGTTGTAACCTTGGAATGATTGGAAAATAGAACATTCTCTTCACTGCCACATCTTTGTATTTTCCCATTCCACTCTTTCGAGGAACATATCTAGCAGCTCCACAAACTCTACATTGAGTTAAAGTGATGTCTTCTTTATAATATAATAAGCATCCATTCACACAACAATCAATTTTCTTAACCTCTAATCCCAACTTAGACACCAACTTCTTCACTTGGTAATAGTTTTCAGGTAAGCATTGATTTGTTGGACAAACATCCTTAAGCATTTGAGAGAAAAAATCCATGGCCTTATGAGGAACATGCCAATTAGACATGGCAGCCAACAACTTAACTGAAATAGATAGTCTGGATTCAGAAGCTCCCTCATAAATAGGTTTGTTTGCAGAGGTCAATACATCATAAAATCGTTGAGCTTCTTCATTTGGTTCCTCGCCCTCACTAACTGTATTGTTTTCCATATTAGCACTCACATTGGGGACATTGACAAATTGCGTACTAGCATCATAGACCATTTCATTCATTGCATCAAATTGTTCTTGATCACCATGATTATTCTCACTAGCATTTCCGCCACTACTAGAATGACCACCAAAATCTACATTATGATTATCTTCTCCATGATGAGTCCATGTATAATAGTTGGGCAAAAAACCATCTTTGTACAAGTGATGTTTAACCTCACTAGGTGTTTTCAAGGGAATGCAGACACATTTTACACAAGGACACCTTATCCCTCCATCATTTGAAAATTCTGGTCGATTAATGGCTTTATTGACAAAATCTTCAACTCCACTAACAAATTCATCTTTCAAACCATACCTATTGGAGTTTACTCTATCATACATCCAACTCCGATCCATTTTCTACATAAAAAACAAACATAAATTTCTAATTGATAAAATATAGGGGAAATTTTCAAATGTGATATTTGTTGAAAAATAGGAATATATACTTGTTATAATATAATATACATTTTTATTTTCTAGAACATAAGATTATTAAAAAATATATACATGTTTTAATCCTTGTTTCTGTTGCTAGCTAGTATATTTCAATTCTTTCCAAAGGAGAAAAAGTGTGAAGAAGCTCTTGTCTTCAAAAAATTGCATTTATATTAGCTATAATTTTTGGAAAAATAAATGTTTATACGGAAAAATCATTTTAATTGTTGATTTTCTTCTTTTAGATGAAAAAATCATGTTAATTGTTGATTTTGTTAGTGAAGGATATATATTTTATGATAGACTTTTGGATTGTTAAAGGCTTTTGGATTTTCAAACTGAGACCAAAAACAAAAAGCAGACACCACAATAACAATCTGCAAAACCAAAATGCAATTAATCTCTACATTGAAACACTAACTTGTAGCAATAAAAAAACCCAAAATTGATATGACATAAAAGTAAGAGGGGTATTCTTGTTATTGTTTTTACTGCTCTCAAAGTCTTTCTTGTAGTTGAGCTTTTTTAAAGATAGATGTCTATGATTATATTTCTTAAGATAGATGTCCGGCATTGAGTAGACCTAGTTCTAGATAGGCTATTATACTGCTTTTTAGTATTGTTTGTGTGTAAGCTTTTCTCAAATATCATTTTGTTAAAATATCTATTTTGATTAGCTTTGAGGGAAATCACTTCTAAAAGAAGAGAGAAAAAAATGTATGAAAAACTATTTTACATGCATAGTTTTCAACTTGAATGCTTTTTCCAAAGAAAATACACGTTTGATTTCCTATAAAAGTAAAAGATGAGAAAGGAAAATATTCTGTTGTTAAGTGCATGTTTAATTTTTTTTCTCCAAAAAAAGTGCATGCTTGATTTCCTATAAAAGTAAAAGTAGATGCTTGATATGTTTCATGTTTATATGCTTAGCTTGTTTGAAGGTTATGACTTTAATCAAGGTTTTCTATGGTGCAGGGAAATGAATTGATGAGAATTCTAAATATTGCAGCATTTGCTGTGTCTGGCTATGCGTCCACTGAAGGTCGGCAGTGTAAACCCTTCAATCCGCTACTCGGGGAGACTTACGAAGCTGACTATCCCGATAAAGGAGTTAAATTTTTTTCTGAGAAGGTAACCAAAATTTTGTTCAACATAGATTTTTGGGAATGAGTCAAATTTACAGGAAAGCATAGCAATAAGGGAAGTTATAAATTTATTGTTTCATTTCCACTGAACCTGAAAATAGTAGTAGTATGTCTATTTTATGCTGCTGCTAATATGATCTAACAAGAAGCTGTCTGCAGGTTAGTCATCATCCAATGGTTGTTGCTTGTCTCTTTAATTTGATATTTTTTAATTTTTAATTAATGACTTTTGGATTGTTATTGTGGTGTATGCTACTATGTATGTACATTAAGTTTCAATTTATACAGATTGTATAAGCAGTGATTATTATTATTTTGAAATTATCTTTGAAGAGTGTCCTACCTTGGATAAAATATGTGGCCTCTTAAGTTTGTTTATAAGCAGAAGATAACTCTTGCCTTACAATTCGATTATGTGTGGTTGCGTTTGCTCAACCGAGTTTGAAAATCATGTTCATGAAGTGTAATACAAATTTAAAACTCAGGAATCAAGAGGATACACTAGAGGCCTAATCTTTTGGGAAAAAGGAAGATTGAAATGCATCCCTAAAAATTCTGAAAAACAATACAGAAACGAGTGAGACACACGGACTCGTAAGTTAGGATTGAATCGATGATGATGATGAAACAAACGAAAGCAAAAACTGAAACTGAAGCAAAAACTAACAATTCTTATTTCATCATGGAGCAATTTCTGTCACAAAACTGAAATTCTAACAGATCAGAGAACATACGACCTTAAAGTTCCTCTGCAGTTCTATAATGACTATCTTCTTAAACATCAATTACATGTAAAACAGAACACATAAAACAGAACACATAAAACATGAGTGAATTAAAAGACAAATGAAAAGAGGTATAAACAAGCTTCGAATAAGAAGTACCTGCAAGAGCAAGTTGTAATCCTGTCTTGATGTCTGAGATACTTGGAACCAGAACCCCTGAGGTCAAAGAAACTATTAGATAAGTAATGAGCAAACTTCTAAACAAGAACCAGAATAAGCTTCGAATAAGAACCAGAATGATCGCATAATTAAGGGTTCACAAACTTCTAAACAATTTCTTAAGTTTCTAAACTTCTCACAAAAGCAATGAAACAACACCCTTATAATCTTCTACTAATTAATCTGTGATCCAATTCAAAGCAATGCATCCATTAACAATGTTTGCTGTATTAACAAAGTATGCTGCATCCATTTAGCATAGGAAATTCAACAACACAAGATCACACACCATGTTACATGAACTCCAAATTCATACTCAATAGTAGTCTTAAAAGCACAGATTCAAAAGTAGTCTTAAAAGCACAGTTTCAAGCACAGATTCAAAAGTAGTCTAAAAATATATCAACAGAACTTAAAAATGACTTCTAAAGAATTTACACAATATTATTAAAGCTTATTGGTTTTTTTTACTAGACTGTTCTAAAACTTTCATGCAAGGTCCACATCTCGTCCCGCTGAGATTCCTCACATCTTGTCTTGTTGGCTTGATGAGTTACACATTTGAGTTTTGTGAACCATATATGGAAAGGATCGGAAGAATTAACTCACGTGATTCCTCTTTTCAATCAACAATGTTCTCAAACCCCTAGCATTGATATTTGAACACAGATCTTTCTACATAATACTTTTCCTAAGTGGTGGGAAACTAAGAATAAACATTAACATACTCAGGGGATAATAAGAATTTTCCCTTTGACATCCGCATATTTGGATAGTCACATCTTGTCCAAATATAGATGTATCAAAATAAGAGATTCTCATATCGGTTTATGCTTTAAATCATAAACATGATTTGGTTTATTGGGATAATGAAGTATTAGGCTCAATTGGTATGCTGCAAGATCCTCATCATATCAGCCGCATCATAACACTTTGGACAGCATCAGGTCGCAACTGACTAGTAAGTATATATTATTTTCTTTAAGGGAATCTATGACCACACATAACTATGACCTCACATAACTATGACCACACATCTTCAGTTCATGATCTGAAAGGGAATCTAATCTAACAGTCCACTTATATACAACCATATATAAAGACATTGATGCATCTTAGCATAACAGTAGTAAAAAACAGAACATGTGTCACAGAAGACATTGATGCATCCAAACAAACAAAACATGTGTCACAGAACAATAGCAATTGATGCATCTAAACAAATAGCTATTGATGCATCTAAACAAAAAGCTGATATTGCCAGCTACAACAGTCTGTTAAAAACATGTGTCACAGAGATTGAAATTGGTACTTGCATTCAAAAAACAGTATGTTAAAAACATGTGTCACAGAGATTGAAATTGGTACTTGCATTCAAAAAATAGATATTGCCAGCTACAACAGTATGTTACACAAACAATAGAATTTCCTAGTTTTCATTTACCAGAGATTGAAATTGGTTATTAACTGAATTGAAGTTGTTAAGTTTGATAAAAACATGTGTCACAGAAGACATTGCCAGCTACAATATTATGTTTTGCCTAATATATAAAACTTTAATTATGTCACTATTTTTAGAAATTTGTCTTTAAAACAGACATAAAAGTTAAAACTGAACAATAATCTTGGGTGTCTGATTCATGTTTTGATTGAAGAAAATAATTTGACACAAAATTAATCGATCTAATTAAAAGCAATTTTAGTGCAGAAAAGCAATTTTGGCAGGTTATGCTCTTAATGTCGTGAACATATACTAAACATAGAAAACAACAAGTTCAGTTCCCTAATTATACATAAGCACTCCAGTTCAGTTCTCCAAATCAAACAAAACAATAAACCTGTTGAAATTGCACTCCAGTTCAGTTAATTCAGTTCTCTAAAGAAACAAGTTGAAATTCCCTAAATCATACCTAACACACTCAAATAAGAAGTTCTCATAACTAACATTAACAGTCCCCACTAATGCACTAACAGTCCCATTACATTGGAAGATTTAGATGGAAGCAATCAATATATGTGGTAAAAGGAAGCAATAATTTGTTAAATCGAAAAGACGGATCAAAACTACCTAAAGTTACAATTTTGGTAACACAAGCTACAGAATTTATGTTCTATTGTATCACAAACCAGCAGTTTTGTTTTGACTGTCATTTTTAGAGAACAAAACATTACTTTTAGAATCTCTCGAGACTAAACGAACAAGGCATTACTATTAACCACACCACAAAACAAAGTTCATACAAACAGTATAGGATCAATACAGAATCGAACCTTTAAAGTGATGAAGTGACGAGAAGCAGAATTTTGAACCTTTAAAGTGATGAAATGCAGAAGCGATTTCTTGAACTCTTCGATGAGAAACGAGCAATTTCTGGAGACAATGAGAAACAATGGAAACGGTGAGATTTATATAAGCCACAAATTTATAAACACACATTCACACATTCATGATTTTCAATTATTATTTTTAAGAAAGGGAAATCAAGTGAGAATTTTGTTCTTGAGAAAGATATCAATAACCCTAACATAAACAACATTAACTCATAATAGAAAGTTAGCTTACTACAAGCCAAGGCATCACTAACCCTAACTGACCACAACAGAAATTCAACTTCTAACAACGATTTCTGGAAAACTTACAAAATCTAAACAACTTACAAAATCACACATTTGGTAACGATTTCTAGATATATAGAAGAAAAGAAACGGCGAACCTGTCCTTGAATGCAGGCCACACGAACCTCTCATTGAATATCAACTTTGCAACTCGTCGGTGATTCTGAAACAACAACTCATCGGTCCTCAGCTCTGATTGAGGAGTAGGATGCGATTCTCACAAACGATAAATGATTGAGGGAGAGAATGCGATTCTGATTGAGGAGTAGGATGATTTAGGGTTGAGGTTGATGATTTAGGGTTGATTGAGGGATTCTGAACGAGGGAGTACAGTACTGAAGCTGAAGCCGTGTGAATGAGTTGTTTTTCAGTATATATTTTATTTACTTTTTTTTGATAATTTTTAATTATTTGAAATTATTAGTATAAACAATTAAACTAATAAAAATGCAATTATTTTAGAATTTGATTTTCTTTATTTATAATTAAAGTATATATATATATATATATATATATATATATATATATATATATATATATATATATATATATATATATATATATATATATATATATATATATATATATATATATATATATATATATATAAAGATAAACTTATATATATATATATATATATATATATATATATATATATATATATATATATATATATATATATATATATATATATATATATATATATATATATATATATATAAAGATAAACTTATATATATATATATATATATATATATATATATATATATATATATATATATATATATATATATATATATATATATATATATATATATATATAAATTAAAATAATAAAAATACAATTATTTTTATATTTAATTAAAATAATAAAATATGTTTATCTTCTTATAAGTTTAAATTTATAGTTTTAGATTATCTTATTTTTTAAAATAATTTTTAAAAAATTATTTGAAATTAGGAATTTTATAAATTTAGTTTTTTGTCTTTTTTTTTTATAATTTATAGTTTTAATAGAAATTATTGTTATAAATAATTAAAACAATAAAAAAATAACTAAATTTAAGGGGGAAATGAATTATTTTCGCACCAATATTAGCGTCGCACATAGCCGTCGCTAACACAAAAATAATATTTATCTAAATTTTTAAAAAGGAGGGAACAAAAATTCTGGGGGGAAATTAATTAATTTCGCACCAATATTAGCGTCGCAAAAGCCCTCGCTAATATGATAGCGTCACACATAGCCGACGCTAATAATAATGTCTTGAAAAAATAAAACAAATGTTTTTTTACCCGTTAGCGAGGGCTTTTATTGACGTAATGTCAACACTTTAGCGTCGGAGTCGGGGCCGACGCTAAAAGTTTGCAGCTAAAACGTGTTTTTCTTGTAGTGATTGAACCATCGCGTGAGGCTAGCCCATTTGCGGTTCAATCCAGAACGTGCGGAATGCTAGACTCCGGAGCTCTGTTTTCGTAATTAAGTTTATTAAGGCGCGTAAGAAGGATTGTGCAGATGGCGATCACTTGGTGATCGACTTACGTGTGTGCGAATGTAGGCGTATGAATTATTACTTGGTGTTGGACCAAGAAACTTAAATTATTTTCTTTGAAACGGTACATTTTAGTGGGATTATTTGTATTTTACGTGGAAAATTGCTGTCAAAAATACAAAAATAAATTACACAAGTAAACATAACGTCATATCACAAACGAGAAATATTGAGCATACACTAACATTCATCTCAAAATAATAACCGAAGAATTAATCACCCACACAAACCTTTTTCTTAAAAAAGAAACTCGATTGAGAAAAAACACCAAACACTAAGATGATTTCGAATAAAGGAAAACTCTCTTCTTCTCTTTTTTCTAGTAAATTGAAAAACGTTAATAAAGAAAATATAAAAATGCCACTTGATATTTCTACCTAGATTTTTTGTTTTTTTGTTTTTAAATAAAAAGGGAAAGAAACAAATGGACCAACTTGACCTTATAGGCCCAACATTGGCACACAAATACTTATTAGGAAAAGGAAACCCTAGCCGTGTAAGGAAAGGACGGCAAATAGTCAATCGGTGGCAGATTATCTAGGCTGCTAGCTTTAGGCAATTGATGATGACTTCACAGTTTTTTTTTTAAAAATAAGAAGCAATAAATGATATTTAAACTTAAAACACCACACCAATAAATGATTCCTCAAACTTTCACAATAAAGCTATTATGAAAAACTAATAAACCAGCAAATTCAATGGATTAAATATTTGAAAGAAAGAAAAAAAAAAGGGAGGAAATTAATTTTCAGAATTTAAATCCTCCATCTACAAGTGATCATGTAGCGATGCAAATAAAACAAACATAATAATTCTTATTTCTCTCATGAAAAGTTGCAGTAAACACAATTTGTTTTTCTTTTGAATTTTTAATATAATAAAAAGTTCACAAAGTAATCAAATATTTTTTTTGAGATTTTAAAAATTAAAACTAACACACATTGTTATAATAAATTCATTATTAATTAAAATCTAAACATCTACCAAATGCATATTTTTTGTTTTGTTATTACTACAAACTTGGCTAAAAAAAAGGCATAAACCGACTAGGAAAAGCAAAAACAAAATTAGAAACAAACTATCTATATTTAATACCCTATTATTATATAAAAAAAATAATCAAATAAAAACACCTAGATCTAAATGAAAGAAAAAAAACATGAGGAAACCAAACCAGAGGCACCGAACAAACCGTGAAGAAAGAAAAAAAACTCTCCAATCTCTCTGCTCAAATCTCTTTAATTCGCTCACCCTCTCTTTCGCTCACAATCTTCTCGCGATCTCTCTAAGGTATCCTCACCCTCACGAATCGCTCATCCTCTCCTCTCATAAATTGTTTCTCTCAATCACTGTTTTCCTCCACTCACAACTCTCAACCTCGCGATTCTTCTCACCCTCAACGCTAAACACGAATTCGAAGTCAACACGGCTCAATGTATCACAAAAATGACGAACACCAAAATAAATTATCAAAACGTAAGTCAAAGAAAGGAAACTGACCAAATAACCTCCTCGAATCCGACGATGGTCGTGCGACGACTCAGGTGTGTATGCCGGCCCTTCTCATCTCTTTGTTCTTTACTTGTTATTATGTTGGCTCTCTTATTCTTCTGCTTCTGATTCGACTTATCTGTTTATTTTCGGTTCGTCTTGGTTCGCTTCGATCCGCTTGAAGTGCGGCGATTATGGAAGCATAGCTGTGGTTCTCGGTGTTTGGTTTAAAGGTGAAGGTGGAAGGCTCATTTTGGGGTTTAAACGGTGCTTTGCGGAAAAGCTTTGGTTTAACGAAACTCGGTTTTTAACAGGTAAGTCATTGTTCTTGTTCACCGAAAAACAAGTCCCTTTTGATTGTGAAAAAAACTGTTAAACCTTGAAGTTTTGTTACTGCTGTGTTGTTTTGGTCTGCGGTTATAGTGATGGTTTTCTATGCGATGCTCTTGCGGTTTTTTGTGTGTGTATGGTTTGCTTTCTGTTATATGTGTTGTGGGATAGATTTTTTGTGAGTGAAGATGGCTGATTTAGTTTTGTGTTTAGGCTTGTGTGGATAGATTTGTATGAAGTTTTGCTGGAGTTTTGTATGAAGTTTTACTGGAGTTTTGTGTTTGGTTTGTTGAGTTCTTGGTTGTAGTTTTGTGTGTAGCTTTCGGTATTGTTTTTGTGTGAAACTATGGCTGCATTTGCTGGAGTTTGGCTTTTGTGATGCTTATTCCAGGTGTGGTGGCTGTTTGGGTTTGTATGAAGTTTTTTGATTTTGTGGCCGCCCCCCCTCTAATGAATTTCTGGCCTTTCTTTTATAGCCAAAAAACCTTAGGGTTTGCAAATTAAAATGTTCTTATTCGGATTGAAATGAATTAGTTGGGTTATGACTCCCTCAGTTTGTTTTGGGTTGAACCCCTTTTGATGTATACTTGGTGCAGTGATTTGCAGGTCCTGAGCAGGCTTTATTCATGTTTTCTTTGTGTATGTTTCTTGCTGTGAAGACAGTGGTGTAGAGGACCCTCTAGGTCTGTGCGTGGGGCGGGGCCAACCTTCAAGCCTTGGCCTGTCTGCTTTGATAAGTCACCTTATCTCCTTTTAACTTTTGCTTTTGGCAGGTTCATGATATCACTTTGCTAATGTATGTTTTCTTCTTTTCTATTGACTTGTTTCTTTCAACTTTTTGGTGCAGGTTTTGAACATTTGCATATGGTGAAATTCTGAAGCTGTGGGTGTTGCATATTGAGAGAGAGTGGTCACTGTCTGTGTAGTTGGACCGTAAAAGTTGTACTCCCAATTTTCGTTGACCGAGAAAAAAACACACTTTTGTTTTCTTTGTACTATTTGGATTAAGTCCAAGTTAATAAAAGTCTAAATAGAATGCTTAATTAAATAGAAAACCAATTGAAAGTTGGAAGAAGAAAAAATTAAATAACAATTAATCTAATTAAAAGAAAAATCTAATAAGGCTAACTAAAAAAAAGTGAATTAATTAAAATAACATTAGATAAATAATGGAAATGACATAAATGAAATATTAAAAATAAATAAATTACTTATAAAGTTAAATCAAAATAACTAATTTCAAGATCTAACCAAATTACATTTTTAAAAAAAAAATAAACTTAGACTGAAATTAGACCTAAATCTAAATAAAATCTAAGTTTGAACTAAAATAGAAAAAATAAAACTAATTTTAAAATATCTAATATTAATTTAATTTTGTATTCCTAAACCAAAACAATTAAATCTAAAACAAGAATAAATTATATGGTTTCAAATGATAAAATGAATAGAAAAAGCAATGGTTAATGATTACCGGACTAAAATTGCGAAAATGACTGATAATCTAAATTGCACCAAAATGCGCCAGACAAAAGCAAAAATTTGAAAGTTTTTGGTCAAAATTTAGGGTATGACAATTATGTTATGATTAATTATTTTTAGTTTATCAATATTTATTTATGTTTCAAAATTTAATTAATTTCATTACTTAAATAGTATCATTATAGACAATATATATAGACAATATTTGGATGTTGATATATATATATATATATATATATATATATATATATATATATATATATATATATATATATATATATATATATATATATATATATAAGGAATACTAGTAAAATTAAATATTATATATACGAAAGATGTTGCGCGAATCAAGTTATGCAAAAATATTATGCTGAGCGAAAATTTTGTACCCAGGAGAGAATCAATGGATGGTAAATATAATGCAAATATGCCATCAACGCTAATGAATTCAAATAGTTAACGAAAATTTCTAAATCAATATTAAATATAATAAATAAATATTCTATTCAATAGATTAAGGGTTTTAGCTTTTAAAAAAAAATACTTTTTTTTATATTTTTAAAAATGGATTTTTAAAATATTACAAGTTTTTCTATATTCATTTTTTCTAAATTGGATGATTAATTTTGAAATTATACAACATAAATAAACATTATTGAAGATCAAAACATAATCGAAATCACAATTTTTTAAAAAGTTTTATCTCGAAAATATTATTTATGAAAATCTATTTGAAATAACTTCAAAATTAAATGATTTTTTAAAATTTTGATATTAAATTTTTTCTGATAAAATAATGAAATATCTAAAATAACATTTCAAGAATAATTATTCAAACAAAATTGTTATTTGAAACATTTATGAAAAGTTTCTTTATTATTTTTTTTTTACAAAATTATGTTATACTAAAAAATTTATTAAAAAAAATAAAAAACAAAACACTCCGGAATTCTTTAAAAATAGGTTCTTAAAACAAATTCAAGTTTTCTTTTAATCTAGGGTGAAGAACTTTAAAACCATAAAAAACGGTAACAAATTGTTTATACTTTGACTGAGGTGCCACTGAGAAGGTAAAAATAATAATTTTTTGTTTTTCACAAATCTCCTTTGGAGTATAACACATTTGCAAATATATGAGTCTGGTTAAACTATTATTTGAATTATGTGGAAGTAGATTCTTTATAAGACCTTTTGTCTCTTTTTCATCCCATTAATTCACTTGTTTTCTCACTTTAGGTGCCTTTAAAACAATATCAAATATATAAAATTAATAATATATATCTTTATAAGATAATAAAAAATAATACTGATATTAATTAATGTGAACCCTAGATATTTGTTATCTCTAATTAATATTTCACATGGTACATTTTCATGTGTGAATAATGTTGAATCCAATCTTAGGAAAACAATAATCACTGAAAGTATAGAACAAATAACTTTAAATTGTAATCTAGTATTCAACCTTGCATTATATTATTCATTTTAATAAGGTAAATCTAAGCAATCAAAGAAATATTTCAAACGAAATTACTATGTTGATCATAGTAAGAGAGATATACAGTAATTGAAAAATTAAAGTAACTTAAAAATTCGCCAGGATCAAACATCCTCGGGAACAGTAAAATATACCATTAATTCATTCTCTGATGATGAGAAGGACATGTTTGATCCTGGTGAATTTTTAGATTCCTTTCTTTTTCTTTCTTTGGAGAACAAATGTTTGGCTATGGCCAATGAAACATTCGGTTGGTTGGTGATTGATTTGGCAAGGAGATGCATTCTTATTTTGAATGTAAAACCATAGAGAGTGAGAAAAGAGAGTAGGTTGTTAAACCCTAAAACCATTATAATATTTATACAAAAGATATCTTGCTAATCAAGTTATGGAGAAATATTAGGGCCCGAATATGAAGGGAAAAATTCATGTAATCAATACTAATGAATGAAAATAGTAACAGAATTTTCAAATTTAATAGATTAAATATAAAATAAAGATATATTCTATTCTAACTTAAATTTAGGAAAATACATATTTTATATTTACATTTGTCAAATATAAAAAAAACACTTATAAAAAACATAAATTAGGAAATTTTTTAATAAAAAATAAAGAATTTTTTATAATAATAAAGAGATAATCTATTCTAACTTAAATTTAAGAAATTTTTTCAATAACAAATGCTTAATGTATGCTTTATTAATTATGAGAAAATAGGATATGTATTGATAATGTTTTTTTTAATATACAAACAATTCCAATATTAGGATTATAAGGGATACTCCTCCCGAAACTACAAACGGAAAGCCCCTACCACCTAAAATATAGGAGAGGAAGGGTATTCCAAACAAAAAAAATTACAATTGTCGACCGGTTCACAAATAGAGCATAACCAAACCCACGACCTTCAGACAAAAGTCGACATACATTCGTCAAAAACGAAAAATGTCTCCTTAAAAATAATATCATTGTGCACCAACTAAATACTCCAAATCGTTACGAGCCAAATGATCGTAACAATATTCCTCCTAGAGCTACTCACCAACTTATCACAGTGGAAGAAAAATTCTATAAACTTTCTCAAAAGACAACTCGAAAAGGATTCCAATCCTATCCTACATCTTCTTCCAAATTCTTAACGAATATACACAATCTTCGAAAAGATGCAATCTTAACTCGATATCCGAAGCACATAAAACGCAACTCTAGCCTGATATATTCGCAAGGATTCCACGTTTGAACAACTGACCTTTTGTGGATAATTTGAGGCCAAAATTATCTTTCTTCACCTCATTCTAAATAAAAGATAATAATAAACTTCTTAATGACATAGAGAATACAATTTATAAAAACATTTATGTAATCTTTCTCCCTCTGGATTTTGGGCCTTTCCTTCCCAGTGTAACCCCCAACTCCATTCTTAATAAAACAACTTAAGAATATTCAAATCATAGCAAAGACTGTTGGTGTAAGCCCTAGAGGCCAATACTTTTTGGTACTTGTATCGGATTATTCGTTTAATAATAAAAGGCATTTCTTTATTATGTTTGTCTTTCAGAATAATAAAGTCCCTAGAATAGTTAGTCTGTTTAATGAAATGTTAAGTGTGACTTAATCATGAGATCCCATTAAACATAAAGACATTATTCTTAAAATATCCGTAGTCAAGCTTTATTGCAAAGTGGGATAACATTAAAGCATTGAGACTATTATGAAGATAGACTGATGATCACATCTCATGGATCATGGATAAAGAGTTATCAAGTCTTGACATAGGTATAAATATTAGGAGTAATATTTATACCGGATTGACCCGCTATGAGAATACTACATAGTATGTTATGCAAAGTGTCATAAGTTATTCTCATGGTGATAATGGTGTATTACCACCCTTCGACCTGAAACCACTATGGACCCTAGATGTAGAGTCGGGTGCTTTATTGCTGATCAAACATTATCCGTAACTGGATGATCATAAAGACAGTTGATGGGCACTCCACGAAGCATGCTGAGGGACATGAGTGTCCTAGATGGAATTTGCCAATCCTGCATAACAGGAGAAATGTCTAAGGGCCCAATATTGAACTGGACAAGGATGACACAGTGTATGCCTTGTGTTCAATATAGACATAGGGGCAAAAGGGTAATTGTACAAACATATATTATCACGAAAAAGGTTTTGTCAGATCACATGACATTTTCGTGACTTGGGTAGCAGTGATGTGTTGCTAGATACCGCTCACTGTTTATTATGTTAAATATATAATTTAATATAATTACCAACGTTACGAAATCCTACAGGGTCACACACATAAGGACAGTTTGATGAGAGATAGAGAAATCAAAGGAACACCGTAAGGTACGGTGCACTTAAGTGAAAAAATAGAAATTCGGATAATATAATAATAATTATTGTTATTTTATAATGGTTATAAAATAATAATAAAATAAATATATTTATTATAATAATAGTTATTATAATAATATATAATATTATTATGGATCATGTGAATTGGGCTTTTAGCCCGCAGCCCACAAGAGAGTCTATAAAAGGAACCCTTGTGATGAAGCTTTTACTTGATGCAATTTCGTTTTTGATTCTCACTCAAATAATTCCGTTCGTAAGCAGCTAGCACTGTGACCGGAAGCTGTTCGTGTGGACTGAGTAGAGGCGTTGCACTTCATCAACGCTTGTGATCGCTGCATCAAAGATCTGAATCGCCACAAAGAGGTAACGATTCTATCACTGACCATGCTCATTCGTAAGGATCACTAAAGGAAATTTTGTTTTTCCGCTGCGTTTAGATCGCAATTTTCCTTCAGTGGTATCAGAGCCACTTACGAAACCATGGATCTGATAGCTGTTAAATTTCCGTCTTTTCTGTATTTGATTCGATTAAAACACAGAATGAATTTAACAATAAACGATTAATTAAATTTGGCATCTGTTGTGTATGATTTGGATGATTGATGTTGATTATGCTTCAGAAACCGACATTAGTATGGTGAAGTTGTGCGATACATTGATCATCCATAGGTTACACAATTAGATCGATCACTTTTATATAAGATATAAGAAATTCTGATGCAAAGATGGTATATGGGATATACTTTTTTGATTTCATCCATTCAATCACATAAGGATTGTAATTCTTTTGAAAGATCATCATTTTCATTCGCTTCGGAATCCGACGTTAGTATGGTGAAGCAATGACATGTTGATCTATCATATTGAGTTATCAATCGAGTTGTGTTTGACGGCATGAAATTGTTGCATTAGGATTAATGGCAGTACAAGTGTTGTATTGCCGCAGACTTTTCCGGTTGGGGTTGTAAATGCACAAAAGTTGTGCAGGAAACGACGTGAAATACAATGAAGTGTTCATAAAGTCCGCTGACCGGGCAGCGGAACCCCCGGCTAAGTCTGCAAAGTGTGATCAATCAGCCGAAATTTAATTTAGTTTATTTAATTATCGGAATTTTAAACTAATAATAAAAGTGTGTTTATTATTATTTATTTGTGGTGATCAGTTATGGCCTTAGTTTATCCTTTATTATTGTTTTGGGATTTTTAAATACGGCCTGCGTGTCGTGCCTCTCTCTCAATCTCTTTATGTAACTTCTTTTCTCATCTCACTCCCTCGTATGTAAAACGAGTTTTCTTATATGTAATGTAATATTATGTTATGAAGAAAAAGGAAGTATTCAATATTAAAGGAGGATAACCTTGGAGATCATGCTTGGAGAAGCTTAGATCGTTATTAGGTTAGCTTAGGTTCTCTCATTGGCTTGAGAGAACAATTGCGTTAGGGGCCATAATTGTATCTTTTTATATGTATGTTGATGCATGTAATTGTATGTTGATGCATGTGAGAGACGTTTTGCATGTTAAGCCGGTGAGATCAAACTAATAACAAAATCCCTCAAAATTAAATATTAAGTTTATGCTTTCCAATTTTTAGCACTCATCAAGACTAGTATCGAGCATTGTAGGTTTCGCCTACGCGAGGTGCATGTTCTATATTAATAAGGTGTGATGGGATAATTGTAATATCCAATTGCTAAAACAATGGGTCAAACTTAACTAAACAAATTATAATAAGATTATACATGTTTAGAAGCAAGAATTGGGAATGATTCATGTGATGGATCAGAATAAGGAGTTATTCACCCAATTGAAAATATTCGAGAGTTGTATGAGATACAATTGGAAGGAGTTCCTACCTAAATAACTTAGTTTTGTGTAATCAGCCTAACGCTGACTTAAAACAAAGTGAAACATGGATCTCGACCCACTAGAAAGTCTTCCAACGGGATTTTCCGAATCAAATGATGAGGGTCATTTGTTTTGAATAAAATAGTGGGAGCATATTTGATTAAAGGCCTAATTAAATATGTTGTTTTAATGATACTTATATTTTCATATTTCTCTTGTAGATTACCATGACAACAAACACATCGAACAATATTTTGCGATCCATCCTAGATAAGGAAAAATTGTCTGGGACAAATTTCCTGGATTGGCACCGTAATCTGAGGATTGTCCTCAAGCACGATAAGAAGCTGTATGTCTTGGAGACACCAGTTCCTGAGGAGGAACCTCCTAGTTCTGCACCAAAGGCAGAAAGAGATGCTTATAAGAAGCATTTCGATGATGCCAATGAAACCGCTTGCCTCATGCTTGCTACCATGAACTCTGAGTTGCAAAAGCAACACGAGAACATGTCTGCGTTCGATATGATCGGACATCTGAAAATGCTTTATCAAGAGCAAGCAAGAAATGAGAGGTTTCAGGTTTCAAAGTCCCTTTTTAACAGCAAGTTAGCTGAGGGAGCCCCTGTAAGTCCCCATGTACTCAAGATCATTGGGTATGTGGAGAACCTTGACAGATTAGGGTTTCCCCTTGGAAAAGAACTTGCGATTGATCTGATCTTGCAATCGTTGCCAGAGAGCTTCAGTCAGTTTGTCCTGAATTTCAATATGAATGACTTGGACAAAAGTCTTCCAGAACTGCTAGGCATGTTGAGAACTGCTGAGCAGAATATGAAGACAAAAGGGAAATCCATTCTGATGGTCAGTAATGGAAAGAAACAGAACAAGAGGCCCATCAAACAGGGTGGTAGAGGGAAAGGCAAGGAAGTTGCCAAACCCAAACCCACTCCTCCTGTTTTGAAGCCTAGTGGAGGAATAGCAAAGGAGGGCACTTGCTTCCATTGCGGTAAGACCGGACATTGGAAGAGAAATTGCCCAAAGTACCTGGAAGATAAGAAAAATGGAGTAGAGACTTCAAATTCAGGTATTTTTGTTATTGAAATTAATTTATCTACTTCTGCATCATGGGTATTAGATACTGGATGCGGTTCTCACATTTGTAATAATGTGCAGGGGCTAAAAAGGAGTAGAGATTTGGCAAAAGGTGAAGTTGACCTACGAGTTGGCAATGGAGCAAAGGTTGCTGCTTTAGCTGTAGGAACTTATGTTTTAACTTTACCTAGTGGTTTAATAATTCAGTTAGAGAACTGTTATTATGTACCTGCAATTAGCAGGAATATTATTTCCGTTTCTTGTTTGGACAAGTTTGGTTTTTCATTCATAATAAAGAACAATTGTTGCTCCATTTATTTAAATGATATATTCTATGCTACTGCAAAAATGAATAATGGACTATATGTCCTTGATCTTGAAATGCCAATTTATAACATTAATACTAAAAGGTTGAAACCTAATGAGTTGAATCCAACTTACCTTTGGCACTGTCGATTAGGCCACATAAATGAGAAACGCATTTCCAAACTCCATAAAGATGGACTCTTGGACTCTTTTGATTATGAATCATATGAGACATGCAGATCTTGTTTAATTGGAAAGATGACAAAGTCCCCATTCACAGGAAAAGGTGAAAGGGCTAATGATCTTTTGGCACTCATACATACTGATGTATGTGGACCACTGAACATACCAGCCAGAGGAGGTTTTCAGTACTTCATCACTTTCACTGATGACTTCAGTAGATACGGATATGTGTATTTAATGAAACACAAATCTGAGTCCTTTGAAAAGTTCAAGGAATTCAAGAATGAAGTACAAAACCAACTAGGGAAGAATATTAAAGTTCTTCGATCAGATCGAGGCGGTGAATATTTAAGCCTAGAATTTGATGACCATCTAAAAGAGTATGGGATTCTATCCCAACTTACTCCTCCTGGAACACCACAATGGAATGGTGTATCTGAGAGAAGAAATCGAACCTTGTTAGACATGGTCCGATCCATGATGAGTCACGCCGATCTTCCAAACTCCTTTTGGGGACATGCATTATTAACAGCAGCTTACACACTTAACCGTGTTCCATCCAAAAAGGTTGATAAGACACCATATGAGATATGGAGTGGTAAGAAACCACATATGTCTTACATGAAGATTTGGGGTTGCGAAGTTTACGTCAAACGACAAATTTCAACCAAGCTTGAGCCCAAATCTGACAAATGCTTATTTGTGGGGTATCCTAAAGAAACAAGAGGATATTACTTCTACAATCCTTCTGAGGGCAAAGTGTTTGTCGCTCGAACTGGAGTCTTTCTTGAAAGGGATTTTATTTCCAAAGGAAACAGTGGGAGGAAAATAGAGCTTGAAGAAATTCAAGAATCACAAAACATTGAAACACCTATGGAGGAACTAGAGCAGGAAACACAAGTAGTTGTGGAAGAGCAACCTGCTCAAGTAGAACAAGACCAGCGTAGGTCAAGCAGGACACGTCACCAACCTGAGAGATATGGATATCTCATAAGTGATCAGGGTGATGTATTACTCATGGATCAAGATGAGCCTGTGACCTACAAAGAGGCCATAACTGGTCCTGAGTCTGATAAGTGGCTAGAAGCCATGAAATCTGAAATGGATTCCATGTACACAAACCAGGTTTGGACCTTGGTAGAACCTCCTATAGGAGTTAACCCTATAGGATGCAAGTGGGTCTTCAAGAAAAAGACTGACATGGATGGTAAGGTACATACCTATAAAGCAAGACTGGTTGCAAAAGGCTATAAACAAATTCATGGGGTTGACTATGATGAAACCTTTTCACCAGTTGCAATGCTTAAATCTGTTCGGATTTTACTTGCCATCGCTGCATATCATGATTATGAAATATGGCAGATGGATGTCAAAACTGCTTTCCTTAATGGGAATCTTCTTGAGGATGTGTACATGACACAACCTGAAGGATTTGACATACCACAAGATGCCCAAAAGATATGCAAGTTACAGCGATCAATCTATGGATTGAAGCAAGCTTCCAGAAGCTGGAATCTTCGTTTTGATGAAACCGTAAAACAATATGGATTCATCAAAAATGAAGATGAACCTTGTGTCTACAAGAAGGTTAGTGGGAGCATGATCGTGTTTCTGGTATTATATGTAGATGACATATTACTCATTGGAAACGATGTCCCTACCTTGCAACAAGTGAAGACTTGGTTAGGGAATTGTTTTTCTATGAAAGACCTAGGTGAAGCAGCCTATATATTAGGAATTAGGATCTATAGAGATAGATCACAAAAACTGCTTGGCCTAAGTCAGAGTACATACATAGATAAAGTGTTGAGACGCTTTAATATGCATGATTCCAAGAAAGGATTCATACCTATGCAACATGGTCTGTGTTTATCAAAAACACAATCCCCTTCAACTAAGGAAGAAAGGGATCGCATGAATAAGATTCCATATGCATCTGCAATAGGATCTATCATGTATGCCATGTTATGTACTCGACCAGATGTCTCGTATGCATTAAGTGCAACGAGTAGGTACCAATCTGATCCCGGTGATGCTCACTGGGTAGCTGTCAAGAATATCCTTAAGTACTTGAGAAGGACTAAGGATTCATTCTTGATATATGGAGGTCAGGAAGAGCTTGATGTAATTGGTTACACTGATGCTAGCTTCCAGACAGATAAGGATGATTTTAGATCACAATCTGGTTATGTGTTCTGTCTCAATGGTGGCGCTGTGAGCTGGAAAAGTTCAAAGCAGGAAACAGTTGCTGATTCTACAACTGAGGCCGAGTATATTGCTGCCTCAAATGCAGCAAAGGAAGCTGTTTGGATCAAGAAGTTCATTAGTGAACTTGGCATAGTCCCAAGCATTGTGGATCCCATTGGTTTATATTGTGATAACAATGGTGCTATCGCACAAGCTAAGGAGCCTAGATCTCACCAACGATCCAAACACATACTTAGGCGTTATCACCTCATTCGAGAGATAATCGATCGGGGAGATGTGAAGATATGCAGAGTACCTACACTTGACAATATCGCTGACCCATTAACAAAGCCTCTTGCGCAACAGAAGCATGATGGTCATACTAGATCTATGGGTATTAAGGGTATGCCTAATTGGCTCTAGTGCTAGTGGGAGATTGTTGGTGTAAGCCCTAGAGGCCAATACTTTTTGGTACTTGTATCGGATTATTCGTTTAATAATAAAAGGCATTTCTTTATTATGTTTGTCTTTCAGAATAATAAAGTCCCTAGAATAGTTAGTCTGTTTAATGAAATGTTAAGTGTGACTTAATCATGAGATCCCATTAAACATAAAGACATTATTCTTAAAATATCCGTAGTCAAGCTTTATTGCAAAGTGGGATAACATTAAAGCATTGAGACTATTATGAAGATAGACTGATGATCACATCTCATGGATCATGGATAAAGAGTTATCAAGTCTTGACATAGGTATAAATATTAGGAGTAATATTTATACCGGATTGACCCGCTATGAGAATACTACATAGTATGTTATGCAAAGTGTCATAAGTTATTCTCATGGTGATAATGGTGTATTACCACCCTTCGACCTGAAACCACTATGGACCCTAGATGTAGAGTCGGGTGCTTTATTGCTGATCAAACATTATCCGTAACTGGATGATCATAAAGACAGTTGATGGGCACTCCACGAAGCATGCTGAGGGACATGAGTGTCCTAGATGGAATTTGCCAATCCTGCATAACAGGAGAAATGTCTAAGGGCCCAATATTGAACTGGACAAGGATGACACAGTGTATGCCTTGTGTTCAATATAGACATAGGGGCAAAAGGGTAATTGTACAAACATATATTATCACGAAAAAGGTTTTGTCAGATCACATGACATTTTCGTGACTTGGGTAGCAGTGATGTGTTGCTAGATACCGCTCACTGTTTATTATGTTAAATATATAATTTAATATAATTACCAACGTTACGAAATCCTACAGGGTCACACACATAAGGACAGTTTGATGAGAGATAGAGAAATCAAAGGAACACCGTAAGGTACGGTGCACTTAAGTGAAAAAATAGAAATTCGGATAATATAATAATAATTATTGTTATTTTATAATGGTTATAAAATAATAATAAAATAAATATATTTATTATAATAATAGTTATTATAATAATATATAATATTATTATGGATCATGTGAATTGGGCTTTTAGCCCGCAGCCCACAAGAGAGTCTATAAAAGGAACCCTTGTGATGAAGCTTTTACTTGATGCAATTTCGTTTTTGATTCTCACTCAAATAATTCCGTTCGTAAGCAGCTAGCACTGTGACCGGAAGCTGTTCGTGTGGACTGAGTAGAGGCGTTGCACTTCATCAACGCTTGTGATCGCTGCATCAAAGATCTGAATCGCCACAAAGAGGTAACGATTCTATCACTGACCATGCTCATTCGTAAGGATCACTAAAGGAAATTTTGTTTTTCCGCTGCGTTTAGATCGCAATTTTCCTTCAGTGGTATCAGAGCCACTTACGAAACCATGGATCTGATAGCTGTTAAATTTCCGTCTTTTCTGTATTTGATTCGATTAAAACACAGAATGAATTTAACAATAAACGATTAATTAAATTTGGCATCTGTTGTGTACGATTTGGATGATTGATGTTGATTATGCTTCAGAAACCGACATTAGTATGGTGAAGTTGTGCGATACATTGATCATCCATAGGTTACACAATTAGATCGATCACTTTTATATAAGATATAAGAAATTCTGATGCAAAGATGGTATATGGGATATACTGTTTTGATTTCATCCATTCAATCACATAAGGATTGTAATTCTTTTGAAAGATCATCATTTTCATTCGCTTCGGAATCCGACGTTAGTATGGTGAAGCAATGACATGTTGATCTATCATATTGAGTTATCAATCGAGTTGTGTTTGACGGCATGAAATTGTTGCATTAGGATTAATGGCAGTACAAGTGTTGTATTGCCGCAGACTTTTCCGGTTGGGGTTGTAAATGCACAAAAGTTGTGCAGGAAACGACGTGAAATACAATGAAGTGTTCATAAAGTCCGCTGACCGGGCAGCGGAACCCCCGGCTAAGTCTGCAAAGTGTGATCAATCAGCCGAAATTTAATTTAGTTTATTTAATTATCGGAATTTTAAACTAATAATAAAAGTGTGTTTATTATTATTTATTTGTGGTGATCAGTTATGGCCTTAGTTTATCCTTTATTATTGTTTTGGGATTTTTAAATACGGCCTGCGTGTCGTGCCTCTCTCTCAATCTCTTTATGTAACTTCTTTTCTCATCTCACTCCCTCGTATGTAAAACGAGTTTTCTTATATGTAATGTAATATTATGTTATGAAGAAAAAGGAAGTATTCAATATTAAAGGAGGATAACCTTGGAGATCATGCTTGGAGAAGCTTAGATCGTTATTAGGTTAGCTTAGGTTCTCTCATTGGCTTGAGAGAACAATTGCGTTAGGGGCCATAATTGTATCTTTTTATATGTATGTTGATGCATGTAATTGTATGTTGATGCATGTGAGAGACGTTTTGCATGTTAAGCCGGTGAGATCAAACTAATAACAAAATCCCTCAAAATTAAATATTAAGTTTATGCTTTCCAATTTTTAGCACTCATCAAGACTAGTATCGAGCATTGTAGGTTTCGCCTACGCGAGCATTGTAGCACTCATCCAAACAGATACACCATTCAAAACACTTAGGATTTTTTCAACTTAATAGGGGTTTACTAAGAAGTTTCCCGGTGAAGTGCTTCTCTGTAAACTATCCCTAGACTCCTCTTGGGATTTATCCAAGGATCCATGGGCCTCATACATGTAACTTATCCTCCTCTTGAGCCAAAACACAAGGATCCTCTCAGGTTCCTAAAAGCATAGGAACAGACCTTAGAAGAATCAAAACATACAGTAGTTTCCCTGTCCCCCAAACAAAGGAAAGTCTGATGACAACATCTTATAAATTTTCAACAGACCAAACACTTTTCATACATAGTCACTCTCCCAACAATTTTTCAGACTCCCATCTTAGGCTTCATATATGATACAAACAAAATCAAGAGTCAGTCTCTCACAAATAAGCTTCAAACCTGGGCTTCCAAATCAGGACACAGATAAAACTTTCCCAACAGAGTCAGTTTTCTTCGTTTAGCTTCATCCTTGAGCTTCAATCAAGGCACAAATAAATCAAAATATTCCCGCTTTAGAGATGACAAATTCTCTCTACAAAGCACCTTTTAGCTTCAACTTTGGCCTTAAATCAAGGCACAAAAGTCAAACATTTTATAGTCACTCAAAATCAGCATAGTCTTGGACTTTAGCTAAGCTAACATCAGTTATAGTCTTGGACTTTAACTAACCTAACAACATCAATATAGTCATAGTCTTGGACTTTAACTAAGCTAATTTCCCACAATACAGTCATAGTATTAGAAAACAGTAAATCGAAATCGGTCTAAATAAAAACCGCAAATCGATCCAAAAAATTAGAAAACAGTAAAAAAGAAAAAATTATTGAATGTATTTTGATGTCAAAATAAACCAAATAAAAACCGCAAACGAATCTAAATTAAACCACACAAAATTGAAGTCATTCTTCACCATACTAAACCGTGGGTGAAATTTAATTTTAGATAAGGAGATATTTTGCTTCAAAATCGATTCAAATCGAACCGCGAACATCCCTACCTACAAGCAAGGCATTGGGAATGAGGTTGACTGATAGTCTCGAATATGGAGGAAGGTTTATGACTGGTTAGGGGCTGAATTCGAATTATCTTTTGAAGATTTTGTGCATTTCTTCTATCATTGCGACAAGGTGATATCTAAATTAAAGAGGCGGATTGCTGGAGTTATTTGGATAGCTTCTGTTTGGTCTATTTGGTTGAAGAGGAACGCCATTAGTTTTAAAAATGAAGAGTTCAATTTTTTGGATTGTATGTCGGATATAATTCTTAGGTCGTGGAAGTGGATGTGTATGTATTGTAGAATAACAGATCTTTGTAAATTCTCGGTTTGGAATTTTTTACCTCTAATTTGTTTTAAGAGGTAGGAGCCTTTCCGTCTCTTTGTAATCGGTCGAAGTATCCGTTATACTTCCTTTATTATATTCATTGTCTATTAAAAAAAATTGATTGTAATGATATCGATGGTGGTAATCCATCGGTTACATCCTAAATGTTTGAAGCTTGAAAATTTTGATTGAGTGTTCCGCATGTTGAATAATAGACCCATGTCTCACATTTATTTTATTTTTTATTTATCATATTATGTTATGATTAATTATTTTTAGTTTATCAATATTTATTTATGTTTCAAAATTTAATTAATTTCATTACTTAAATAGTATCATTATAGACAATATATATAGACAATATTTGGATGTTGATATATATATATATATATATATATATATATATATATATATATATATATATATATATAAGGAATACTAGTAAAATTAAATATTATATATACGAAAGATGTCGCGCGAATCAAGTTATGCAAAAATATTATGCTGAGCGAAAAATTTTGTACCCAGGAGAGAATCAATGGATGGTAAATATAATGCAAATATGGCATCAACGCTAATGAATTCAAATAGTTAACGAAAATTTCAAAATCAATATTAAATATAATAAATTAATATTCTATTCAATAGATTAAGGGTTTTAGCTTTTAAAAAAAAATACTTTTTTTTATATTTTTAAAAATGGATTTTTAAAATATTACAAGTTTTTCTATATTCATTTTTTCTAATATGGATGATTAATTTTGAAATTATACAACATAAATAAACATTATTGAAGATCAAAACCTAATCGAAATCACAATTTTTTAAAAAAGTTTTATCTCGAAAATATTATTTATGAAAATCTATTTGAAATAACTTCAAAATTAAATGATTTTTTAAAATTTTGATATTAAATTTTTTTCTGATAAAATAATGAAATATCTAAAATAACATTTCAAGAATAATTATTCAAACAAAATTGTTATTTGAAACATTTATGAAAAGTTTCTTTATTATTTTTTTTTTCAAAATTATGTTATACTAAAAAAGTTATTAAAAAAAATCAAAAACAAAACACTCCGGAATTCTTTAAAAATAGGTTCTTAAAACAAATTCAAGTTTTCTTTTAATCAAGGGCGAAGAACTTTAAAACCATAAAAAACGGTAACAAATTGTTTATACTTTGACTGAGGTGCCACTGAGAAGGTAAAAATAATAGTTTTTTGTTTTTCACAAATCTCCTTTGGAGTATAACACATTTGCAAATATATGAGTCTGGTTAAACTATTATTTGAATTATGTGGAAGTAGATTCTTTATAAGACATTTTGTCTCTTTTTCATCCCATTAATTCACTTGTTTTCTCACTTTAGGTGCCTTTAAAACAAAATCAAATATATAAAATTAATAATATATATCTTTATAAGATAATGAAAAATAATACTGATATTAATTAATGTGAACCCTAGATATTTGTTATCTCTAATTAATATTTCACATGGTACATTTTCATGTGTGAATAATGTTGAATCCAATCTTAGGAAAACAATAATCACTGAAAGTATAGAACAAATAACTTTAAATTGTAATCTAGTATTCAACCTTGCATTATATTATTCATTTTAATAAGGTAAATCTAAGCAATCAAAGAAATATTTCAAACGAAATTACTATGTTGATCATAGTAAGAGAGATATACAGTAATTGAAAAATTAAAGTAACTTAAAAATTCGCCAGGATCAAACATCCTCGGGAACAGTAAAAATACCATTAATGCGTTCTCTGATGATGAGAAGAACATGTTTGATCCTGGTGAATTTTTAGATTCCTTTCTTTTTCTTTCTTTGGAGAACAAATGTTTGGCTATGGCCAATGAAACATTCGGTTGGTTGGTGATTGATTTGGCAAGGAGATGCATTCTTATTCTGAATGTAAAACCATAGAGAGTGAGAAAAGAGAGTAGGTTGTTAAACCCTAAAACCATTATAATATTTATACAAAAGATATCTTACTAATCAAGTTATGGAGAAATATTAGGGCCCGAATATGAAGGGAAAAATTCATGTAATCAATACTAATGAATGAAAATAGTAACAGAATTTTCAAATTTAATAGATTAAATATAAAATAAATATATATTCTATTCTAACTTAAATTTAGGAAAATACATATTTTATATTTACATTTGTCAAATATAAAAAAAAAACACTTATAAAAAACATAAATTAGGAAAATTTTTAATAAAAAATAAAGAATTTTTTATAATAATAAAGAGATAATCTATTCTAACTTAAATTTAAGAAATTTTTTCAATAACAAATGCTTAATGTATGCTTTATTAATTATGAGAAAATAGGATATGTATTGATAATGTTTTTTTTAATATACAAACAATTTCAATATTAGGATTATAAGGGATACTCCTCCCGAAACTACAAACGGAAAGCCCCTACCACCTAAAATATAGGAGAGGAAGGGTATTCCAAACAAAAAAAATTACAATTGTCGACCGGTTTACAAATAGAGCATAACCAAACCCACGACCTTCAGACAATAGTCGACATACATTCGTCAAAAACGAAAAATGTCTCCTTAAAAATAATATCATTGTGCACCAACCAAATACTCCAAATCGTTACGAGCCAAATGATCGTAACAATATTCCTCCTAGAGCTGCTCACCAACTTATCACAGTGGAAGAAAAATTCTATAAACTTTCTCAAAAGACAACTCGAAAAGGATTCCAATCCTATCCTACATCTTCTTCCAAATTCTTAACGAATATACACAATCTTCGAAAAGATGCAATCTTAACTCGATATCCGAAGCACATAAAACGCAACTCTAGCCTGATATATTCGCAAGGATTCCACGTTTGAACAACTGACCTTTTGTGGATAATTTGAGGCCAAAATTATCTTTCTTCACCTCATTCTAAAGAAAAGATAATAATAAAAATCTTAATGACATAGAGAATACAATTTATTAAAACATTTATGTAATCTTTCTCCCTCTGGATTTTGGGCCTTTCCTTCCCAGTGTAACCCCCAACTCCATTCTTAATAAAACAACTTAAGAATATTCAAATCATAGCAAAGACATACTAAAAGTTATTTGACACATTCACTGACACCTTTTGTCTTTCTACATGCATATTTACTATTTATACTTGCATCTCTTGCTAGAATCTCTAAATAGTTAGGTTATCTTCATCCAAACAGATACACCATTCAAAACACTTAGGATTTTTTCAACTTAATAGGGGTTTACTAAGAAGTTTCCCGGTGAAGTGCTTCTCTGTAAACTATCCCCAGACTCCTCTTGGGATTTATCCAAGGATCCATGGGCCTCATACATGTAACTTATCCTCCTCTTGAGCCAAAACACAAGGATCCTCTCAGGTTCCTAAAAGCATAGGAACAGACCTTAGAAGAATCAAAACATACAGTAGTTTCCTTGTCCCCCAAACAAAGGAAAGTCTGATGACAACATCTTATAAATTTCCAACAGACCAAACACTTTTCATACATAGTCACTCTCCCAACAATTTTTCAGACTCCCATCTTAGGCTTCATATATGATACAAACAAAATCAAGAGTCAGTCTCTCACAAATAAGCTTCAAACCTGGGCTTCCAAATCAGGACACAGATAAAACTTTCCCAACAGAGTCAGTTTTCTTTGTTTAGCTTCATCCTTGAGCTTCAATCAAGGCACAAATAAATCAAAATCTTCCCGCTTTAGAGATGACAAATTCTCTCTACAAAGCACCTTTTAGCTTCAACTTTGGCCTTAAATCAAGGCACAAAAGTCAAACATTTTACAGTCACTCAAAATCAGCATAGTCTTGGACTTTAGCTAAGCTAACATCAGTCATAGTCTTGGACTTTAACTAACCTAACAACATCAATATAGTCATAGTCTTGGACTTTAACTAAGCTAATTTCCCACAAACCGCAAATCGATCCAAAAAATTAGAAAACAGTAAAAAAGAAAAAAATATTGAATGTATTTTGATGTCAAAATAAACCAAATAAAAACCGCAAATGAATCTAAATTAAACCACACAAAATTGAAGTCATTCTTCACCATACTAAACCGCGGGTGAAATTTACTTTTAGATAAGGAGATATTTTCTTCAAAATCGATTCAAATCGAACCGCGAACATCCCTACTTACAAGCAAGGCATTGGGAATGAGGTTGACTGATAGTCTCGAATATGGAGGAAGGTTTATGACTGGTTAGGGGATGAATTCGAATTATCTTTTGAAGATTTTGTGCATTTCTTCTATCATTGCGACAAGGTGATATCTAAATTAAAGAGGCGGATTGCTGGAGTTATTTGGATAGCTTCTGTTTGGTCTATTTCGTTGAAGAGGAACGCCATTAGTTTTAAAAATGAAGAGTTCAATTTTTTGGATTGTATGTCGGATATAATTCTTAGGTCGTGGAAGTGGATGTGTATGTATTGTAGAATAACAGATCTTTATAACTTCTCGGTTTGGAATTTGTTACCTCTAATTTGTTTTAAGAGGTAGGAGCATTTCCGTCTCTTTGTAATCGGTCGAAGTATCCGTTATACTTCCTTTATTATATTCATTATCTATTAAAAAAATTGATTGTAATGATATCGATGGTGGTAATCCATCGGTTACATCCTAAATGTTTGAAGCTTGAAAATTTTGATTGAGTGTTCTGCATGTTGAATAATAGACCCATGTCTCACATTTTTTTTATTTTTTATTTATCATATTATGTTATGATTAATTATTTTTAGTTTATCAATATTTATTTATGTTTCAAAATTTAATTAATTTCATTACTTAAATAGTATCATTATAGACAATATATATAGACAATATTTGGATGTTGATATATATATATATATATATATATATATATATATATATATATATATATATATATATATATATATATATATATATATATATATATATATATATATATATATATATATAAGGAATACTTGTAAAATTAAGTGGGCTTGCCCATTCATGTTCATCTCTCACTTTCTTTCTCTAAGTCACTTATCTTCTTCAGTGAAGTAAGTAACTTATTTCTTCTACTTCTCCTTCCTTTCTTCTGCTTCTTCCATTGGTGGCTTCTCTGAAGATCTTTCTTAAGCCTTACAAACCATAGGAACATCCATGCATGATAGTAATTAGGGTTGTGATCAGTCCCCCCTTAGCTTTTACCTTTGAGTCTCCTTGAGTCTCTCTTCTTATCTTCATAATTAGAGACTAAACTCTTAAAGTTTTAGGACTTTGGAATTAGGGTTATGTCTGCATCCTTCTCTTAGGATGGAGTGTATAACTTTAATCCTAAGTGTTAAACCTTTAATTTGTTTAAACCTCTTAATCAATTCATCTTAATAATCATTAAGACTTCATCTTGTAACTTGGGCCTTACATTAGGGTTCTAATTCTTCCTTTATTGGTTAAGAAGGACTAACCCTAAGGCTTAATGGACAAGTCCCCCTCAAGTTGTCTTACAAACCATAAAACTCACTTCTTAATCTCACTCTTAATTAAAATCCACTTTAACAAAGGCTTGTTTTGTCATGAGGTTAATCCCTAATCATGGATTAAGTTGAGGTATCTTTTTCAGCTTAAGTGTGCTTATCTATTATCCTTCTATTAGGATGGTGTAATGAGTTCACTAATCCTTGATTATGGCTTAAACTCATTACTTAACACTAAACAAAAACACAAAAAAAAAACATCCTAATAATCACAAGTGGGTTAATGATCTTAATCCTACATCATCATGGTAATAAAGTTGAGGTGTTTATCTCATACTTAAAGTATTCTCATTATCCCTAATCAAAGGGAGGATATAATGAGCTTACTAACCCTAGATTTAGGCTTAAGCTCATTAACTTATGACAAACTCCAAAAAAAACAAATAACAGATTAAAAACACAAAAAAAAAACAATAATCGTCTCCTTCGGGATTCTTTTCTCATCATCTTCACTCACAAGCGAGAACTTGCTTCTTCCGTCTAATGCAAGACAGTTAGCACTCGAGCCAGATGAGTCATACACTTGAGCATAGGCAAGCAAGAAGTTCACAAGTCAATTCATTTTTCAGTCTCTTTGAGTCGAACTACGGTGTTCTGACTTCCTCATTGCACGAGAGAATACATAGGCATAACTTAATTGCTATCGAACAAAAGTCTCTTTGCCATCCCCCTCTTTTAGCATTCTTTTTTCTAAGCCTCAGTTCCTGAGCAATTCACTTTCTTTTGCACTGACACTTGTACATTTCTTTTCCAGCTTTTGCACACAGATAGCACATACACTACCCCCTTTAAACACAATCTTTTAAGCGTGGATCCCGTCGAGTACGACGGGCAATCTGGGTGCTAATACCTTCCCAGGTTGTAACCAACCCCCTTTCTCAGTTTCTCTGGTTCGCAACCGTCTTATCCATATCTTTCTCCAGGTTTATGCAGCATTACCTTTCCTTCGAGATAAAAATGCCTAGCTGGTGACTCTATTCAATTCACATTCATTTTCTCCTTTCGTCGACCGTTCGCGCTTGTACCGGGATGCAAATCTTTGGGAGCGACACCCCCCCCCCCCTTAGACAGTGCTTTTTGTGGTAGGTTTAGTATGAATCTATTACTTATATATACGTGTTATTCTTTAAAATATTTGTACAATACAACTTTTGTGGTAACTATTACTTTTTGAAATTAAATTTGTTATCTTTTGTGGTAGGTTTAGTATGAATCTTCACTTATATTAATATCTTTATAATGTATTCTTTATAATGTATTTGGCAATACTCTATAATGTATGAATCTTCACCAATATCTTTATATTAATAGAGTATGAATTTTCACTTGTGGTAGGTGTAGTATGAATCTTCACATATAATGTATTCTTCACCTAATAAGCACTTCTACCACAAGTCAACTATATACAAAAAGCGCTTAAACTCATAAGCACTTCTACCACAAGTCAACTATATATAAAAAGTGCTTAAACTAATAAGCATTTCTACCACAAGTCAACTATATACAAAATGTGCTTTAACTCATAAGCACTTCTACCACAAGTCAACTATATACAAAAAGTGCTTAAACTCATAAGCACTTCTACAACAGAGCTTAAACTACAACAATGTCAAATAAATACATAATGAGCTTAAACTAAACATAATGAGCTTAAACTAAATGTCAAATAGATACAAAAAGTGCTTTAACTCATAAGAACATAGATTGAAAGAACAAAGATGAAACTTACCAAGAAATGTGGCGGAGACGGTGGAGGACGACGGTTGTACGACGGTGGACTTCACGGAGGTAAAATGTGGTGGACGACGGTGGAGGACGACTGTTGAAGCTCGTTAGGGCGAAAATGTCGATTTATGTTCGTTGTTCGCAGAATAGAGGGAAAGGAAGAAATGAAAATAGAAACTGTATATTTTTAATATAATTAGACCTTAGAAAGCGCTTTTGTTAAAAGCGCTTTCTAAGGTAGGCCTTAGACAGCGCTTTTGGTTTTAATTTTTTTTTAAATTGAAAGACTTTAGACAGCGCTTTTGAAAAAGCGTTGTCTAAGGTCTATCTTTAAAAGCACTTTCTAAAAGCGTTGTCTAAGGTAGGACTTTTAACAGCGCTTTTTTTTATTTTTTTTTAACAGTTTCCGTGTTTGCTTTTAATTTTAACCTTAGACAGCGCTTTCTTTATAAAGCATTGTCTAAGATGCACTGTTAAATATCATTTTTGTTGTAGTGTGACGAATGTATACTATTTTTTTAAAAAAATTAGACCATTTCGCCATATGAATTGACGAATCTTTATATTTGAAAAAAAAATTGACTTGCACACATTAGTCATATCAATAGGCGAATGTGTGTTTCTTAAAAAAAAATTCAAGCATTCGTCATTCCAATTGGCAAATGCAATTCAAACTACGTTATTCGTTATTATTCCAAAAACTAAGTTATTTTAGTATTATTTTTACTAAGTTATTTTAAAAGAAAAATCGTCCATTGACTGGACGACCCAAAATTTATTAAAATAAATTAAATATTTATCACATTAAAATATTACTTAAATATATTTTTAAATATTTTCTTTAATCAAATAATCAATTTAACTAATTTATAATAATTAATATATCAAAAAACTATTTTAAAAAAAAATAGAAAACGAAAAAAAATTACATTTAATGGGGTAGTCCATAAAATGGACGAACCATTACTAAAATTTTGCATTTAATGGGGTAGTCCATACAATGGACGAACCACTATTGAGGGTAATCCAATAAGTGGACGAACAACTACAATGCGGATTTTTTATATTTGGTCAGTCCATGCATTGGACGAACCTTTCTATAAAAATATGGTATTTTCGTATATATATTTGGAAGTGTGTCATTATGGTACATAATTTACAAATGTGTGGCATTTAAGTAAAAAATTCTCTAATCTAAATGATTTATCACATAACTTGACAGCAAGATCTGCTAAAGTAATGTCTTCTAATTGATCGGTATTTGTCTTCCTAAGCCTGACCTGCAATCCATCACCATTGATGTAATTGTGTTTTGAAATGACATAGTGTGGCAAATGCATTGCATTTTGTTGATGTTATTGTGTGACTATGTATTGTAGGTCGGGTACAGTGATTATGCAGAGATTGGATGGGGCAGGTTTGGGCATGAAATTTGGTGGTTTTTTAGAATCTTTTACTGTTCTGCCACTATTTTATAATATAATATCCAATATACCACTTTTTTCAAATTATTTTCCAATATGCCATCTTTTTGAAAAACAGTTTGTCTTTGCCGCCCATTCAATGGGCGGGAGTGTAGAAAAAGTAAGTGTGCCGCCCATTCAATGGGAGGCAGTGTGTTTCGAATTTTTTTTTCTTCATTTTTTCCATTTGTTATGTTTTTATAATATAAAAAATGATTAATTAAAATTAATAATAATAATATTAATATAAAATAATAATAATATTAATATAAAATAATAATAATATTAATAATTTTGAATAATAATGATATTAATAAAAATGTTAAAGTATAATAATATTAATATAAAATAATAATAATAATATTAATAATTTTGAATAATAATGATATTAATAAAAATGTTAAAGTACAATAATATTAATATAAATAATTTGTCATAATAATATAAATATTAAATAATACATTAATTTTTTATATTCCCTATTCGGACCCGGACGACGATGTCGCTGATGAGTTCCACATCCGGGAATAATGGATCTTAACTGCTATTTTTCTCTTAAACAACGATTTTCCTCTGCAAAAAAATGGACCACATAACACCACTATTTATATTATATCTGAACTGAGATTTAATAATAACATATTAAAAGGTACCGCCCATTGAATGGGCGGCACTGTACTTTAATAATATAATATTAAAAAGGTACCGCTCATTCAATGGGCGGCACTGTACTTAAATAATAAATATAAAAAACGTACCGCCCATTGCAGTGGCGGAACTTTTTTAATTTAATAATTTAATAAAATTATTTATTAACTAAACTTAACATTAAATATTATTTTTAAATATTAATTTTATTATTATTTATTATTATTTAATAATTTTAACAATTACTAAATACAAATTATCATTATTAACTTTTAATATTATTTTATCAATTATTAATATTTATTATTATTTTATATTAATATTATTATTATTATTTTATATTATTATTATTATTATTATTTTATATTAATATTATTATTATTATTTTATATTAATATTATTATTATTAATTTTAATTAATCATTTTTTATATTATAAAAACATAACAAATGGAAAAAATGAAGAAAAAAAAATTCGAAACACACTGCCTCCCATTGAATGGGCGGCACACTTACTTTTTCTACACTCCCGCCCATTGAATGGGCGGCAAAGGCAAACTGTTTTTCAAAAAGATGGCATATTGGAAAATAATTTGAAAAAATTGGTATATTGGATATTATATTATTAAATGGTGATGTAATTGTGTTTTGAAATGACATAGTGTGGCAAATGCATTGCATTTTGTTGATGTTATTGTGTGACTATGTATTGTATGTCGGGTACAGTGATTATGCAGAGATTGGATGGGGCAGGTTTGGGCATGAAATTTGGTGGTTTTTTATGCCAAGGTCAAATACTCGGGGTTCAACACACGATGCAAAGGTTTAAAGAAAATTGTTTTATTAATTTTTATTTTCAAAAAATAAAAATGTTAGGGACTTAATTGAAATATTATTAAATATGAGATTACATGTAAGTTTGGATGCATGATATATTCCTACGTGTCAATTGAAGGGCTTAGTGATTAATTCTAATTGGTTAGAATTATGACTTTTTCAAAAGAAGTCATTTTAATGACTTTACCATAGTATTTTCATATAATAATATATAATCATAATATTAGTAATTTTAGTTTTGCTTCGCAAATGTTCTATTGTTGTTTTTGTGTTCGTTTTGATTCAAAAAAATACATATTATAATGAAAATTGTAAAATTAACAAATTTATATTTAAAAAAAATATTTTTCCAACCATTGGAATTTTCAACCGTTGGAAAAGTGGTCCCCTCTATCTCTCACATTAGTTTAAAGTCAAAATTTTGGTGGAAAGTTAAGCTTTTCACCTCGGTTCAAATTTCAACCATGGAGAAAAGCTAGTGATATGCGCCTATTTTTATAATGCTAAAATGCTATTAATGGTATCGAGCTCATGATCATATAATTTTTCACCATAGTTAAGCATTCCAATCATGGTGAAAAGTGGAGCTCGGTCCAGTTTTTCACCTTGAGTCTCGACCATTAGCCCGAGGTGAAAAGTGGCACACTTTCTATGACACCTTTCTTTACCATGGTCGACCAATCATGGTCAAATCCTTCTTCCAGTTGAGGTAGTATATATTTTTTGTAATAGTGTAAATAATGTTTCAGAACTTGTACTTAAACCTAAAAGTAATCTAGTGTTTGAAATCAATGAGCCTTTTGTTTAAACCTTGATAAAAATGATATTATTTGAAGACACAAAAGAAGACTTGATTTCAAAGGTTACAATCAATAGAAGAGCATAAATTTCAAAAGGTGTCCTTTAACATTTACATTGATGAAAAAGTATATGTTGATCAACCCTCCCACTTTTAAAACTTTGAACTTCATAATTATGTTTTCAAGTTAAAAAAGCTATTTTGGTTTAAAACAACATCTCTTTTGCTTGGTATAATTTCCCTAGCAAATTTTTACTTAAAAACCATTTTAAAAAAATGGAAGGTTGATAAAACTCTTTTGATTAAAATATATAAGCACGATTCTTCTTTTATATATATATATATATATATATATATATATATATATATATATATATATATATATATATATATATATATATATATATATATATATATATATGGATGATATCATATTTAATGCTACTAATGAATCTTTGTATAAGGATTTTTATAATATACTACAAAGTTAATTTGAAACGTGGATGAACTTCTTTTATTTATAAGCAAAGATATTTATAAGAGATTAAGGAAATCTCAAACCAAAGAAAAAAGTTACACCCACCAAGATGGGAAGGGATCAAACCCGACACCAACAACCAACAAGATTACAAGTACAAGAAATTGAAAGGAAATTTGGACCAATCATATAAGCTACAATTTCGCCTAGATTGATTTCCTAAGATAAAAAAATTCCAAAAAGAAACGACTATAGAATTAAAGAGGGACTGAACATTGTAAATTTCATCATTAAACAACATATCATTCCTAAATCTCCATATATTCCAACAGATTATGCTCTAAAGTGAAATGATATACTCCTCTTTGATTCTTTCTTTTAGACGGTTGAACTAGTCCAAAGCGTGATCACACCGCTCCATATCCGTTATCCTCTCTCTATATCCACCCAATCACAAACCTTATTCCAAATCAAAATCGATTTTGGACAATTAAAAAATAAGTGGGATGCATCCTCGTTGGCTCTTAAGCAAACCATACACGCTTTATCGTGAGGATTATCGATAATACCTCTCGCCACCAAATTCAAGCGAGTTGGAAGTCTATCTATCACCAAACGCCAAATGAAAACTTTGATTTTTAGAGGTGTATCTGACTTCCAATTAAAGTCTAGAATCTGTTGCACAATCTTGTCCTCCATAGGAAGATATGTAGTCAAAATAAGATTTAACAGAAAAACCATTCACCAAGTCTAATCTCCACCGCCATATATCTTTCTCATTAAATGAAGGCCGAAACTGATTCTAACATAATCTGCAGTTCTGAATTTTCACTGTCCAGAAGCTGACTTTGATTTGGTACGACTTCTGTGAGTTTCCAAATCCAATTTTCGTCGACCCACAATCCCATTTCCAACACAGTGTTATTCTTCTTACCGATGGAAATGTCTCGTTCAACGCAGAATTTCCTAGCAAAACGAAATTTCAGGACAAAACTCCAAAACCAGAGCAAGAAACCTGATTAATGACATTACTAACTGACAGAGCATCCTTGAGCCACTTGGAGTCAGATTGCAGACCTCCCATGACATTACGAGTTCTTAACTTGCCAAAGATATATCAACTTTTATGCGCACTTCATGTTACCTAGATAAATAAGAGAGAGGTAAATCACTAAAAGAAATTTAGCACATCGATATGATCAATTCTCTGCTTTATCTTACTTTCAATCGTCCATATATCATATTTAAGTGTTTGCATGTGTCCACATATTCAAGCAAATTTTATGAATTAGTGTTGGAATTTTTTTTTTGGTATAGTCAATAGTATGATAGAATTTGTGATGCATCAACTTATGATGTGACTGTTTTGAGTGGGGATTCAAAGCACAAGTCTGGCACAATTGAAAAAATAAAAAAACTAAAGGGAAACAATTTGAAGTAAACAACATCCGCCAATTCAATGAGCGTAGAGATTAATTAAGAAAAAAATCATTCTTACTAAAAAATCAAGGTTTCCTCTTAATCTAGGGGGTGATGATGCAAATGATTATAGAATGGGGATTAAAGATTACATCAAATCACAAGAGGATTGAGCACTTGTCCAGTAAAGAGTATTGTTCCAGACTGATCTTCTCTAATCAAAAACATGAATGGGTGGTCAGCTACAAAGTCTATCGGAGGCGGAGGAGGTTTGGTACGCCGACCACATGTAACCCTAACTCCAGTACTGGTCGCTGCAGCAACTTCAGTTCCTTTTTCATTTACTTCAATAAAAGACTTGTGGTATATGCTGGAAACATGAAGGTTTTGGCCCATAGGAGAGTCCACCATTTTTGTCAAACCTCCTTCAGTGAAAGGTAAAATCACTCCTAATTCCTTTAGAATATCAGAAGTTTCAAGGCCAAAAGAAATATTGAATCTTGGAATTCGAAAATCACCTACTGCCACTGTATCTCTAGGACGCGTACGCTCCAAAAACTCAGATTCAGAAGCTACCTTTTCAATCAAAGCTAATAATCCATCTTTTGCATCAGGAAGATAAAAGTAAATAGAGAAATTACGCTTATCTTCTTGCTTATATAAAGCATCATCATGCTTATAAAAAAGACGAAGGACTTTAAAACCGTCAAAAGCACTAATAAATTGTTTCTTGTTGCTTGTCATGAAGGGAACTTGGACTGAGCTGCGATTGAGAAGGTAAAAATCATAGTCTTTTGTTTCTGATTTATCAAACTCTGACGACCATGCTCCTTTGAAGTATAGTGCATTTGCAAAGATAAGGTTGGTTAAGCTATCCACTGCATCAGGTGGAAGTAGATTTTTTATAAGACCTTTTGTCTCTTTTTCAGCCCATAAATTCACTTCTTTTGTCACTTCAGAAGCCTTCCAAACGATATCAAATATAAAATTAATAATGCAAAAAACTCAAATGAATTAAGTGAACATTTTAATAGACAAATTTAATTTTTTGATGATTTAGTGTCTCATCTTTTGAAGTTAAATCAACTGTATACATATAACATATGAAATATTTTTTTTTCCTAGCAACCACAATTGGAGACAATTTCAGCTAAGTTTGTTCCGTTCTTTATCCAAAAATTAAAATTTAGTAATTCTAAATCCCAATTTCGGTGTCTCTTCTTAACTATTTATTTCACACACCTCGATCTCAAAGAAAATTCACCCAATTCACACCACAACAACCATATTGATCGCAATCGCGGCATCTATATTGGTAGCAATGGTTGCAATAGCAAAAAACAATTTAAAACCATAGTTTACATACATGTTGAGATTTATAGTTAGACCACTTGGTTCACAGTCTTTCTTCAAATATTAAAGCAAAAAGAGTAAATTAAAGAAAATAAAATAAAGAAACAATTTAATCCACTACTTAATACTATTTTTTATATATAAAGCAGTAACATGGATTCAAGATTAATATACCTTGGTTAGGAAATCAACTGAGGCAATATTGGCTTTAAAATCAGTAGCCACACTTTCTTTGAAGAAAGGTTGAAGGGAAAATGATTGTTGAACCCAGACACCGTTGACGAAAGACACCAGAGGTCCGCCGGCGGGAGTGTTATCGGCGAGCACATAGGAAACGAGTTGAGAGGATAGAGACTTGAGTTTGTCGATGGAGTCAGAATGGAGGAATTCAAGAAGCTGGTGTTGTGTGGAACCCTCAGAGCCAGCGGCAATGATGCTGAGAACGATTTGGAGCGACAATGGCGAAAACACAATGTTCTTTTCTTTATAGTCTTCTTTGGAGAACAAATGTTTGGCGATGATCAATGAAACCTCTGTTAGGTTGGTGATTGATTCAGTGAGGAGATTCATTCTTTATTCTGAATGTAAAACCCTAGAGAGGTAGAAAAGAGAGTAGCTTGCTAAACCCTAAACCGTTATATATTTATAGAAAAGATGCCTTGCTAATTAAGTCATGCAAAATTATTAGGAGCAAAATATTACAATTTATTAGTATTTATTATCTAATAAATTTATATGCAATAATCACGCTGCTAAATCTCCAACCGTAAGAGGCTTGGAAAAGCTGGTATCTCAGAGAGAATTAAGGGATGATAATGTAATCAACACCATGAATTCAAATTGTAAAGGAATTATCAAAATAAGTATTAAATATGCATATAAAATAAAGAGATATTCTACTTCTAATTAAATTTAGAAAAAGGCATATTTTATGAATAAGGTACTACGTTTTGTCAACATAAAAAAATCCTTATAGTAATTTTATTTATGGTTAATAGTTATTTATCTTCATAATATAGACATATTTTGATTTACCTCTTTAAAAAATAAATTTAGGAATGGATCAACATGACATTTTGAAATGGAGCATGACATGGATGGATTACTTCATGATGCTTTTGCAATGCCAGCTATAGAAGAGATAATTTCTTGTGAAGGAGAAAGAAATCCAGAAGTAGGAGAAAATGCCATGATTTACAAATTGGTTAAAGAGAATGAATATTTGAGTTTGTTTAGACTATATTTGAGTTTAAACCATGTGTTATGTAATTCCCAATTGCAATTTTTATGAAAATTTGTTAAGATCCAATTTTGTATCTTTCGTAATGAGCAATTGGATTGTAATTTTCTTTGGACTTATAGTCTTTCTTTTGTAAGCTTGTGTGAGAACATTTAGTTCTCCTTTATCAATATATCTCTTGCTTATGAAAAACAAACTGCAAAAATATCTAAGGAGAAAAACAAAAATAATTTCAAAATTTCAAATGAGCATGTACATCTACAATACTCATTAGGAGAAGAAATTAATACATAACCCAGTCAATTCTAAGGACCACAATATCAACTTCACATAGGATATTCAGTAGCCATGAGCTTGGTTGGTGAATGTTGAACAAAACAAACAAAAAATTAACATAAATTACACTTATTTTCCCTTTTTTAAGACCTATGAACATGAAGCTGCAATAAAGTAAGGTTATGTATGAGTTCATGATAATAAACTATATGGATGAGTCCAAATCAGGTTATGATAAAGCATTTCCATCCAATGGTATAATAAAAGAGTTATTACTCTTTCTTCATGACGGAATTCCCAGATTCCATGTTGGCTAGGGATTTGTTTGAGGTATTCAAAGAATATGGGGTTATATCCGAAGTATTTATCTCGGCTAGAAGAGATAAAAGAGGAAAACTGTTTGGTTTCGCAAAATTTCGTAAAGTCCATGATTCAAGGTTAATGGCTATTAAGCTTGATAGCATTGTTATAGAGGGTAAGAAATTGTTCGTAAATATTCCTAAGTTCAACTCAGAAAGGAATCCGTCTGGTATTGACATAGCGAATTCGAAGCCGGCTACGAAATCTCAGTTTTTTCCGAGGAAGAACTTTACCAAAGTTAACTTCAACGTTAATTCCAGATCGTATGCTAATGTTGTGGGAGACTCAGCCAGCATCTTGAACAGGAAGAACTCGGTTAATGATAAGTTGGTAAGTCTTGTACCTGATCCTAGTCTCTTGGAGAAGCTCAAAGGTATGAGAGTTGGTGTTATTGAGGAAGGGGGAAATGTTATCTCAGTACAAAGAAACCTAAATGAAGAGGGATTCTTTCATATTAGAGTTATCTCTTTGGGGGCTTCAAAATTTCTATTGGATGACTCGTCCGGAGAGGACATTGAAGAGTTTGTGGCTGAGGCTCGGGAGCTCCTTGATAAGTGGTTTAAGGAAATTCGAGTGTGGTCCATGTTTGAGCTTGATTTTGATAGACTTGTGTGGGTTAAATGCTTTGGTGTGCCGTGTTTTCCGTGGAGTGAAGTCAATTTCAAGTCTATTGCATCTACAGTGGGTATTTTTGTTCAGGCTGATTCGAAGACTTCTAATATGGAGAGTTTCAAGGCTGCAAGATTTTTAATCAAAAGTTCTAGGAAGGGATTTCTAAACGAGGTGCTCCATACCGAGTTCGAAAATAAAGTGTTTGCCATTAACTTGGTGGAGGATATCTGCTGTGATGTGAGGAAGACTCTTTTAGATGCTGAGGACGAAGAAATTGTTTCGGAATACTCAGATTCATCATTTTGTTCTGAGGAGGAAGGAGAGTGGGATAAGAATGCTTTGTTTGAAGACGAAGTTTCTAGTGATCCAAAGGAGTATTCTGATGAGTTATTAGGTGATAGGGTTGATTCACCATCTGATATTCATGTAGATGAGGTTGGTAGAGGATCTGATATAGTATCTTTTGTGAGGGAGACTTTAAGGAGTGAGGCCATTATGGTAGAAGCTAGACCAGATGGAGGTGATTTTGTTTTGCCAGCCTTAGAGGGACAAGCTCAGATTGAAGGTAGAAATTTAGAGCTGCAATCCAAATATTCAATTCTATGTCTCAAGGGTGAGTTGGTTGTGGATTTGGGATGTTCTGATCCTATTTCAGGACCACTAGGGGGTTCATTGGTCCTTAAAATTGGGTGAAAAAATCCAAAAAGAAGAAACTCTTACACGAGGTTTACGATTGCGTGAAAATCCCATACTCACCTTCGTACTTCTCATCTTTGCTTCATGCGGCGGTGAAGAATCCTACTCAGAAGTGTGTTTCCAATTCAAGGGCTGAAAACAGGTTACATAATAGCATGTTGGGGAAGAATTGTTCAGAGGATTCGTCGGCATCACTGAGGTGTGGTGAATCTATTACGGACACAGATGTTATGAGGGGGAACTCTAGATGTAAGAAAGTTTTGGAAGATGTATCGGTCAAAGTCAGGAACTCTATGAAGATTTCGGGGGTCGAAGGGAATGACAAGGATGACGTCTTTGAGGGTATACTGAGGAAATTGGATGCAGACGAAAAATTAGCCCGATCAAGAAAGAAGAATGTAGCTAGTAGTGGACCATGAATATTGTGTCGTACATTGTTCGCGGATGTTGTAGCTCCTTGAAGAGGAGAAGGATAGCTCAGGTTTTGAATAGAGGGAAAGGTGACCTTTGTCTAATCCAAGAGACTAAAGTGGTGAGTATGGATTCAAAGTTGGTGAACAGTTTATGGAATGGTCATTTAGTGGAATAGTCTGCCGTGAATTCAGTTGGTCGATCCGGGGGTTACTTACTATGTGGAAATCTGATACTATTACAGTGTTGTCTAGTTTTTGCGGAACTGGTTTTATCGGTATTCACTATGAGTGGAAGAATCATCCGCTGGTGGTAATTAACGTTTATTATTCCTGCTGCTTGGCTGAAAAGAGGAAATTATGGAGTGAATTAATGGCAATAAAGGGTGCGCTTCCAGATATAGCTTGTATAGTTGGGGGCGACTTTAATGTGGTTAAATGTGAAGAGGAAAGTAGAGGAAGAACATGTCGCAATTGTAGTGAAATGAAGGATTTCAATTTGTTCATTGATGTCATGAATCTAATTGACTTGCCTGCGGTTGGGAACAAATTCATATGGTTCAGCTCCAACGGTTCGAGCTGCGGTAGACTAGATAGGTTTCTAGTGAACAACAAATGTGTTTCAATGTTGGGCTTAAGGAACCAGAAGGTGGGTAACAGAGATATATCCGACCATCGACTCGTGTGGTTTAGGACTAATATCTTGGAGTGGGGTCCAAAACCTTTCTGTTGTCTTAATTGTTGGTTCGATCACGCGAAATTCAATTTGTTTGTTGAAAGATCGTGGCATTCTTATTTTGTATCAGGCAATGTGAGTCACATTTTGGATTTGAAATTCAAATATCTTAAAGCTGATTTGAAAAGATGGAACAAACACGTTTTTGGTTGGTTAGATATCAACATTGAAGATAAAGTGGATCAACTCAATAATTTAGAAGATATGTCATCTTTCAATAACAACAGTGTTGCGTTCGATTTTAATGTAGAGAGACTGAAAATTTAGGAAGACATTTGGAGAGAGTTGAGACGTAAAGAGATCCTCATTCACCAGAAATCGAGATCTCGTTGGCTGCGGAAAGGAGACCTAAATACCAAATTATTTCATGACTCCCTCAAGGCTAGAAATAGATCTAACATGATTAATGCAATTAAAGTTGATGGAGTTTACTTGGAAGATCTGTTATCCATTAAAGTAAAGGCGAGAAAGTGTTTTGAGTCAAAATTTCTTGATCCTGCTAGACTGAATCTTAACTTAAATTGGGACAATGTTTCTTGTCTTGATACAGAGGACAAGATGTTGTTGGAGTTTGAGGTATCATTGGAAGAAATTAGAAATGCAGTCTTTGGGTGCGAAGGCAATAAATGCCCGGGGACGGACGAATATAATTTCAGATTTATCAAATCTTTTTGGGGAGTTCTGTGTGCAGATTTTTTAGCATGTATTATGGAATTCTTTACAACTGGTTATCTTCCCAAATATTTTGCTTCTTCTTTCATTGTCTTGGTGCCCAAATCAGAGAATCCTCAATCTTTTGAGGAATTTAGACCAATCAGTTTGATTAGTTGTGTTCTCAAAACTATCTCTAAAATTATGGTTGGGAGGTTATCTAAAGTTATTCACAAGTTAATTTCTTCGTCCCAATCGGCGTTCATTCATGGGCATCAGATGCTTGATGGGGTTCTCCATAGTAGCGGAAGGACTTGCTTGTTTGGTTCATAGTGTTGTTCATAATGATCTTTTGCTAGAATTTAAAGTGGAAGGTGTTCCTTCTTCTAGTGTCCTCCAATTCGTTGACGACACGTTGCTAATTTGTGATGCATCAACTTTGAATATTTGGGCATTTAAAACTATTTTGAGAGCTTTCAAACTTATTTTCGGTCTAAATATAAACTTCGCAAATAGTTGTATTTATGATGTAGGAGTTGATGCTGAGTTCCTTAGAGCTGCTAAACAGTTCCTCCATTGTGAATCTGGTTGTCTTCCTATGAAGTTTCTTGGTATTTGGATTGGTGAAAATCATCGCAGATTAGCGTTTTGGCAGCCTGTGATCAAAAACATCCAGAAGAGGCTCTCATCTTGGGCTGGCCGAACTTTATCGATAGGAGGCAAGGTATCACTTCTGAATTCAGTTCTATTCAACTTACCTATTCACCAACTCTCGTTCTTTAAATTGTCGAAGGAAGTTTTGAAGGAGATAATTTGTATTCAATGTCGGTTTTTATGGGCAGGCTCGTCGGAACGTAATTCCATTATGTGGGTCAGTGTGGAACTCTTTTATTGCTTCATGTTACGAAATTATCTCTTTGACTGTATCGCAAAATCAGTTGGATTTGGATATCTCTGAGTTTTTGGAATTAGTTTGGAACTCTTTTATTCCTTTGAAGATTCAGATTTTTGCTTGGCGTCTGGGCCTTGATAGACTCCCCACGAGGTCGAATTTGATTCGAAGAAATATTGTCGTAAATGATTACGAAAAGGTATGTGTCTTTTGCTTTTCTCATATAGAAGATTTTTCTCACTTTTTCTTCTCCTGTGCTAAATTGGTTGAGGTGTGGAAGAGAATTTGTGATTGGGTTGGTATAACTTGGATATCGGAGGTGGACTACATCCAACACGCTAAGGTTTGGGCGTAGAGAATCCAAGGGAGGTGTAATTCAGAGAAAATAAGATCTATTTGGTTTATTACTTGTTGGAATTTATGGAGATGTAGGAATAGTATCATGTTCAAAGATGGCTTTTGTATAATTGATGAGATTATGATTGGTATTATTTGTGTCAGCTTGGAATTGGTTGATTTTGGGTAATAGCAAAAATAGGAATTGTAATTTGTACAACTGGTGTAAATTCCCCCTTCGATTTCATGTAATTAGTTGTGGGATCCTAGTTAGTTTTTGTATTCCAGTTGGTTGAGATTTCCTTAATCTCGCTTTAATGATTCTCTTATAAAAAAATGCACAATATTTTCATCTGTGTAATGAATAAAACATTTTTGAATGGTAAGATTAAGTTGTTTCTACAACAATTGAAGATTAAATTGAGGGAAATAAACTATTAGACTTTTCTTATGCCTAATACAAAATGTAACTTATAACATATTTTTCATTTAAAAATTGAAAAGATTATTTATCCTAAAGCAAATAAATAACAACCAAAATTGTAAGATCAAACCAAAATGGTAAGATCATACCAAACTTATACAAATGAATTTACTTTGGTCTATTTAACATAAACACGAACAAGAAAAAATAAATGAAAATATACAATATAATTGTCTGTTCAAAGAAAGACCAATTTAACCATTGAAATGAATATCCTCTAATACACATAAAATCAAAAGCTTAATGACAAAAGCTAAAGGAAAGTGGAAATCACTTTATTGATTTAATAAGTGATAGTCAATGATACTTCTAAGAGCATATAATTGAGTTATAGACAATTTTCTCTTTGTTGTTTGTACAATATCTTCTTTTGAACATGCAGATTAAGACCAATCAAGTTTCAAAATTTGAACCAATATTTCAGTCAAGGCCTACTAGTAAAAAAGTTTTTATTGAGTGGTATTGTCTCTGCATGATAGGTAGTTATGAAACTCGAATAGTCTTTTTTTTCTTTGTTCTTGTCTCAAATGTGTTCCATTATTTTGGTTTATAAATTAGTCTATAAACTTTGAAACTTTGAATAAAAACTTTATGAATTAGTTCAAAGGAAGATATTGACTGAAATATTGGTTCAAACTTTAGTCTACAAACTATTTCAGTTTTTATTTACATTATTTACAGTACCACTATTCGAGTTTATAGACTAATTTTTAGCACATCATATATATTGATGGAGACTAAGCACACACATGATCACTATATTAATTTGGACAAGAATAGACAAAACACCATATTAAATAATCAAGATCAAACTTGGAGGGAACATGAAACCAGTGACAAAATACAGTATATAATAAACATTTCAGATCATATAAATAACAACCAATAAGCATAACCAGGGAAGACAAAAATCAACAAATTTTGCAAGAGGAACTAACACAACCAATCAATGTTTATTTTTAACAATCAAATTCAAACACAAAGCTCACTCGAACCAGATAATAAACTGATAACAAGCTCGAGAAGGGAACTAAACCAACAAAAACAGTAGAAGGAAGAAATGAGGTTTATGGCAGAGAACACATACATCAATCTAAATATTAAACACCCAACCAAGACAGTCTCAAGAGGAGAAAAACACATTAAATACAAACCTGATATAATCTTAACAACAGAAGGAATTGTAGCTTCAAAAACTTTATAGTTTTGAATGAGCAACAAATTTTCGATTCACGTGTATTCTATTAATAACAATAGAAAAGTGAGAATAATGAATAAAGTAAGTAATCCATTGCGGTAAATTCTATTGATATTAATCTAACAAATACATGTATCTGTTTCCAATCTGAAGAGAGAATAACCTGCGTTATAATATTAGGAAGTATGAAAAGAGAAACCGAAGAATCACAAACAAAGAAAGTGATGTGAAAGCTCTTGTAAGTGTCAAATCCCCTCCAAGAAAGGTGAAACACTCCATGGTAAAATCGTACTCAGGTGAATCGAAGAAAGAGTAGAGTAGAATGGTTAAAAAACCCTAATCGCAGATGTAGGTGAACAAGAAATTGAAATCATCGAACTTGGCGGTTTGTGATGAATAAGGAAGTGGAATCATTAAACTTGTTGCAAGCGGGAGAATTTCACAGGGAGGGAAATGAAAATGAATGATTGAACTTGTTGGAAGAGGGAAATGGAAATAAAATTTCCCTAATATGTTCTTGATAGAAACGAGCTCACCTAACAATATATGTTTCACACGAATAAAAGTTTTAATAAAGAAATAATAATAAAAGGAAATTTATTATAAAGGATGAATAAAAAAATGCTAAAAAATGATAATTTATTATTAAAGGTCGAGTAAACAAAATAACGATCGGGGATTTACGTCCACGGTTCGATTCTAACAAGGGTTATTTTCCTAAGGTGAAAAATTGAGTGTATTTTATTTAAGAATATTGGATACTGATACCAACCCTTGATTTGTAATTTCAGACTCTAAATGTTATCTATATCAACGCCTCTTTTTACAGTCACTAAAGGGGATCGGTGGTATTTGGCAAAAAAATTGTAGTGTCAGGATTGTAACTTGTCCTAATATGATTCCATCGTAAAAACCATGATAACACTCCGTGGCCAGCTCTACTTGTCTTCCACACCAAACAATGGGCAGACATCGTTTAACATCGTCCACAACTTGAGCCAAACAAATGACAGACTACTACTGTCATCAAAACCCAGCATGCCCAAATTCCACAACCAAACCCGTTTGCCCACAATTAAACCTTACCAACAGCAGCAGCTGTTTCCAAAGATGTCTCATACAATTGCAAGAAAACAAGTTTGAATGGATCTTGCCCAATCCATTTACTTGTCCATAATGGAGTACAATCACCATCACTCAATTTAAAGCAAAGAGAGACAATAAATGGGCCTTTCATCTCCTCATGCCCAATTATCATCAAATCGTGTCACCATAACGATTTTATCACTACTACGAAAAACATATACAACAACGGTTGAAAAAATAGTAACATCACATGTGATATGTCGTTGTTACGTAGGTTGTGTGGTCGTATATGCGCCACTTACAATCACAATCATATGACTGTTGTAGAAAACCTGAAAGTGTGTGATATACTATCTCAGTTGCCTTATCTAACCATGATAATATATTTAAGGTCTCAGATTCGATTCCAAATGCATTTTAGGTATATAACCTCGGTCAGTTATAACAACCGTAAACATGATGACTAAGTAAAGGTAAATATTTGGGTTGAAATAGATAGTGTTGTTGTTATATTCTTCATTGACGATGACGATGATGTTAATGTTGGCGTTGGTGTATTAGGGTTGAAAACGATGAACCGATGATGATAAACGATAATGAACGATGAGCCGATAATGATAAACGATGAATCGGTAATGATGAACGATGAACCGATGATGATGAACGATGAACTGATGATGAATGTTAGGGTTGATATTGTGTTTCATTTCTCAGCACTGAACGTTAGGGTTGAAATAATGTTTTGTATCGTATCATTTCTCAGCAAAGAATGACTACTGAAGAGACAAGCTAATTAGCTTGATAAAATTGAATGAATGATACCAACACAGTCAAAAACAGAAACCGTGGTGATATGTTACTTCCTAAATTAAATTTCATAAAGAAGGGCCAGTATATTACAATTTAAAATATTTAAAACAAAATAAAAAATATGCCAACGGTTCAGTTGTGATGGTATCATATTTATTTAAAATTTAAAAGTAAATAAAATAAAAATGTGCGATGAAAAGTTAAAAAAATAAAACATTTAAGGGTGTTAAGTCATGGAGTTTGATCAATCCATTAATAAGAAACCTTATTTTTTTTTATTCTGGTGGGTGTTCTCGTTCATTTCTTACCCTCGTTTTGGTTGAACACACACGATGATCTAGTCATTAATATCGAAATCTTTGGCTTAAATTCCTTTTATGTGTGTTTCAATTGAATTATGTTTTCTGTGGTTTTCGTTGTGTTTTTTGGGTTTTGCTCTAGTTTTTCAGGTCCTCGGTGCCAATGGAATGGAACATGGTGAGAAAGAGGAGACGTGCATCTTCTTCTTCTAGATGGGACATTTATCCTTATAGAAAGGGTATGAATGGTTGAGAGGTCGCAAGCGTTAGTTCATTCTTCTTCTCGGAGTTTCCGGATAGAATGAATGCGAGAGACATATTCATTTAGTTTGGTTTCATAGGCAATGTTGTTGAAGTGGTGGTTTAACCGAGACACAACAAAATGGGGAAATGGTTCGGTTTCTCCAGGTTTAAGGAGGTTGAAGATATTAGACTGTTAGGGGTAAAGTTGGACAGTGTAATGGCTGATGGCAAAAAAATACATGCAAATCCTCCTAGATACGAGAGAGGGATTATTAAAAGAAGTATTGCGGTGAACTCGAGAATCAGTGGAAAGAACTTCAGTATCGCTATTGAGAAGAATGCTCATGATAAGGCTAGGCACGGTGTGGAGAATAGATTATTTGATGGAACTTAGTCTTTCGTGGATATTCTCTGCAATAAGAATGAACCTCAAGTTTTGAGACGTCTGAAGTTTGACTCAAATACAAAGGATTGTGAAAGTTTGAAGAGAGCATATGTCGGTATAACTATTAATTTGGGCATGACTTACAACATACATAGGTGCTTCGAATTGGAGGGTCTCTTTTCACTAAAGTCATGCCTTTGGGTTCAAATATCTATCTTCTTGAAGAATCAAAACCTGGTGCTTTATAGGATTCAGGTAATGAAGGGGTTTCCTGGTGGAAAGAACTATTTACAAATATTAGACGATGGTCGGAAGAGGAAGTAGACGCGGATAAAGTGACATGTATTAGGGCTCATGGTGTCCCTTACCATGCATGGTCTTTTGAGTTTTTAGTAATTTCCAACGTTTTGTACATACCAGGCATGAAGAGCAATTTGCTCAGTATAAGGCAGTTGTTCAAAAATAACTACAAGGTGTCGGTCGAAGACAAGGTGATGAGAGTCGTCGACGCAGGTGGTAGGTTGATCTTGAAAGCTCCAATGTCTCATAATATAACCTTCAAGATCGAACTGAAAGTGATGGAGCATAAATTCCTTGCAAGTGCAACCAAAAAATATGAATGGTTATGGCACTATAGACTTAGTCATCTCAATTTCAAAGACAACAGAGATTTGAAGAGAAGAAATATTGTTTCAGGATTGCCAGATATCGATATCCCAAACGAAGTCTATGAAGAATGTGTTCAGTCGAAACAACACAAGAATAACTTCAGCAAGGATGCAGGAAGCAGATTAAAGGCAATTCTTAAAGTCATGTACTCTGATGTATGTGGTCATATCCAGGTGGATTCAATTGGAGATAACAAATACTTTGTCAGTTTCATAGATGATTTCAGTCGAAAATTGTGGACTTACCTGATCAAAAAGAAAAGTGAAGTGATCGAGGTATTTTCCAAGATTAAATCTATGGTCGAAAGACAAAGTGGTTGAAAGCTCAAAATCTTGAGGACTAATGGTGGTGGAGAGTATGTGTTGAAAGATTTCGATGCATTATGTGTGAAAGAAGGGATTGTACATGAGGTGGTGTTACCCTACACTTCACAGCATAATGGAATTTCATAAAGGAAGAATCGAACCATCATGAACATGGTGAGAAGTATGTTGAATGGAAAGCATCTACCTAAAGAACTATGGGGAGAAACTATATTGGCTGCAACGTAAATTTTGAATAGATGTCCGACAAATAAGCTAGAAGGAGTTACACCAGAAGAGTGTTGGTCTGGTGTCAAGCCCAGTTTGAGTCATCTAAAGGTATTTGGATCTATAGCACATAGACATGTGTCAAATAAGTTGAGAAGGAAACTTGATGACAAGTCTAGTCAAATGATTCTGATAGGATATCATTCGACTGAAGGTTACAAGTTGTTTGACCCAGTAAACAAGCAGGTAGCATGATCATGGATGAGCTTAAGAATGGGATTGAACTGAAAATGTCAAGAAAGATTCAGTTTGAATCTTATGTGAAGAACCAGCTAGTGAAGTCGAAAGAGATGTTTGACGAGAAGATGTTACAGGTGAAGCAAGCCCAAGTAGACCCCAAAGAACAAGACACATTCCTGCAAGGTTGCAAGAATGTGTGATTACATCAGATGATGTGGTTGATGAATAAGGTGAGCTGGTATACTATGATTTATATGCAGATGTTGAACCCGTCAATGGAGTTGAGGCATTAAAATATTCGAAGTGGGTGAAAGCATTGAATGAGGAGATGAAGTCCATCAAAGTCAATAACATTTGGTCACTTTTCTAATTGCCTTAAGATAAGAAGGCAATTTATGTGAAATGGGTATACAAGGTGAAGCTAAATCCCATATGGGAAGTGAATCAACACAAGGCGAGACTTGTGGCGAAAGGATTTCTTCAGAAGGAAGGAACCGACTTCGATGAAGTTTTTGCACCTGTTGCTAGGATCGAAACAATTAGGCTGGTTGTTAGTCTAACGAATATAAATAATTGGCACATATATCAGATGGATGTGGAAAGTGAATTCCTCAATGTCCCCTTAGACGAAGAAGTTTATGTGGCACAACCAGTTGGGTTTGTGAAACAAGGTGAAGAAAGAAAGGTGTACAGGTTGCACAAATCCCTGTATGGACTTAAGCAAGCTCCAAGAGCTTGGAACAAGAAGATAAGTGGTTTTCTAAGGGAGAAGGAATTTGTGAAGTGCAAAAATGAGCATGTTGTATATGTAAGAAGAAGCAATGGATAATTACTTATAATATGTCTCTATGTCGATGATTTGTTGATAACAGAAAGTTGCAAGAAAGATATCGAAGATTTTAAACATGACCTGAGCGAGGAGTTTGAAATGTCGGACTTGGGAAATCTCTCATATTTCCTTGGCATCGAATTCTACAAGAGTGGTGGAGGTTTGATGATGCATCAAATAAGATATGCAGGAGAAATATTGAAGATATTTGAGATGCAATATTGCAACCCAACTTTGACTCCAGCTGAGCCTAGATTGCAACTGTCGAAAGATTCAGATGAAGATGATGTCGACCCAACCTAATACAGAAGACTTATTGGGTCACTTCGATACCTTTGTCACACAAGGTGTGACTTAACATACAATGTTGGTATGGTGAGTAGATTCATGTAGAAGCCAAAGGTATCACACCTAACATCGACGAAGAGGATACTAAGTTATCTGAAAGGAACTCTCGACTATGGAATTTTGTTTCCTGCCGCTGATGAAGGAAAATAATACAAGTTAGTGGGATACACTAATTCAAGTTGGTTTAGTGATGTTGAGGGTCGAAAATCCACAGCTGGATATGTGTTTATGTTAGGTGGTGTACCAGTTGCTTGGTGTTCGAGAAAGGAGCCAGTAGTGGCATTGTCATCATGCGAAATGGAGTACATATTTGCTTCTCTTTGTGAATGTTAAGCAACATGGATGGCGAATCTGGTCGAAGAAATTACAACGAAGAATCATGGAGCAATTACCATGAAGATCGACAGCATGTCAACTATCAATCTGGCAAAGAATCTGATAGCGCATGGTCAAAGCAAGCACATCGAAATAAGGTTCCATTATCTTCGAGAGAAAGTAGAAGAAGAGAAGATGAACTTGGATCACTGCGGAACTGAGAATCAGATTGCATATATCATGATGAAGGAAATGCGGGTCGAAGTATTCAGAAGACTAAGAGTTATAATGAATGTAGATAGCTTAAACACAATGAATTAGTTCCAAAATTGATATTTTGGGCTTTTATAGTTTTGGGCGTTTGGATTAGGGTGCAGGAAAACCTAATTCTATAAATAGGGAGTATCCCTCTTGTAATCAAATTCATTCCAACATATTATAATTCAAGGTTTGCAGTTGCAAGTGAATAGAAAGAAAAATCTCACAGTTGTGGGTAACAACATTTTTTTTTTCAAATTATCTTAGAACCCTAATTTTCTTTCTTTCTCTATTTTCTTCTTTTCTTTAGTATTGTCACGCTAAGAACCCTTCTTGTTCATAAAGAAAGGTTCGGAATTTCCAATAGAGTTTGGGTTAATTCCAACAAATGTAACTGATAATATCATGTGTTATAATTTAATTCCATGAGCATTGTAACACGGTGGGAGAACTGACTTTAGTTATGTTGTTGCGGATAGCAAGAGTCGCCACCGACTTTTATTTTATCCAAAGGAAAGGGCATAAAAGAACAGGAAAGACCTTAAAAGATTTTTGGGTTCGAGGGGTAGGTTATGTAAAGGGAAGGTGTTAGCACCCTTTACATCCATGGTTATCCATAGGCTCTTGGTTACTTAACTCACTTTAAACTGTTTTAAGAAGTGTAGTGTGTGATTACAAATTTTCTTAAGTACTTTATAATGATCCTTGTACGGATATATATAAAGACTTTGTTTTGAAAATTATTTAAAATGTAAAGTGTAATGAAGTAATTTGATGAAAAGTGAGCAAGTACTTAAGAGGAACCTACCCTAATTTGAATCTTTTCTGTTCTTAAATGTTCTTTCAATGGTAAGACTATCCCTATTATTAAGGAATAGGTAGTCATTACCTTAGATGTTGTAAGGGACATGTGAAGGGTCATCTGTAGTTAGACAACTGTAAGGTGTCTTAGCAATACGAAGGGACTTATCATCTTTTATTCGAAAGGGACAAGATCATTTACGAAGGCAACATCGAAGGGACTTGATCTTATAATATTGAAAGAGACTACATGATTTGTTCATGAGAAGGGACTTTGCTTTTTAGACACCTTACTTGACCTTTTTATTTAGGCAACATGAGGGATAACCTTAGGAAGTGAGATGGCGATCAAAGATCGACTTACGTGTGTGCGTGTATAGGTTCATATATTTATCTTATTAAATTAGTGATTCTAAATTAATTTTAAAATACAAACATATTATCACTCCCTATTTTACTAACCATAGCAAGAATATTTATAAGACATAAAGCAATCATAAACTACGACTATTACAAAGCTTTTGCAGTTACATTTATAATAATAAAAATAATTAAATGATAAATATAAGCAATAAATAAAAAGGGTTAGTAATAAAACAATGATAAGAAAAAGAGGTTAGCACAAAATATAAAATATATACAAGTTAATTAAATATTTTAAAATTAAATAAACATTTTTTAAGAATAAAAATAAAATAATAAACCATATACTAATTTATTTACAAAATAAAGCATGATTAATTAGTTAATTATATACATTAGAAAAAAATTATTAAGTTTAATATTTAAGCAAAATAATTAAGGTAATAAACTAGGGTTTTAAAAAAAATTAGGGTTTTTAGAAATTAGGGTTAGAAGTTTTTAGGAAATAGGATTAACTTAAACTTAATTAAATTATATATATACATATATTAAAAAAAACATATAATAAAATAATTATACTAATTAGATTTTAAGAAAATAATATGAATTGTAAAAGAATATAATGTTTTATTAAAAAAATGATTTAGTTATTTTTTAGAAACTATTTTAATTAATTTAAAGAAAAAAATAAAGAAATCAAAATAAATGAAACAAAACCTAAAAAAAACAGGACCTGGGATTTGAACCCAGGTCCTTTACCTGGATAATAAGAAGCATAACCAACTGGGCCACTGCACGCAGCTGGTAGCAATCCACCCCAATATGGTTTTGTTGTTATCCTGTAAAACAAAATAAATTAAAGCAAAAAAATTCTCTCGGCCGGTTTCGAACCCAGGCCTTTCCTCATGTTGTACGCGTACCAAAACCAGCTGAGCTACGCGCTCATTGTGACATATATGATGGGCTAAAGACGTATCTAATTATGTGTCTAGCGGTATCTTAACTGCAAGTGCACAGCCTATCGAAGTAATATTTAAGATTATCGATCCACAGAGACTCTATGGTTACTTAGTGCTAGATGAACTTCTAGTTTAGCTAAGGCGAAGGATTGTCACGATTTTTTGTTGTTTTTAAAGATTAAAAGCGGGAATTAAATTTAAGTTTTAATAAAATAATACTAAGGCGGTCGGTATGTAATTATGCTAACTTAGGCGGGTCAATCTAACATAGGCTTATAAAGGTGGTTCGCTTAATCTATTCTGTAGAGGTTACCAGTTTAAATACCATTAACTCACACTCTCGTGGTCTTATCTCAGATCTTACCCCTAAAGCCCTATGCCTGCTCTCGCTAGCCCATAAGTGTTTAGAGATAATTTTTGGAAACTTAGTAATTCTAATTTATTTTAAAGCGCTCTCGCTGTGTTTAATTTAAATGCCTAACTTTAGCTATCTGGTTAAAATCTCACACTCTTGTGGTCTTGACCTAACCTAATACACTTTCCTTACTCTCGTAACAAAAAGGTCGATTTTAAATAAAAAGTATCAGCCAGAATACTAAGCTATTAATTATTTTAAGCCTATAGTTGATTTTACCGATTTAGTTTGTTTTAATTACATACCGCCCTAAGGTAATTAGCTACTCATTCTTGTTGAACCAGACAGAGGCAGAGAAACAATAAACGAAATATTCATGGCAGAAAAATAAATATTCAACATAAATATAAAATTGCAAATTAAAATAAACCTGGTTAACAATAAAATGGCAGACTCCTTCTTCCACAGACCGGAAAGCTCGGAGTAATTGGCGGAATCGAAAATAAACTAAAAATTCTGAAGGCTTTGAAACAAGTAAATTTTATAACAATTTCCTGATGTTGGAAATTGTTATAGGTTGGGTTTTGATACAATAAAAATAGAACAATGAAAATAATGCTGAAAAAATAAGGTTGTAAAATAATTCGGCAGAGCTTCCGCAAGAAATTGATAAAAATAATACTCTGTAAATTGTTCATAAAATTTAAGCTATTTATAGAAGATTTAATGGGCTGGTGGTTGAACTTGTTTGCTTGGGCCTCGTAGAGCATTTGAGAAAATCCAGGAACGTGGATACAGGAGGGTTAGCTGGAAAATAGGCAGATCATGTGCAGCGTAACGTTATGACCAAGCTTCAGTCAAATAACCTATTTTTCCCTTGTCACGGTCGTGACAAGGGTATCACGTTCGTGTCCCTTGAATTTTAAGTGTCACGGTCGTGAGGGATATGTCACGGTCGTGATTGCTCCTTTTGGGGTGTCACGGTCGTGACAACTAGGGGACGACCGTGAGTGTTACAAAATATGCAGGTTTTGCAGGTTTCTTCATTTCTTCATCTTTTTATGGTTGTTTTCGTTCCTTTTGCTCTTGGCTCATGATTTAGCTCTGTATACGATGTACCTGCAAAATGGTAAGGAAAACTCGAGGAATCGGGTGTTAAAACGATGATTATGCGATAAAAAGGTAATGAAACATAGCAATATAATCGATACATTTTCTCGTTATCAAACTTCCCCAAACTTAAACCTTTGCTTGTCCTCAAGCAAATTGTCGGTTGAAAATTATCGGACAAGTTTTTATTGACGCACACACATAACAAACCGTACGAGGGATCGTTTTGTCGGATAAACCGATACTTTGATAAAACACTAACGATACACTAATGACACAAGCAACAAGCTAAGTCGTCGACTTCCCGTTAAACGAAACATTCGGCAATCGCTTTACGATTTCACCTAGAGTTTTTCGATCTTATTTCTCCCGGTTTCATTCTAGCGCAATCACATTAAGCCCTTTGCCTTAGCACGCACGTAGTGGAGTAGCCGGTTAGCGACTTTGATCCTTTTTAAGCACGGGGTCTAGTACACGAGTGCGGTAACCCTACATACATTATCCGATTTGGAGGTTGTGGGGGATCGAGCCGTAGCACGCCCTACCAAGTTCAGAACCAGTACCACTGAACCAACCCGCAATGGACTCCTTCTCATATTTCTCGTTTCTTATATGCGACCGTGTACTTTGGTGCAATTTCTTTTCATTTGCATCGAGATATGAAGGATTATTTTAGATTAGGCATCAAACGCTTATATTCATCGGCTCCCCACGTGGTTTGTGTTCAGACGGTGTTGACTGCTAGTATAAACTACTAGGGGTTACTTTTAAACTGAAACTTAAGGTGTACTCGTAACGATAATCGGAACGGAATCGCTTAAGTGGGAAGTCTAAGGTGTCAAGACTGTATTGATCTTGTTGAATCGTTCTCAGCTTCCTAATTATGATTTCGTAGGTAAGTCAGGTAATGCGAATAATTAAAGATTTTTTTCGGTATGGCTAAATAAACGGGGAAAGTTCGAAACTAAAGAAAATAGCACAAAAATCGCTTGTTTCATTAACTTACGAAAAGAAAAATACAACGGAATTGAAAAAGTGCGAAAAGGGAAAATGCGGAAAATGAAAGGTACCTCTCCCACACTATATCAGACATTGTCCTCAATGTTGTGATATAATAGCGGTAAAGGTACAATACAAACTATGAAAATGAAAAACAAACATAAGAAAAAACTAAAACTAAGGCTGCTGATGACCGCGGCCTCGGCTTCTGGTGCGGGAGCGTCTGGTCGGAGTCGCTTCAGGATCAGAACCGGTACCGGTAATAGCAGTGATGTCAATGCGTAAAGCCTCTAGCTCGCTGAAAATTTCTCCGAGCTTTGTATCAGTAGCTGCCTGGTTGGTTGCAATAGTGCGGAGTAAAGCATCATGTTGCTCCTTCTGCCTTCGCTCCAGTGCGGCGTTGATCTGGTTCTGCTGATGAATCGCATGGAGGACTTCCTCAAGTGCATAATCCTGTGCAGGAGGCTGTCGGGTAGATGTCTCTGGAATGTCCTGGACAGGCTCAGCTGCATCCATCGCGTCCTGCATCTCATCCGCTAGAGGATCGGCCTGATCATCATGAATGGGGGCGTGGCCGGCAGCATCCGGTAAAACAAAGAGCCAGTTGGCTCGGCTAGACGGATCGATGCGGTCACGGGACGGCAGAATGATGTGGTGATAAACAGTGTCGTGGATAACAGGGCTATACCTGCCATCCTCTCTCTGCGCAATCAAGTGTGCGGACCTGCAATAGTTCTTGGTGAGGAACTCGGCGTCTCTGAAAGGCTGATTTACGACCAAGTCACCAAGCCCCAACTGAATGGCGAGGGTGGTGACAATGCCGCCAATGAAAAATGGGGTTGAGCCTCTTTGCGCAATGGCCTGGATGTGAGATAGCATGAACGGGGCAGCATTGATTGGCTCGTCATTTAGAGCGCAGTACAAGAACAGGAGCTCCTTGGAGTTGAGCTTATGGTTACTCTCTCGTGCAAAGATGGTGTTGCAAATGATTCGGTGAAAATATCGGATTGCCGGGTTGTGGATGTGTGTAGCATTAAGGCTCTGAAAGGCTGAGGCACGGGTGTTGGTTATGTCGTGCCATAAAGTGAAAGCGGTTTCACTGAAATTATCCGGCACGCGGAGGTGAGCTTCATTCCCGTGATCGAAGCCTAGCAACTCGGCTATCCTGTTTTGCGAAAGTTAGAACTCCTGGCCATGCAATCTGAATTTAGCGAAACCGGTAAGCTGGCTCTAAGAACCGGTAGGAGTGATGTAATGGAATGAGCTTAGGAATTCCAATGTCAGAAACTCGAATGTGGGTTGGGGCTGACTGCAAAGATCCCACAGACCGACTTTTTGAAGCAGGCTCTTGACACTGGTAAGCATTCTGAGTTCTCTCAAACAGACAGTGTCGATATAACGCGTGGGTTGCACACCGCGGTTCTGGAATCGGATGAATCTTTCTCTCTGGTTTTCTCCATTCTCACCCTCTCTGAATTGTATAGCATCCATTGCATGCAAGAACTAGAGTGAGAGATGAGGATTTTGGATTTTGTGAAAAAGTGATAAAATGAGAGAAATAATGGTTCGGATAAATATTGGAAGGTGAGAATGTGATAGGTGTGGTGATAATGGAGATGTTAATGGGTTTTAATTTGGTAATGGGAGGTTACGGAAGTCGGGGAGATAATGGGTGGTTTTGAAAGTTATGGAGGAAGAAGAAGAAGAGGTTTCGAAAGAGAAACAGTTCTGTTTCTCACGAATTCTATATTTAGGGTTGTCACGGTCGTGACAAGGAGATGACGGTCGTGACACGCTAAATTAGCACGTCACGATCGTTAGGGGGGTGTGACGACCGTGAGGGTTGAATTCCTTGAATAATTTCCAGAAAGCATTATCTCTCACGCTTCATATACTTTATATTATAATTTTGGATCACTTCTCACTCATATTAAATATAAACACCATATAATAAATAATTTCAACATAGAACTTGTAAATTTGCATCACACGAGAGATTTTTATAGAATATGAATTAATTCAAGCATAACAGTACATAGAATGAAAACATATAAATTGATTAAAATGGAAAAATTTGGAAACTAGAAGTGCATTGCATATGGTAATTGAAATGAAATTACATTAATGAAAATACGGTACGAAATTGTTTGCGAAAAGTAAAACTAACTAGAAACGAAAACAATAAGTAAAATAAACTAGATCACTATAGCATTTTCAAAAGTGTTTCTTCAAATCTTCGATTGCGGAGTTCAGGTGATAGAATTGTTCACAGGTTATGTCATTTAGACCTATAATGTCCAATCGCATGCTCTTAATCTCATCCTTAACAGTATTTATGTCAGTTTGGTAAGCTTCAAGAGTGTTCATGATATTCTGTAAGTTGTTAGCATAATCTACTTGATTCACTTCAGGGGTTTCAATCACTTCGTTAGTGTGGTCAATGTCATGGTAACCAGGAGGTGTCTCAGGGTCACTTTCGACATCAGTCATTATATCATCTTTTATCTTGTAAGACTGAGGTGTTTCAGGAGTAGATGGATAGTCAGGTGGGGTTAACTCATAAAGCCAGTTATCCTTATTGTGAACACTTACTCTAGCATGGTTTGGTAGTGTGAACAGGGTTACTACCTCATTCCGGATTAGGTACTCGAAAGGTGGATTTCCTAAATTCCTTATGATATGGCGATTGAAGCAAAAGTTAAGATTCATAGGACGGATGGTGCCTAAACGGTTGCATCTGTGCAATTGGTATCTAAGTCCTAAGGCATCAGCAATCATGGTTACAAGACCTCCTACTAATATAGGTAATTCAGGTTCTTCTTGGATTCGGGTGAAGGTTTGCATCATGAAAGGCACACCATTGACAGGCTGTCCATTAGTGAAACATGACATAATGAATATCTCATCTTTAGATACTCCGGTAAGGTTTTCTTTTTTTCCAAAGAAGGTGTGGGCAAGGATCTTATGGAAGTAACGGAGAGCAGGGTTATGTATCTCATCATTGTTCATGCTATTTGGTTCAGGGTGGTAGTTTCCGGTTAAAGTTCCCCAAAAGAAATCCAGCTCAATGTCCATCAATTCTACCTGTGTGGTAGTAAAAGCAAAGGGTCCACTAGGGAATCCTAATAAGTCAGCTAGTTCTTTATGGTTAAAGTCATATTCTATTCCAAATAGGCGGAAACTGATAAATCCCTTCCTGAATCCAAAACCGCGCTCGGGTAGGTAAACTAAGGAGCTAAGGAACTCAAGGGTGAGCTCGCGGTAAGTCACAAACTTATGTTAAATCAGTCGATTCTCCCATCCAAGTCGGTTAAACAAGTACAGGATGCTATCATGTATACCTAGGGTTTCCATAGTCAGATCATCCGGGTACAGGGTCAAATCCATTGGCCTCTGTGATAACTCTTCAAATTTCATTCTTTGGTTCCTACCTCTAAATTTGGTTTCCATATGGTTTATCGGTTGGTTAGCCATGGTCAGTGCAAATATGGAGGAAACAAATCAGGGAGAGAAGGAAAGTGGAAAAGACTTTTAGAAAATCTGTAAAAGTGATTTAAAATTAAAATAAGGAAAAATAATAAAATAAAATGCATAAATTAAAGGCAATAATAATAAGATTGAAATAAAACTATAAAATGACAAAACAAATGAATAATAAAACGATAAATGACAAAAATAATAGAATGATAAAAATGATTTAAATAATTAAATGATTAAATGAGTAAATGGGTTGCCTCCCACTAAGCGCTGTTTTTATCGTCAAAAGCCTGACGTAATGCTTAGGTGTAGATTAATCAGGGGAATTAGTGGACAACTCTAAAAGCCTTAGACTATTTGCATAATATCTATTTTCAACTTTATGATAATGTTTTAAACGTTGTCCGTTTACTATGAATGGTTCACTATTCCTACCCTTAATTTCTATAGCTCCACTCGGGAATACTTTAGTTATTTCAAAGGGTCCTGACCATCTAGATTTTAATTTTCTAGGAAAGAGCCTAAGTCTTGAATTAAAGAGGAGTACAACGTCTCCCACACTAAATTCTTTCCTAGATATGCGTTTGTCGCTCCCGATAAGTGAACAGGGTCAAATAAAGGTACAGACGCGAACGGTCGGCGAAGGGAACAGTGAGAACACACAGCCGTGAACTCACTGGAGAACGAATAGAGTCGCCAGCTAGGCATTTTTATCCCGGAGGAAAGGCAATGCTGCATAGACCTAGAAAAAGATGGACAAGACGGTTGCGAACCAGAGAGACTGAGAAAGGGGGTTGGTTACAACCTGGGAAGGTATTAGCACCCAGATTGTCCGCCGTACTCGACGGGATCCACGCTTAAAAGATTTGTGTTTTAAAGGGGTAGTGTCAGTGCAATTTGTGTGTCAAAGAGCTGGAAAAGGATGTGTACAGGTGTCAGTGTAAAAGAAATGAAGTGTATAAGTGATGTGAAGTATGAAAGTGTCAGTGTAAGAATGAGAATGAATTGCTCAAGATCATGAGGCTAAAAGAATGAGGCTGGAAAGAGGGGGAATATACAGAGACTTTTGTTCGATAACTGTTAAGTTATGCCTACGTATCCTCTCGTGCAATGAGGAAGTCAGAACACCGTAGTTCGACCCAAAGAGACTGATAGATGAATTGACTTGTGAACTGCTTACTTGCCTATGCTCAAGTGTATGATCTGTCTGGCACAGATGCAAACTGTCTTGCATTAGACGGAAGAAGCAAGTTCTCGTTTATGAATGAATGAGATGAGAAAAGAATCCCGGAGGAGACGATTATTGTTTGTTTTTGTGTTTTCAATCTTTTATTGCTTTTGGATGTTTGTCATAAATTAATGAGCTTAAGCCTAAACCAATGGGTTAGTAAACTCATCACATCTTCCCTCTGATTAGGGGTAATGAGAGTACCTTAAGTGTGAAGTCAGATTCTCACACTTAATCACCTTTCGTATAGGATTAAGATCATTAACCTATTTGTGATTATTTAGATGTTTTTTGTTGTTTTTGTTTAGTGTTAAGTAATGAGGTTAAGCCATAATCAGGGATTAAACAGACTCATTACACCATCCTAATAGAAGGATAATAGATGAGAATGTTTAAGCTGAGGAAAGCTCCTCAACTTAATCCATGATTAGGGATTAAACTCATGACAAAACAAGCCTTTGATTAAGTGGATTTTATTTAATGGTATGATGATGAAGTGATTTTTAGGTTTTGTAAGACAACTTGAGGGGGACTTGTCCATTAACACTAGGGTTAGTCCTTCTTAACCACTTAAGGAAGAAATAGAACCCTGATGCAAGGCCCAAGTTACAAGTGTGATGTCTTGATACTTATTAAGTGAATTGATTAAGAGATTTAAACAACTTAAGGGTTTAATACCTAGGATTAAAGTTATACACTCCATCCTAAGAGAAGGATGCAGGCATAACCCTAACCACAAAGTCTTGGAACCTTTAGGGTTTAGTCTCTGATTATGAGATGAGAAGAGAAGACTCAAAGAGAGACACAAAGGTAAAACTATGAGGGGGGACTAATCAAAACCCTAATTCATTATCATGCTTGGTTGTTCCTAAGGTTTGTGAGGTTTTCAAGAACAAATCTTCAAAGGAGCCACCAGGAAGCAGATGAACAAGATCAAGAGAAGCAAAGTGACTTGCTTCATTCAAGAAGTCAAGTCACTTGAAGAAAGAAAGTGGGAAGAAGAAGAATGAGCAAGCTCAATCTCAAACATAAATAGAAATGCAGCAATGGATGCAAGAGAGATGAAAAGAAAAGTTATGAGAAGTGAAGGCAAATTCACTTCTCAAGTTTACTTACCACCTGAAATGTTAGAAAGAAATGCAATGCAATATCAAATGAGATGAGATGACATGATGATAAGCAAAACCAGAAGCATGTTAATGATGATGATGATGCTATGAGATGCTATGAACATGAGGCAAGGCATGGGGATGTTCATACAAGATCATGGATGCAAATGATGCAAGTTAAGGAGCATGGATGAACATGAAAAAATTATGAAGCATACAAGGCAAATGACATGGCAAATATGTGATGCAATGATCAAACATGCTTCCTACATGTCTTAAGATGTCAAAAGAATCATAAGCATGCACAAAATGCAAAGACAAGTCATGTTATGCAAGAGAATGCAAGAGGGATGCAAATGAAAGCCCAAATTAGGGTTCATAGATCAAACATCAAACAAAACCCAAAAACAGAAGCAAACCCTAAGATAAAAAATGGAAAATGCCATACAAAGAAACCCTAAACCTATAATGAACCACTGCCCAAAGGGGAACTCTCAACTCTTAACCAAACTCAAGATATGAATTTTCTAAGCTATTAGGGTTTTTTAGGGTTCTTAACAAAAGAAATGTCAAACAATTGGAAAATGCAAGATCAAATCATGGCCTTTTTACCCTAGAAACTACATGCCAAACACAAGACAAAGCAAAAAGAATCAATGTCTCAACCTTCTCCAATAGGCAGAAATGAATTTTTGAATCCATGATCAAAATAATGCATAAAAAATGATTTAATTCAATGAAAAATTCTTAAAATGCACCAAGATCAAAAAAGAAATTTGGTTTGAAGGTTGGACAATGTTTCTAAATGTCTTAGAACATTTCATGAATTTTTTTGTAATTTTTAAATACCTAAAAGTATTTTTAATTAATTAATTTCCATTAATCAATTAAAAATAATCTTTTAAATATTTAAAAATACTTTTTTAATGATAAAAAATAAAATAAAAATATTTTTGTGTCATAAAAAATAATAAAACTCAGAGGAAAAAGTTTCATAATTTTTATGTATTTTTTGCTATTTTAAAATAATTGTACAAGTTAATTGAAATAAAAATGAATTAAAAGCAAATAAAATGAAAAGTCAAAGGAAAGGATGGCCAGGATGAGCCCAGGGTTTGAATCAGTTGACTAGCGCGTAAATGGATGGTGGAGATTGCATCTGACTTAATTAATTTAATTACGAATTAATTAAAGCTAATGAGAGAGATTAGGGCAAATCAAACTGATCCTGGCCTTTCATTCGCGCGGGGAGTCAAACATGTCAACGCATCCAGTGGCTCACATTCAAATGGTCATTAATTACACAATTAGGGTTTAATCACATTCAGGCGGCCGGAGAAGACTTCCGGTCGTCTTCTCCGGCCAGCATCTCACCTGAGAAATCCCCAAACCCCTCAAATCGTAACGAAAATGAAAACTAAGCACATAGAAATGAACCCCATGACCTCCTGAATCAAAACCCTAAGTCCAAACAAATTTATTCTTCCTAAACAAGCTGAATCGAACAGAACAAGTTCTAGGGTAAACCAGTTTCAGAGTCAAATTAAATACTCAAATCAAAACCATTTCAAAAACTAAGAACATCAGGATGATCAGGAGATCACATAGAACAAGTTTGTAACAAGAGAAATGATTTCTGGAAAAAATAATTTCGAGCTACCTGAGATTTGGAGCTTTCAACCTGAGAACTTTCTGGCCACCTCTCCTTGTGAAATCCACTCCTTAGGACCTCTTGATGATGTTTGAATGCCTTAGAACAATTTATGCTGGCTGGATAGTGAGATTCGACAGCTTCTGCTCATGCTTGATCAGAAATGGCAATGGAGTTTCTGGAGGTTTCAGGCCATTGTGAATGATGGTTTGTGGTCCTGAGGATGAATGGAGAAGGTCTGTGGTGTTTGTTGGTGTGTTTGTGGTTTGTGGAAGGAGATTCGAAGGAAAATGCAACTTGGTGTGAGAAATGGCTATGGAGTATTCTGGTTGTTTCAGGCTAGGGTTCTTGGTGCTGGGTGGTCTATGGAGCAAGGTGAGTTGAATGGTGAAGTTGGCTTGAGTGTTTGGTGGCTGTGTAAGCAGATTCGAAGCAAGTTGCAATGTGGTGTGTTTTTGTGAATGTGATGAATGTCTGTGTTTCAGCCCTGCTTGCTTAGTGTTATGGCTTGCCAAAGGATACAATAAACAAATGCAAGTGGCCAGAGGATGTGACATGGCCTGTGGTGATTGGGATGTCTACTTTTGCAAAAAGGTCAACTTTTGTGTAAGGCAAGTATGGCTTCACTCTAGGCAAGTACAATGGGCATGGGCTGCGCAGCAAAGTGAAGGGAAAGGCTAGGCTTGGTCCAGCATTCAAGGCAGCAAGTTGGTGAAATGTTATGAGTGCTTTTGCAAGTTGTGACATTTTGGTTCACATGTGATTCTTTTGCATAACCAAACATAAACCATAGGCATTCTTGGTCCAAATCTGATTTTTAGGACTTAGAGGATGTTTATGTGCTGGTTTGAAATGAATTAGAAGTCACATAATGCATTGGTCCAAGATTTTGCAAAATTTCCATTTGTGGCATGCCTTAAAAATCAATGATTTTAGCCAACTTTGCATTGCCATAACTTTTGATCCAAGAAGAGTTTGATCATGTTCTTGTACTTTTTGAAAAGGGAAAGATGAGATCTACAACTTTCATGACCAAAGTTTTTCCATTTGAAGCCTTTTTGGGTCAAGAATCAAGGCTTGAAAAATGACCTAAAATGATGCATTCTTGAAAAGTCAACTATGCCCAAAAAGTCAACATTTGCAAAAACCCTAAATTCTTGATTTTTATGAACTTCAACCTTCTTCCATGATCAAATAAAGATCATATACACTCAAAATGATGAAGATCACCTATTGGTTGGGTCATTGGGGGCCTCAGATGCCCTGATTTTACACTGACTTGTCTGAAAAGTCAACCCTTGATCAGATGACTTCCCCATGGAATTTCTTCATGAAAATTGATATGCATACTCCCTATACCATATAGAGACCAATGGAAGCAAGAATGACCAAAAAATTTGGAGTTATGGCCTCTGAAACCAAAACCCTAATTTTCAGTCAACTGTGCAGTTCAACCTGGCTCTGCATCCATTCAAACCCTAGTTCTTGTGATTTCTTTGCAATTTTGACTTTGAGGAGATGGAATGTGATATAAGAACACACATGGACCCCTTTGAGTTGATTGGTGGCCTTTGGAGTGGCTCAAGATGCTTTGGGATTGCTCAGATCACAAACCCTAGGTGCAGATGACTTAGCAACTATCCAGTGAATCAAAAATGTATTATGAGATGATATGTTTGTGTTTATGCATATGAGGATGATCACAAGCCATGGTGTGAATGGGTGAGGGCAAATTTGGGGTGTTTACAGCTGCCCCTATTCAAACATGAGTTAGCTGTGCAGGTTGTAAGCGACGGCTTAACAGGCAAGCGAGATAACTTGTGGTTGAATACCAAAGACAGTCCGAAATTTGCACTCACAGAATGAAGAAGAAAAGGGATATAGATTGTAAAAGAAAATAAAGTATATTGTAAAGTGCGGGCGACGGAGGACGACCGTCGAGCAGAGGACGACTGCTGGGTAAATAGCAATGGCGGGGACGGCCGACACGCTGGGGAAGGCGAGGAAAATAAAGCAATGACGGGGACGGCCGACATGCTGGGGATAACAGGTAAAGCTAAGACGGGTACGGCCGACTAGCTGGGGAAAATAAAATAAAATGATGGGGACGGCCATCAAGATAAAGTTGTAGCATTCTCTGGGGATTAATGAAACATGACGGGGACGGCCATCAAGTTCAGAAAGCAAAGTAACCGACGACGGGGACGGCCATCGGGCTAAAAAGAAAAGGGACCACGACGGGGACGGCCATCGGGTTAAAGAATAAATGAAATAAACAGATGATGGGGTACGGCCATCAAAGGTGAAGGACGATCACCTAGCAGGGTACGGCTGCTCTGTTGGGGATAAAAAGAAAAATGATGGGGACGGCCATCAAAGGTGGAGGACGACCACCTGGTAGGGTACGGCTGCCGAAAATATCGCGACACAGGACGAATGCCGGATAAAAGGTCAACGATGGGGACGGCCATCGGACGAGCATGATGGAGGACGACCATCAAGAAGTGGAGGACGACCACTTAGCAGGGTACGGCTGCTCTCAAGGTTTATCATAACACAGGACGAGTGTCAGATAACCAAAATCAACAATGGGGACGGCCATTGGATAAAGTGATGAAGGACGATCATCAAAAGGTGGAGGACGACCACCTAGCAGGGGACGACTGCTAAAAAGATCAACGATGGGGACGGCCATCGGATGAGCATGATGGAGGACGACCATCAAGAAGTGGAGGACGACCACTTAGCAGGGTACGGCTGCTCTCAGGGTTATCATAACACAGGACGAGTGTTAGATAAAAAAGGAAAATTGATTGTTGGTGATCTACTGGGGATATAGTAAACATGGACGAGCGTTTACACCCAAGAAACAAAAGGTATAAGTGTTTAGATGTATGTGTATAGATTAAAGATGCGGACGAGCATCCTTAAGACTATGATACGGACGAGTATCATGTAGAAACAAACTGACACATGTTCAGAGATGATGATACAGACGAGTATCAACGGGTTAACAAAGAACACGGACGAGTGTTGCATCTGAAAGAATCCTTCTGGGGAATAGTAGACACAGACGAGTATCTATATTCAAGGAGACATAAGTGTTTGACACGGTGTATGGATTAAAGATGCGGACGAGCATCCTTAAGACTATGATACGGACGAGTATCATGTAGAAACAAACATTAGACGCAATGTTCTGAGATGATGGTACGGACGAGTACCAACCGGTTAACAAAGAACAAGGACTACTGTCGAATCTGTGGGGATATAAATGATGTATACAAGATACGGACAAGTATCTGTATAAGTGTACCAACGAGTGGTGAGTATATATATAGATGAGTGTTTATCTGCTGGGGAGGGTGACACGGACGAGTGTCAAGAGAGAAAAGTATAATATTAACAAGTGTATGGGTGATAAAAGTGCAAGCGACTGCGCTGGGGATATGACACGGACGGGTGTCCAGAAAGTGTATATATAGGTATATGTGAGTGCAAAGAAGATGTCTTTGGCTTTCTGCTGGGGTATGACACAGACGGGTGTCAGGACGTATCTGTAATACGGGTGATCTTGTTCGTAAAGATGTTCAGGCGACTTTACTGGGGAGTAATGACACGGACGAGTGCCAAAAGGTGTATATACTGGTGTTTGTGATTCGTGAGGCAACTGCTTTTGCTGGGACCCTGGTGGGGATTTTTGTGTAATGATGATGAGCGGTTTATTATTCACAAGTGTTAATTCAGAACATGGCTTATGATTATGCTATGCGTTTGATTTTTGCCGTAATGCTCCGTGTTAGACGGAATGCTACGCTTTGAGGGGATAGTATGATGCGGATGCTATGATTATGCAAAGGGGCACCGATCCAGGATTCGGATCCCGTTGCTGCGAAGATCTCTGGTCGATCTGCCTGAAGTGAACATCCCAGCTGGGGATGAGATCATTGGTAGGTCTGATGATGTATCTGTTTGGGGATATAGGTCGCTGATTGACATATCCTTGTAATGTGGGACCCAGCTGGGGTTTGTAGAAGTCTTCTGTACTCTGTTGTGATCTTCATGCATTGCTCTTCTGAAAAGAGGCTGAGATTCTATGGGGAGATGATTCCCTGATGCCTGTATCCTGCTGAGGAAGGATGATTGGTACTACAGCTGGGGGTGTGGTTGGTAACTCAGCTGGGGAGAGCAATGAGAGGCAACTCAGCTGGGGATAGAGCATTTCGGATGCTGAGATCTTTTATTGATTTGCTGAGCTGCTGAGATGTAACTTGCATGCCCCAAGTTGCGTTCCGGATACCTGCAATCCTGCAAAGGTAAGGAAACGCACAAAAGATCCCGAGGTAACCTTTACTGGGTTCCGTCATAGGAGTTAAGTACCTTCGAGAGTAAGTATATTCCCTGTAAGCATGTTTTTATTATTATATATTTTTGAGAGAAAAGCATCTGTACTTATGCAATTGATTTTTTTTTTTGAGACATCAGACATCCTTTGCAAATAAAAATATACAAAACGAAACATGACCGAAAAATCTGGTTTTATTAATTCATGTGCCCTGAACTGGCAAGATACAGTCAAAGAAACATATCTCCTGAAATGAGGAGATTGTTACAAATTGAGAAACAAAGTGCTGGCAGTGTTGATGACGCTTTGAGGAGCTTCCTCTCCCGCTATGACTCGTATGACAATGACGTTCTTCTCGTCTTGCTTTCTGGAGAGAGTTGATTCTGATCGGAGCTTGATCCTTCCGAAGCTTACCAAGTTGCTGACAATACAGACGAATTCAGAATGCAGTTGTTCGCTTATTCCCTTGTTTTGCATGGATCGCCCTTTCGGGTTTTCAATCCATCGGGATACCCATTTTTGCCTGAGTTGTCCAATGCGGCTTTTCAACTCAGCGGGTGTACGTTTTTTATTTTATTTATTTATTTCCCTTACTTTTGCCCGAGTCTCTTATTCTGTTTTTGACTCGCCGGGATGCCCTATTTTACCTGGACTTACATTCTGTTTTTGTGTCCAGCGGGTCATTTTTATGCGAAGTATTTTTTAACTGCATCTGAATTCACAGGGGACGGAAAATCTTCACCATCCATGGTGCTGAGCATCAGTGCTCCACCAGAGAAAACTTTCTTTACCACGAATGGTCCTTCATAATTTGGAGTCCATTTGCCCCTGTGGTCTGTATGAGGAGGGAGGATTCTTTTCAGCACAAGATCCCCCACTTGGTACTCTCGATGCCTGACTTTCTGATCAAAGGCTTTCTTCATTCTCTTCTGATATAACTGCCCATGACAGATTGCAGCCAATCTTTTCTCTTCGATCAGACTCAATTGCTCGTATCGGGACCTAACCCATTCTGCTTCACTCAGCTTGACATCCATTAATACCCGTAGGGAGGGTAATTCAACTTCAACTGGTAGGACTGCTTCCATACCATACACGAGCTGATACGGTGTTGCCCCAGTGGACGTTCTGATTGACGTGCGGTACCCCTGCAAGGCAAATGGTAGCATTTCATGCCAGTCTTTGTATGTGATTACCATCTTCTGCACAATCTTCTTGATATTCTTATTTGCTGCCTCAACAGCGCCGTTCATCTTTGGCCTGTAAGGAGAAGAATTGTGGTGTTGGATCTTGAAGTCCCGGCACAGTTCTGCCATCATTTTGTTGTTTAAATTGGAACCATTATCAGTAATGATCCGCTCGAGAACTCCATACCGACAGATGATGTCTCTTTTCAGAAATCTGGCTACCACTTGCCTGGTGACGTTTGCATATGAGGCTGCTTCAACCCACTTTGTGAAATAGTCGATGGCAACCAAGATGAATCTGTGGCCGTTCGAAGCAGTTGGCTCAATCTTGCCAATCATATCAATGCCCCACATGGCAAAGGGCCATGGTGAAGACATTATGTTCAAAGGATTTGGAGGCACATGCACTTTATCTGCGTAGATCTGGCATTTGTGGCATTTCCTGGCGTAGGCACAACAATCTGCATCCATTGTGATCCAATAATAGCCTGATCTCAGCAATTTCTTAGCCATTGCATGTCCTCCAGCATGGGTACCAAAAGAGCCCTCGTGCACTTCATGCATCAGCAAATCTGCTTCTGTCTTGTCAACACATCTGAGGAGTACCATATCAAAGTTCCTCTTGTATAAAGATCCATCAGTGTTCAGAAAGAAACTTCCAGCAAGCCTTCTCAAAGCCTTCTTATCATTGGAAGATGCCCCAGGTGGGTATGTTTGATCCTCCAAGAAGCACTTGATGTCGTGGAACCAAGGCTTATCGTCCTTGACAACTTCTGCCGCAAATACATATGCTGGTCTATCAAGTCTCGATACTGAAATCTGAGGTACAAAGTTAGCAGCTTGAACTTTGATCATGGATGAAATGGTAGCAAGAGCATCTGCGAACTGATTCTCGTCCCGAGGGATATACTCAAGCTTGACTGTTGTGAAGAAAGTCAGTAACCTTCTTGTATAATCCCTGTAAGGTATCAGATGATCTTGGTGGGTGTACCATTTTCCGTTGGTCTGATTGATTACCAAAGCTGAATCTCTGAATACGGTTAATGTCTTGATCCTGAGGTCGATGGCTTCCTCAAGACCCATAATACAAGCTTCGTATTCAGCTTCGTTGTTAGTGCAGTTGAAAGTGAGTTTTGCCGAGAAAGGCATGTGAACTCCTTTGGGTGTAATGAGTACTGCACCAACACCATGGCCATTCATGTTAACAGCCCCGTCGAACATCATAGTCCATTCTTCTTCCGGGTCAGGCCCTTCGGTGTGAATAGGCTCTTCGTGATCTTTTGCTTTAATGAACATGATGTCTTCATCAGGGAAGTCAAACCTCATAGGCTGGTAGTCATCAATGGGTTGCTCAGCAAGATATTCAGATAGTACACTGCCCTTGATGGCTTTCTGAGAAGTGTACTGTATGTCGTATTCTGTGAGAATCATCTGCCATCTTGCAACCCGTCCGGTAAGAGCTGGCTTCTCAAATATGTACTTGACTGGGTCCATTTTAGAGATTAACAAGGTAGTGTGGGTCAACATATACTGCCTTAGTCGGCGAGCAGCCCACGCTAAAGCACAGCAAGTTTTCTCGAGCAGTGAATAACGCTGTTCACAGTCGGTAAACTTTTTGCTTAGGTAGTATATTGCATACTCTTTTCGACCAGACTCGTCATGCTGGCCCAGCACACACCCCATTGATTCTTCTAATACTGTCAAGTACATAATTAGAGGTCTTCCTTCAACTGGCGGCATGAGGATCGGAGGTTCTTGCAGATACTCCTTGATCTTGTCAAAAGCCCTTTGGCAGTCTTCATTCCACCTGACCGTTTGTTCTTTTCTTAACAGCTTGAACAAAGGTTCACAGGTTGCAGTAAGGTGAGATATGAACCTTGAGATGTAGTTCAATCGACCTAAGAAACCCCGAACTTCTTTCTCAGTTTTTGGTGCAGGCATCTCTTGGATGGCTTTGACTTTATCAGGGTCAACCTCAATCCCTTTCCCGCTTACAATAAAGCCCAGCAGCTTACCAGATCTCACCCCGAATGTGCATTTGTTGGGGTTTAGTTTCAGTTGATACTTCCTCAGACGCTTGAACAACTTCAGCAGATTCACCAGGTGGTCTTCCTCTGTAAGGGACTTGGAAATCATGTCATCCACGTAACATTCTATTTCTTTGTGGATCATATCATGGAATAATGTTACCATAGCCCGTTGATATGTTGCACCGGCGTTCTTGAGCCCAAATGGCATTACCTTGTAGCAGAACGTGCCCCAGGGTGTGATGAATGTTGTCTTCTCCATGTCTTCAGGCGACATTTTAATCTGATTGTATCCTGAAAATCCATCCATGAAGGAGAATACCGAGAACTGAGCCGTGTTATCAACCAATACATCAATGTGAGGTAATGGGAAATCATCTTTCGGGCTAGCTCTGTTCAGATCCCGGTAATCAACACACATTCTAACTTTTCCGTCCTTCTTAGGCACAGGTACTATGTTAGCAACCCATGGCGGATAACTAGTCACAGCAAGGAACCCGGCGTCCCACTGCTTTTGTACCTCTTCTTTGATTTTCATAGCCATGTCTGGGCGAGTTCGGCGCAGCTTCTGTTTCACTGGTGGGCATTCTTCCCTCAAAGGCAGCTTGTGCACGACTATATCGGTGTCCAACCCTGGCATGTCTTGATACGACCAAGCAAACACATCAACATACTCCTGAAGCAGATCTATCAGTTGTCTCTTCACCGAGTCTTGCAGGCAGGCCCCGATTTTAACTTCTTTCACGTCTTCGTCTGTACCAAGATTAATCACTTCAACCTCCTCCTGGTGAGGGGTAATGACCTTTTCCTCTTGTCTCAACAACCTGGCTAGCTCTTCAGGAAGCTCATATTCTTCATCAACCCCTTCATCAGCTTGATTGATTGGATTGTCAAAGTCATACGAAGTCATAACCGTGCTGTTGTCGGTGCTGTCTGGAAGGCACTCTCTGCAAGGGTTAAGTTTGTTCATTTTAGTGATTGATTTTAATCTTGCTTTAGAAAAAAGTGAAATGAAGTTATCATTTTGAAAACACCGCCATTTATTTTTGTACAAAAAGAAAGATGGAAAAACAGTGAGCAGAAAAGAAAAAGACTTGTTTGCAAAAAGATGTCTGATATTTCATTAATTTAATCTTGTTTGCACAAAAGTACAGATGGCCCTGATTACAAAATGAGTCTTGTCATCTTGGGCAAGATGCAAGACCTTGATGCATGCTTATAAAATACAGGAAATAATAATTACTCTGCTCGAGTAACACTTATAATTTCCTGGGAAGACCAGTTCGAGACACTGCTCCCCGGGATCTTCGGACGAATCCAATTCTCCAGATTGCGCTCCTCTTCCAGCTCGTCTTCCAGACAGTTGATAGCATCGGGGGTAAGCATCCCCCCACTGACAAAACCAGGCTCTCCAGCAGCCTTTGCTTGATGTTGAGTTGGTCTGTAACCCAACCCAAATTTGTCCTTCTTCTCTTCCACAGCTAAGACCTTGCCCCAGCCTAGGGCAGTTCCTTCCTCAACAACCTTCCGGGCTTGTTGGTAAGACGACATGGAGATACCAGATACAGCAGATGCTTCATTGACATTCAAGGCTTCAAATCCTTGGCTCATTGTCTCATGGATCTCCCCATCCATTTCAATATACTTATAAGTAGCCAGATGGCTAACGAATATATCCTCCTCCCCGCAGATTGTAACAACTTGGCCTTCCCACTCATATTTTAACTTTTGGTGAAGGGTAGACGTTATTGCGCCGGCGGCGTGAATCCAGGGTCTACCCAACAAACAGCTGTAGGCGGGCTGAATGTCCATCACATAAAAGATAGTTTTAAAGGTCTGTGGGCTAATTGTCACAGGCAGCTCAATCTCTCCCAGAACCGATCTCTTTGAGCCATCAAAAGCTCTTACCACCAGGTTGCTGGGTCTCAATGCCAATCCATCATATTCAAGCTTCACCAAAGCCTTCTTTGGTAAGACATTCAGGGAAGAACCTGTGTCCACCAACACATGAGAAAGGACAGCTCCTTTGCATTCCATGGTTATGTGCAAGGCTTTGTTGTGGTTGCGGCCATCCGCTGTCAAGTCAGTATTGGTGAACCCTAGCCCATTGCTAGCAGTAACATTTCCAACCACGGTTTCCAACTGGTTGACAGTAATCTCTTCAGGCACGTAAGCTGCGTGCAATACTTTGAGTAGTGCATTCCGATGGGCTTCGGAGCACATAAGCAGTGAAAGGATAGAGATTTTGGATGGCGTTTGGTGAAGCTGATCCACAATTTTATAATCACTCTTTTTGATGATTCGCATAAACTCATCAACTTCTTGGTCGAACGGGGTCTTCAAGGCTTCTTTAACAGCTTGATCTTCCTGCACCGGGCTCTTTCCCTTTGCCTTGGCAGCAGCTTCTGCTTCGGCAGTAGGTCTTTGAATTGGTGGAGCGAAGAGACGTCCGCTTCGGGTGAAGCCTCCGCCTCCGCCCACATTATCTACCTGTGGTGCAGGTGTTGATGTTTCAAGAGTGATTCTTTTTCCTTCGCAGTACACGTCAGAGCCATAGTGCCAAGGGATGGCCCTATTGCTTTCATATGGTACTGGTCCAGGCACCGTGACAGTGACCGGACTGACTGCTGCTGCTGAAGGGATTGTAATTGTTTGTGGATCATAAAAGATTGTAACTGGTGCTCTGATGGGAGCAGCACCTTCTGAATGGTAGGCGGAGTTATTCTCAGGATCGTAGAATATGGTAACAGTGGAGACATCTTCATGATTGATTGCTGGTGTTGTAGGAGGTACTTTTGGAAGGACTGTTGTTGTTGTTGATGGAGATTCGAAATGGAATGAAGCTGAAGTTGTAGCAGGAGAAACTGTTGGAAACTGATCATTTGGGAGGAAAGGTGAAGTACTTGTTGATGTTGCTGGTGAATTGTCGGGAACCATAGTTGCTGCAGTTGTAGGAGGGTCTGAAACCGTTGCTGATGAAGTTGCCGGATTTGTCGGAAATGATGTAGTGATCTGTAGCAGGCCACTCTGAATAAGGCTGTCAATGCCATTCCTCAGGTCCTCACACCCGTTCCATGAAATATTGCAGTAGGGACACCCTAGTTCACACCCCGGAAATATATTGCTTTCACGGAGTTGAGCTTTGATTTCCACCAATGGTGTCCTGATCTGATCCACACTAGTTATCAAATAAGACGGTTGGTCTTCTTCGATAGCATTAATTCGGGGACCACCATGGTTTGGCATAGGGTTTTTATTGACATTGGGCGGAGGTGCAAAATTCAGAGCCTTGGAGTCTACTAAGTCTTGTACCTTCATATGCAGAGCCCTGCATTTTTCTGTACTGTGACCAGGTGCGTTTGAATGAAAAGCACACCTAGCATTGGAGTCATAGTTCCTTGGTAGACTGTTGGGATCCGGAGGTGCCAACGTTCTTAGCTCAACTAGGTTGAGTTTCAGAAGTTGTGGCAGCAAGGCAGCATACGGCATTGGGATCGGATCGATTACCCTGTTAGCTTGAGATGGCCTCTGTTGGAATGGCCTCTGTTGATTGTTGTTGGTGTTGGTGCTGTAATTTCTCGGAGGATACTGATTCTGATGATACTGAGGTTACTGTTGGAAGTTTTGCTGAGGAGGTTGATAGACTGGCTGTGGATGAGCGGGAGCAGGGATAGTGATTGCTGCTATTGACCTTTGAACATACTGGGGTCTGCCCCTGTTGGTGTGGATGGCATTGGTCTCGCCAGTTCTTCTCGGGCCTGCAAAAGGCTTTCTTGTACTACTGGACGAGCTTGCACCATTATCTGAGATCTTTCCCATTTTCAACAGGCTTTCAATCCTCTCCCTAGCTATGACAACATCCGCAAAGCTAGTGGAAGAGAAAGCAGCTAACCTGTCAATATAGGTTCCCTGAAGAGTATTCATGAACATATCTGCCATTTCCCTTTCAGACATAGGGGGTTGAACAGCAGCAGCCAATTGCCTCCATCTTTGGGCATATTCTCGGAAACTCTCCCTTGAAGACTGTGACATTCCCATTAGGAGGGTCCTGTTGGGTGCCATGTCTAAGTTATACTGATACTGTCTGATGAAGGCCTCTGCCAGGTCCTTCCAGCATCTAATAGTTGCCCTTGTTAGGTGAGAGTACCATTCTCTCGACGCTCCAGTCAAACTGTCTTCGAAATAGAACATCCAAAGCTTCTCATCCATTGTATAAGCCTTCAGCCTTCCCAGAAATGACTGTAGATGAGTCCGGGGGCATGAAGTCCCATTATACTTTTCGAAACAAGGAGGCTTGAACTTATGGGGGATCCTGACCCCGTCTACCAAGCCCATGTCCATCACGTCAAAACCCAAAGAATTTTGAGATTCTAAGGACCTCAGCTTCTCAGCTATTTCATCCAATCTCCTATCATAAGCTTCTTCTCCAGCACCCATTACAGTAAACTGGTCTTCTTGAGGGTCTTCCTGAAGTACCCTGGCTGCAGTGGCTGTGCCTTGAACGTTTGCAGGAATGTTGATCTCAGGATGCAAATGTGGGCCAAACACAGGGGGATTAACATGGGGTTGCACCCTTTCATTATTACTGGTGCCTGCAGTTCCTACATGAGGCTCCTCTTGATTTTGCCTCTCCACCATGGCCCTCAGTCTCTCCTGGCTCTGAGCCATGTTGTTCATAACTTCCATGAACTGCGTCATCTGCGTTCTCATCTCTAACCTTTCGTTTGCCATCTGATTTCTGACCTCTGCTAGGTCCTGCTGTACCTGATCCATTTGAATTCCCGGAAGGTTATTTCTAGTTGGGTACCTGTGTGGCCGGTTGAGGGGAAATACTCGGCGGCGAGCAATAATTCCTGAATATCACAACAGAGGTTAGCAACAACAAAACAAAAACCTACAAAACAAACAAAAGGGTTAGTATGCAATGCAGTATGCTTATTTGCTCTCAAGGTATCCGGTTTGGCCTTCAGTTTTGACCCTTCCAGACCCTTGAAGATGTTGTTGATGTTGATTCCGAAGTAAACTTGGATGGAACAAAACGAACACAAATACATTACAAAAGGTGAAATAATACAAATTGTTCATTTTACAATCACAAACCCTCTGAGGGGCCAAAATACATCATAAAAAAGCAAAAGTACATGAAATAGGAACAACAACCAGCAAATGATCAGACTCCAAGGCCAAACTCATCCTCACGAACTTCCTTAAGAAGTGCTTCGGTCACAGGATCAGCCGGGCGCTCCGTGAGACTTCTGATGAGAAGGTTTCTTGTTGCAACAGCTGCAGTCAACTTCTTGTTCTGACTTTGGTCTTTAGCCCTCTTCACTCCAGCTCTGATTTCTAGCTCTGATATTTCCTTCTGGGCTGCTGCCAGGGCTTTTTCCATCTGCTCCATCTTGTCCTGAACTCTCTTGTCTTCTAGAGTACGGGCCTCAGTGATCCGGACCCACCTGGCCTGACTCTCTTTCAAATACAAGTCTGTTCTTGCTCTCTGGAACTGGGCTTCTTTACAAGCATTCTTCAGAATCTGCTCACCAGCTTTAGACTTGTTGATATAATCTCCAGACTTCTCAATCTTAGTCAAGTGTTCCACTCTCAACTTCTCCAATCTCTCAATCTCCCTCACACCTTCACTCCTCTCCCGGAGGGTCTTCTGCAAGGCCTGGGTTAGCTTCTCATTTCTTTCCTTTAAGCTCTCGAACTCCTCCAAACTGATGGTGGCAGGGGGTGGTGCTGAAGATGACTCAGGCATGTCTTCTATGGTAAAGGGCATCCCAGAGAATTGGGCCCTGGCACGGGACCACTCATGATATTGTGCTGATGCCACATTATTACACTTCCCCAAAATGGTGACTCCCTTGGTTTGAACATTATCCCAGGCCCAGGCAGCCTGCCTAACAACAGTCAAACTGATCTTGTTCTCACAATAGAGAGTCTCCACCAAGTCCTGTGCCTTAGGAGTATGGACTAAGGCATAACCCAGTTGCCTCCTGAACAGCAGGGGGTTGTGATTAATACTTCCCTTAACTCCTATTAAGGGCACATTGGGAAAGTGCCCACAGCTGGTGATGATATCTCTGCCCTTGGTGCTTTGAGTACACCATCTGATATCAGCTGAAGTGAGAGTAGTGAGCCTCTTAGCCCAGTTGCTTTGCTGATGAGGGTTGAGAAATGCATCTGTTCTGGGTAGATGCTTGAGAAGCCAAGTATGAAATAATGGAGCACAAATCCTCACTAATCTCCCCCTCTGCTTCTCATTCCTCTGATGCACTGAATAGTAAAGGTCCCCCAATAAAGTTGGCACTGGATTCTTCAGGATGAACAGGTGGATTGCATTCTTGCTGATGAATCGAGGCTCATCTGCAAACAACACAATCCCATATATGCATAAGGCCAGCAAAGCACAAACAACTTTCCACTCCCCCAGGGAGGCCTTCAGGCTGGCTTGAGAAATTAAGAAGTCCAGATGGAAGCCAGGGATCCCAGCTTTAGAAGTCATATGCTGCTCAATTAGGACAGGCTCCAGATGTAAAGCTCTTGCTACCTCTCCATTGGTAGGAAAGACCATCTCAGGGTTGAAAGGGATTTCTCTCCTGATAGGCATACCAACTAATGAGGAGTATTCTTCTAAAAGAGGGCCCAACTGAAAGTCTTGAAAGGTGAAACATCTCAGTGGGGGATCATAGAACTGAATGCAAGTGTGGATGAGGCTCCTCTAGGATGGGTCCAGATCCACAACCAAGTCAAGTATGTCTCCATAATTCTCTCTGAACAGGGATATGTGATCTGGAGTGATCAGGGTTTGGATCCTCCTGATATCTGACAAGTCTGGTTGGAAGAAGTGATAAGTGATGTTGCTTTTCTTTGGAGCCATAAGTGCTGAGGCTGAGTAGAATAAGTGTTGATGAAGATGCTGAGGAGTGGGCCACTGGCTGGCTAGTGCAAGTAACTGAAGTATATGGCTGACAGGCTGAAGCAAGTGCTGGTGGAGACAGGTCAAAACTGCAGATGGGGTCAAAACCAAAACCAGATGAAGGTGGATACCCTGAAACACAAATAAGCAAATGTTAATATGATGCAATGAGTATGTATGCAAATGATATGCAAGGGTTTGTGACTGAGCTGGATCTGATTAACTGCCCTGGTATAGATCCATGTGTATTCAAGAATTCCAGATGGAGGTCCAAAAAAATCCAGTAACCAGGGTAGGGGGCTCAAATAAAGAGCCACATGTCCAGGGTTTAGAATCACAAGAACTATCCAACATGGAGTATTCTTAACAAAGTCAAAGTAACAGGGTATTCTGAGGTCAAGGTACCTGCAAACCTGTAAACAGCCCAACCCACTCACAGGTGGTGATCTAGAACAAGGATCCTCAGACTTGGATCAGTTATGGGAAGTGTAAACACTTCCAACCCGGAGGTACAGTGTTTACAATAACCATAACAATTCCTCCTCTAATTCACCTCAGTTTCTGAAGGTCAATACTAAAAGGTCATCCAGACTTAGCAGGCTTCCCAGATAGCCCTAGCATTGCAGGAAATCTGCAATACAGAGTTCTCAAGAAGAAACCCATATCTGAACCGTGTTTCATATTCCCGCACCAGACCGAAATGGAATGGGAAAGAATATGATTCACTCTAGCCTAGGTGTCACTCAGGTCCCAGGTATAGGACCTTAACTCTCAATGAAATACCCACCCACCAAAGCAAACAACCAGATCCAGCCAGCAGTACAGTATGATATATACAAATGCAATAAAGAAAACAATAAAGCAAACTGTACATAAGCAAAAATAAAGCAAATACACAAACACAAATAGCACATAACACCCCCAATAAACACAAATCAAACAAGCGCTAGGAGGAACCCACAAAAAGAACCAGAAGCCCTGGTTGCAGTATAAGGGTCCCCAGCAGAGTCGCCAAGCTGTCGCTCCCGATAAGTGAACAGGGTCAAATAAAGGTACAGACGCGAACGGTCGGCGAAGGGAACAGTGAGAACACACAGCCGTGAACTCACTGGAGAACGAATAGAGTCGCCAGCTAGGCATTTTTATCCCGGAGGAAAGGCAATGCTGCATAGACCTAGAAAAAGATGGACAAGACGGTTGCGAACCAGAGAGACTGAGAAAGGGGGTTGGTTACAACCTGGGAAGGTATTAGCACCCAGATTGTCCGCCGTACTCGACGGGATCCACGCTTAAAAGATTTGTGTTTTAAAGGGGTAGTGTCAGTGCAATTTGTGTGTCAAAGAGCTGGAAAAGGATGTGTACAGGTGTCAGTGTAAAAGAAATGAAGTGTATAAGTGATGTGAAGTATGAAAGTGTCAGTGTAAGAATGAGAATGAATTGCTCAAGATCATGAGGCTAAAAGAATGAGGCTGGAAAGAGGGGGAATATACAGAGACTTTTGTTCGATAACTGTTAAGTTATGCCTACGTATCCTCTCGTGCAATGAGGAAGTCAGAACACCGTAGTTCGACCCAAAGAGACTGATAGATGAATTGACTTGTGAACTGCTTACTTGCCTATGCTCAAGTGTATGATCTGTCTGGCACAGATGCAAACTGTCTTGCATTAGACGGAAGAAGCAAGTTCTCGTTTATGAATGAATGAGATGAGAAAAGAATCCCGGAGGAGACGATTATTGTTTGTTTTTGTGTTTTCAATCTTTTATTGCTTTTGGATGTTTGTCATAAATTAATGAGCTTAAGCCTAAACCAATGGGTTAGTAAACTCATCACATCTTCCCTCTGATTAGGGGTAATGAGAGTACCTTAAGTGTGAAGTCAGATTCTCACACTTAATCACCTTTCGTATAGGATTAAGATCATTAACCTATTTGTGATTATTTAGATGTTTTTTGTTGTTTTTGTTTAGTGTTAAGTAATGAGGTTAAGCCATAATCAGGGATTAAACAGACTCATTACACCATCCTAATAGAAGGATAATAGATGAGAATGTTTAAGCTGAGGAAAGCTCCTCAACTTAATCCATGATTAGGGATTAAACTCATGACAAAACAAGCCTTTGATTAAGTGGATTTTATTTAATGGTATGATGATGAAGTGATTTTTAGGTTTTGTAAGACAACTTGAGGGGGACTTGTCCATTAACACTAGGGTTAGTCCTTCTTAACCACTTAAGGAAGAAATAGAACCCTGATGCAAGGCCCAAGTTACAAGTGTGATGTCTTGATACTTATTAAGTGAATTGATTAAGAGATTTAAACAACTTAAGGGTTTAATACCTAGGATTAAAGTTATACACTCCATCCTAGGAGAAGGATGCAGGCATAACCCTAACCACAAAGTCTTGGAACCTTTAGGGTTTAGTCTCTGATTATGAGATGAGAAGAGAAGACTCAAAGAGAGACACAAAGGTAAAACTATGAGGGGGGACTAATCAAAACCCTAATTCATTATCATGCTTGGTTGTTCCTAAGGTTTGTGAGGTTTTCAAGAACAAATCTTCAAAGGAGCCACCAGGAAGCAGATGAACAAGATCAAGAGAAGCAAAGTGACTTGCTTCATTCAAGAAGTCAAGTCACTTGAAGAAAGAAAGTGGGAAGAAGAAGAATGAGCAAGCTCAATCTCAAACATAAATAGAAATGCAGCAATGGATGCAAGAGAGATGAAAAGAAAAGTTATGAGAAGTGAAGGCAAATTCACTTCTCAAGTTTACTTACCACCTGAAATGTTAGAAAGAAATGCAATGCAATATCAAATGAGATGAGATGACATGATGATAAGCAAAACCAGAAGCATGTTAATGATGATGATGATGCTATGAGATGCTATGAACATGAGGCAAGGCATGGGGATGTTCATACAAGATCATGGATGCAAATGATGCAAGTTAAGGAGCATGGATGAACATGAAAAAATTATGAAGCATACAAGGCAAATGACATGGCAAATATGTGATGCAATGATCAAACATGCTTCCTACATGTCTTAAGATGTCAAAAGAATCATAAGCATGCACAAAATGCAAAGACAAGTCATGTTATGCAAGAGAATGCAAGAGGGATGCAAATGAAAGCCCAAATTAGGGTTCATAGATCAAACATCAAACAAAACCCAAAAACAGAAGCAAACCCTAAGATAAAAAATGGAAAATGCCATACAAAGAAACCCTAAACCTATAATGAACCACTGCCCAAAGGGGAACTCTCAACTCTTAACCAAACTCAAGATATGAATTTTCTAAGCTATTAGGGTTTTTTAGGGTTCTTAACAAAAGAAATGTCAAACAATTGGAAAATGCAAGATCAAATCATGGCCTTTTTACCCTAGAAACTACATGCCAAACACAATACAAAGCAAAAAGAATCAATGTCTCAACCTTCTCCAATAGGCAGAAATGAATTTTTGAATCCATGATCAAAATAATGCATAAAAAATGATTTAATTCAATGAAAAATTCTTAAAATGCACCAAGATCAAAAAAGAAATTTGGTTTGAAGGTTGGACAATGTTTCTAAATGTCTTAGAACATTTCATGAATTTTTTTGTAATTTTTAAATACCTAAAAGTATTTTTAATTAATTAATTTCCATTAATCAATTAAAAATAATCTTTTAAATATTTAAAAATACTTTTTTAATGATAAAAAATAAAATAAAAATATTTTTGTGTCATAAAAAATAATAAAACTCAGAGGAAAAAGTTTCATAATTTTTATGTATTTTTTGCTATTTTAAAATAATTGTACAAGTTAATTGAAATAAAAATGAATTAAAAGCAAATAAAATGAAAAGTCAAAGGAAAGGATGGCCAGGATGAGCCCAGGGTTTGAATCAGTTGACTAGCGCGTAAATGGATGGTGGAGATTGCATCTGACTTAATTAATTTAATTACGAATTAATTAAAGCTAATGAGAGAGATTAGGGCAAATCAAACTGATCCTGGCCTTTCATTCGCGCGGGGAGTCAAACATGTCAACGCATCCAGTGGCTCACATTCAAATGGTCATTAATTACACAATTAGGGTTTAATCACATTCAGGCGGCCGGAGAAGACTTCCGGTCGTCTTCTCCGGCCAGCATCTCACCTGAGAAATCCCCAAACCCCTCAAATCGTAACGAAAATGAAAACTAAGCACATAGAAATGAACCCCATGACCTCCTGAATCAAAACCCTAAGTCCAAACAAATTTATTCTTCCTAAACAAGCTGAATCGAACAGAACAAGTTCTAGGGTAAACCAGTTTCAGAGTCAAATTAAATACTCAAATCAAAACCATTTCAAAAACTAAGAACATCAGGATGATCAGGAGATCACATAGAACAAGTTTGTAACAAGAGAAATGATTTCTGGAAAAAATAATTTCGAGCTACCTGAGATTTGGAGCTTTCAACCTGAGAACTTTCTGGCCACCTCTCCTTGTGAAATCCACTCCTTAGGACCTCTTGATGATGTTTGAATGCCTTAGAACAATTTATGCTGGCTGGATAGTGAGATTCGACAGCTTCTGCTCATGCTTGATCAGAAATGGCAATGGAGTTTCTGGAGGTTTCAGGCCATTGTGAATGATGGTTTGTGGTCCTGAGGATGAATGGAGAAGGTCTGTGGTGTTTGTTGGTGTGTTTGTGGTTTGTGGAAGGAGATTCGAAGGAAAATGCAACTTGGTGTGAGAAATGGCTATGGAGTATTCTGGTTGTTTCAGGCTAGGGTTCTTGGTGCTGGGTGGTCTATGGAGCAAGGTGAGTTGAATGGTGAAGTTGGCTTGAGTGTTTGGTGGCTGTGTAAGCAGATTCGAAGCAAGTTGCAATGTGGTGTGTTTTTGTGAATGTGATGAATGTCTGTGTTTCAGCCCTGCTTGCTTAGTGTTATGGCTTGCCAAAGGATACAATAAACAAATGCAAGTGGCCAGAGGATGTGACATGGCCTGTGGTGATTGGGATGTCTACTTTTGCAAAAAGGTCAACTTTTGTGTAAGGCAAGTATGGCTTCACTCTAGGCAAGTACAATGGGCATGGGCTGCGCAGCAAAGTGAAGGGAAAGGCTAGGCTTGGTCCAGCATTCAAGGCAGCAAGTTGGTGAAATGTTATGAGTGCTTTTGCAAGTTGTGACATTTTGGTTCACATGTGATTCTTTTGCATAACCAAACATAAACCATAGGCATTCTTGGTCCAAATCTGATTTTTAGGACTTAGAGGATGTTTATGTGCTGGTTTGAAATGAATTAGAAGTCACATAATGCATTGGTCCAAGATTTTGCAAAATTTCCATTTGTGGCATGCCTTAAAAATCAATGATTTTAACCAACTTTGCATTGCCATAACTTTTGATCCAAGAAGAGTTTGATCATGTTCTTGTACTTTTTGAAAAGGGAAAGATGAGATCTACAACTTTCATGACCAAAGTTTTTCCATTTGAAGCCTTTCTGGGTCAAGAATCAAGGCTTGAAAAATGACCTAAAATGATGCATTCTTGAAAAGTCAACTATGCCCAAAAAGTCAACATTTGCAAAAACCCTAAATTCTTGATTTTTATGAACTTCAACCTTCTTCCATGATCAAATAAAGATCATATACACTCAAAATGATGAAGATCACCTATTGGTTGGGTCATTGGGGGCCTCAGATGCCCTGATTTTACACTGACTTGTCTGAAAAGTCAACCCTTGATCAGATGACTTCCCCATGGAATTTCTTCATGAAAATTGATATGCATACTCCCTATACCATATAGAGACCAATGGAAGCAAGAATGACCAAAAAATTTGGAGTTATGGCCTCTGAAACCAAAACCCTAATTTTCAGTCAACTGTGCAGTTCAACCTGGCTCTGCATCCATTCAAACCCTAGTTCTTGTGATTTCTTTGCAATTTTGACTTTGAGGAGATGGAATGTGATATAAGAACACACATGGACCCCTTTGAGTTGATTGGTGGCCTTTGGAGTGGCTCAAGATGCTTTGGGATTGCTCAGATCACAAACCCTAGGTGCAGATGACTTAGCAACTATCCAGTGAATCAAAAATGTATTATGAGATGATATGTTTGTGTTTATGCATATGAGGATGATCACAAGCCATGGTGTGAATGGGTGAGGGCAAATTTGGGGTGTTTACAGCTGCCCCTATTCAAACATGAGTTAGCTGTGCAGGTTGTAAGCGACGGCTTAACAGGCAAGCGAGATAACTTGTGGTTGAATACCAAAGACAGTCCGAAATTTGCACTCACAGAATGAAGAAGAAAAGGGATATAGATTGTAAAAGAAAATAAAGTATATTGTAAAGTGCGGGCGACGGAGGACGACCGTCGAGCAGAGGACGACTGCTGGGTAAATAGCAATGGCGGGGACGGCCGACACGCTGGGGAAGGCGAGGAAAATAAAGCAATGACGGGGACGGCCGACATGCTGGGGATAACAGGTAAAGCTAAGACGGGTACGGCCGACTAGCTGGGGAAAATAAAATAAAATGATGGGGACGGCCATCAAGATAAAGTTGTAGCATTCTCTGGGGATTAATGAAACATGACGGGGACGGCCATCAAGTTCATAAAGCAAAGTAACCGACGACGGGGACGGCCATCGGGCTAAAAAGAAAAGGGACCACGACGGGGACGGCCATCGGGTTAAAGAATAAATGAAATAAACAGATGATGGGGTACGGCCATCAAAGGTGAAGGACGATCACCTAGCAGGGTACGGCTGCTCTGTTGGGGATAAAAAGAAAAATGATGGGGACGGCCATCAAAGGTGGAGGACGACCACCTGGCAGGGTACGGCTGCCGAAAATATCGCGACACAGGACGAATGCCGGATAAAAGGTCAACGATGGGGACGGCCATCGGACGAGCATGATGGAGGACGACCATCAAGAAGTGGAGGACGACCACTTAGCAGGGTACGGCTGCTCTCAAGGTTTATCATAACACAGGACGAGTGTCAGATAACCAAAATCAACAATGGGGACGGCCATTGGATAAAGTGATGAAGGACGATCATCAAAAGGTGGAGGACGACCACCTAGCAGGGGACGACTGCTAAAAAGATCAACGATGGGGACGGCCATCGGATGAGCATGATGGAGGACGACCATCAAGAAGTGGAGGACGACCACTTAGCAGGGTACGGCTGCTCTCAGGGTTATCATAACACAGGACGAGTGTTAGATAAAAAAGGAAAATTGATTGTTGGTGATCTACTGGGGATATAGTAAACATGGACGAGCGTTTACACCCAAGAAACAAAAGGTATAAGTGTTTAGATGTATGTGTATAGATTAAAGATGCGGACGAGCATCCTTAAGACTATGATACGGACGAGTATCATGTAGAAACAAACTGACACATGTTCAGAGATGATGATACAGACGAGTATCAACGGGTTAACAAAGAACACGGACGAGTGTTGCATCTGAAAGAATCCTTCTGGGGAATAGTAGACACAGACGAGTATCTATATTCAAGGAGACATAAGTGTTTGACACGGTGTATGGATTAAAGATGCGGACGAGCATCCTTAAGACTATGATACGGACGAGTATCATGTAGAAACAAACATTAGACGCAATGTTCTGAGATGATGGTACGGACGAGTACCAACCGGTTAACAAAGAACAAGGACTACTGTCGAATCTGTGGGGATATAAATGATGTATACAAGATACGGACGAGTATCTGTATAAGTGTACCAACGAGTGGTGAGTATATATATAGATGAGTGTTTATCTGCTGGGGAGGGTGACACGGACGAGTGTCAAGAGAGAAAAGTATAATATTAACAAGTGTATGGGTGATAAAAGTGCAAGCGACTGCGCTGGGGATATGACACGGACGGGTGTCCAGAAAGTGTATATATAGGTATATGTGAGTGCAAAGAAGATGTCTTTGGCTTTCTGCTGGGGTATGACACAGACGGGTGTCAGGACGTATCTGTAATACGGGTGATCTTGTTCGTAAAGATGTTCAGGCGACTTTACTGGGGAGTAATGACACGGACGAGTGCCAAAAGGTGTATATACTGGTGTTTGTGATTCGTGAGGCAACTGCTTTTGCTGGGACCCTGGTGGGGATTTTTGTGTAATGATGATGAGCGGTTTATTATTCACAAGTGTTAATTCAGAACATGGCTTATGATTATGCTATGCGTTTGATTTTTGCCGTAATGCTCCGTGTTAGACGGAATGCTACGCTTTGAGGGGATAGTATGATGCGGATGCTATGATTATGCAAAGGGGCACCGATCCGGGATTCGGATCCCGTTGCTGCGAAGATCTCTGGTCGATCTGCCTGAAGTGAACATCCCAGCTGGGGATGAGATCATTGGTAGGTCTGATGATGTATCTGTTTGGGGATATAGGTCGCTGATTGACATATCCTTGTAATGTGGGACCCAGCTGGGGTTTGTAGAAGTCTTCTGTACTCTGTTGTGATCTTCATGCATTGCTCTTCTGAAAAGAGGCTGAGACTCTATGGGGAGATGATTCCCTGATGCCTGTATCCTGCTGAGGAAGGATGATTGGTACTACAGCTGGGGGTGTGGTTGGTAACTCAGCTGGGGAGAGCAATGAGAGGCAACTCAGCTGGGGATAGAGCATTTCAGATGCTGAGATCTTTTATTGATTTGCTGAGCTGCTGAGATGTAACTTGCATGCCCCAAGTTGCGTTCCGGATACCTGCAATCCTGCAAAGGTAAGGAAACGCACAAAAGATCCCGAGGTAACCTTTACTGGGTTCCGTCATAGGAGTTAAGTACCTTCGAGAGTAAGTATATTCCCTGTAAGCATGTTTTTATTATTATATATTTTTGAGAGAAAAGCATCTGTACTTATGCAATTGATTTTTTTTTTGAGACATCAGACATCCTTTGCAAATAAAAATATACAAAACGAAACATGACCGAAAAATCTGGTTTTATTAATTCATGTGCCCTGAACTGGCAAGATACAGTCAAAGAAACATATCTCCTGAAATGAGGAGATTGTTACAAATTGAGAAACAAAGTGCTGGCAGTGTTGATGACGCTTTGAGGAGCTTCCTCTCCCGCTATGACTCGTATGACAATGACGTTCTTCTCGTCTTGCTTTCTGGAGAGAGTTGATTCTGATCGGAGCTTGATCCTTCCGAAGCTTACCAAGTTGCTGACAATACAGACGAATTCAGAATGCAGTTGTTCGCTTATTCCCTTGTTTTGCATGGATCGCCCTTTCGGGTTTTCAATCCATCGGGATACCCATTTTTGCCTGAGTTGTCCAATGCGGCTTTTCAACTCAGCGGGTGTACGTTTTTTTTTTTATTTATTTATTTCCCTTACTTTTGCCCGAGTCTCTTATTCTGTTTTTGACTCGCCGGGATGCCCTATTTTACCTGGACTTACATTCTGTTTTTGTGTCCAGCGGGTCATTTTTATGCGAAGTATTTTTTAACTGCATCTGAATTCACAGGGGACGGAAAATCTTCACCATCCATGGTGCTGAGCATCAGTGTTCCACCAGAGAAAACTTTCTTTACCACGAATGGTCCTTCATAATTTGGAGTCCATTTGCCCCTGTGGTCTGTATGAGGAGGGAGGATTCTTTTCAGCACAAGATCCCCCACTTGGTACTCTCGATGCCTGACTTTCTGATCAAAGGCTTTCTTCATTCTCTTCTGATATAACTGCCCATGACAGATTGCAGCCAATCTTTTCTCTTCGATCAGACTCAATTGCTCGTATCGGGACCTAACCCATTCTGCTTCACTCAGCTTGACATCCATTAATACCCGTAGGGAGGGTAATTCAACTTCAACTGGTAGGACTGCTTCCATACCATACACGAGCTGATACGGTGTTGCCCCAGTGGACGTTCTGATTGACGTGCGGTACCCCTGCAAGGCAAATGGTAGCATTTCATGCCAGTCTTTGTATGTGATTACCATCTTCTGCACAATCTTCTTGATATTCTTATTTGCTGCCTCAACAGCGCCGTTCATCTTTGGCCTGTAAGGAGAAGAATTGTGGTGTTGGATCTTGAAGTCCCGGCACAGTTCTGCCATCATTTTGTTGTTTAAATTGGAACCATTATCAGTAATGATCCGCTCGAGAACTCCATACCGACAGATGATGTCTCTTTTCAGAAATCTGGCTACCACTTGCCTGGTGACGTTTGCATATGAGGCTGCTTCAACCCACTTTGTGAAATAGTCGATGGCAACCAAGATGAATCTGTGGCCGTTCGAAGCAGTTGGCTCAATCTTGCCAATCATATCAATGCCCCACATGGCAAAGGGCCATGGTGAAGACATTATGTTCAAAGGATTTGGAGGCACATGCACTTTATCTGCGTAGATCTGGCATTTGTGGCATTTCCTGGCGTAGGCACAACAATCTGCATCCATTGTGATCCAATAATAGCCTGATCTCAGCAATTTCTTAGCCATTGCATGTCCTCCAGCATGGGTACCAAAAGAGCCCTCGTGCACTTCATGCATCAGCAAATCTGCTTCTGTCTTGTCAACACATCTGAGGAGTACCATATCAAAGTTCCTCTTGTATAAAGATCCATCAGTGTTCAGAAAGAAACTTCCAGCAAGCCTTCTCAAAGCCTTCTTATCATTGGAAGATGCCCCAGGTGGGTATGTTTGATCCTCCAAGAAGCACTTGATGTCGTGGAACCAAGGCTTATCGTCCTTGACAACTTCTGCCGCAAATACATATGCTGGTCTATCAAGTCTCGATACTGAAATCTGAGGTACAAAGTTAGCAGCTTGAACTTTGATCATGGATGAAATGGTAGCAAGAGCATCTGCGAACTGATTCTCGTCCCGAGGGATATACTCAAGCTTGACTGTTGTGAAGAAAGTCAGTAACCTTCTTGTATAATCCCTGTAAGGTATCAGATGATCTTTGTGGGTGTACCATTTTCCGTTGGTCTGATTGATTACCAAAGCTGAATCTCTGAATACGGTTAATGTCTTGATCCTGAGGTCGATGGCTTCCTCAAGACCCATAATACAAGCTTCGTATTCAGCTTCGTTGTTAGTGCAGTTGAAAGTGAGTTTTGCCGAGAAAGGCATGTGAACTCCTTTGGGTGTAATGAGTACTGCACCAACACCACGGCCATTCATGTTAACAGCCCCGTCGAACATCATAGTCCATTCTTCTTCCGGGTCAGGCCCTTCGGTGTGAATAGGCTCTTCGTGATCTTTTGCTTTAATGAACATGATGTCTTCATCAGGGAAGTCAAACCTCATAGGCTGGTAGTCATCAATGGGTTGCTCAGCAAGATATTCAGATAGTACACTGCCCTTGATGGCTTTCTGAGAAGTGTACTGTATGTCGTATTCTGTGAGAATCATCTGCCATCTTGCAACCCGTCCGGTAAGAGCTGGCTTCTCAAATATGTACTTGACTGGGTCCATTTTAGAGATTAACAAGGTAGTGTGGGTCAACATATACTGCCTTAGTCGGCGAGCAGCCCACGCTAAAGCACAGCAAGTTTTCTCGAGCAGTGAATAACGCTGTTCACAGTCGGTAAACTTTTTGCTTAGGTAGTATATTGCATACTCTTTTCGACCAGACTCGTCATGCTGGCCCAGCACACACCCCATTGATTCTTCTAATACTGTCAAGTACATAATTAGAGGTCTTCCTTCAACTGGCGGCATGAGGATCGGAGGTTCTTGCAGATACTCCTTGATCTTGTCAAAAGCCCTTTGGCAGTCTTCATTCCACCTGACCGTTTGTTCTTTTCTTAACAGCTTGAACAAAGGTTCACAGGTTGCAGTAAGGTGAGATATGAACCTTGAGATGTAGTTCAATCGACCTAAGAAACCCCGAACTTCTTTCTCAGTTTTTGGTGCAGGCATCTCTTGGATGGCTTTGACTTTATCAGGGTCAACCTCAATCCCTTTCCCGCTTACAATAAAGCCCAGCAGCTTACCAGATCTCACCCCGAATGTGCATTTGTTGGGGTTTAGTTTCAGTTGATACTTCCTCAGACGCTTGAACAACTTCAGCAGATTCACCAGGTGGTCTTCCTCTGTAAGGGACTTGGCAATCATGTCATCCACGTAACATTCTATTTCTTTGTGGATCATATCATGGAATAATGTTACCATAGCCCGTTGATATGTTGCACCGGCGTTCTTGAGCCCAAATGGCATTACCTTGTAGCAGAACGTGCCCCAGGGTGTGATGAATGTTGTCTTCTCCATGTCTTCAGGCGACATTTTAATCTGATTGTATCCTGAAAATCCATCCATGAAGGAGAATACCGAGAACTGAGCCGTGTTATCAACCAATACATCAATGTGAGGTAATGGGAAATCATCTTTCGGGCTAGCTCTGTTCAGATCCCGGTAATCAACACACATTCTAACTTTTCCGTCCTTCTTAGGCACAGGTACTATGTTAGCAACCCATGGCGGATAACTAGTCACAGCAAGGAACCCGGCGTCCCACTGCTTTTGTACCTCTTCTTTGATTTTCATAGCCATGTCTGGGCGAGTTCGGCGCAACTTCTGTTTCACTGGTGGGCATTCTTCCCTCAAAGGCAGCTTGTGCACGACTATATCGGTGTCCAACCCTGGCATGTCTTGATACGACCAAGCAAACACATCAACATACTCCTGAAGCAGATCTATCAGTTGTCTCTTCACCGAGTCTTGCAGGCAGGCCCCGATTTTAACTTCTTTCACGTCTTCGTCTGTACCAAGATTAATCACTTCAACCTCCTCCTGGTGAGGGGTAATGACCTTTTCCTCTTGTCTCAACAACCTGGCTAGCTCTTCAGGAAGCTCATATTCTTCATCAACCCCTTCATCAGCTTGATTGATTGGATTGTCAAAGTCATACGAAGTCATAACCGTGCTGTTGTCGGTGCTGTCTGGAAGGCACTCTCTGCAAGGGTTAAGTTTGTTCATTTTAGTGATTGATTTTAATCTTGCTTTAGAAAAAAGTGAAATGAAGTTATCATTTTGAAAACACCGCCATTTATTTTTGTACAAAAAGAAAGATGGAAAAACAGTGAGCAGAAAAGAAAAAGACTTGTTTGCAAAAAGATGTCTGATATTTCATTAATTTAATCTTGTTTGCACAAAAGTACAGATGGCCCTGATTACAAAATGAGTCTTGTCATCTTGGGCAAGATGCAAGACCTTGATGCATGCTTATAAAATACAGGAAATAATAATTACTCTGCTCGAGTAACACTTATAATTTCCTGGGAAGACCAGTTCGAGACACTGCTCCCCGGGATCTTCGGACGAATCCAATTCTCCAGATTGCGCTCCTCTTCCAGCTCGTCTTCCAGACAGTTGATAGCATCGGGGGTAAGCATCCCCCCACTGACAAAACCAGGCTCTCCAGCAGCCTTTGCTTGATGTTGAGTTGGTCTGTAACCCAACCCAAATTTGTCCTTCTTCTCTTCCACAGCTAAGACCTTGCCCCAGCCTAGGGCAGTTCCTTCCTCAACAACCTTCCGGGCTTGTTGGTAAGACGACATGGAGATACCAGATACAGCAGATGCTTCATTGACATTCAAGGCTTCAAATCCTTGGCTCATTGTCTCATGGATCTCCCCATCCATTTCAATATACTTATAAGTAGCCAGATGGCTAACGAATATATCCTCCTCCCCGCAGATTGTAACAACTTGGCCTTCCCACTCATATTTTAACTTTTGGTGAAGGGTAGACGTTATTGCGCCGGCGGCGTGAATCCAGGGTCTACCCAACAAACAGCTGTAGGCGGGCTGAATGTCCATCACATAAAAGATAGTTTTAAAGGTCTGTGGGCCAATTGTCACAGGCAGCTCAATCTCTCCCAGAACCGATCTCTTTGAGCCATCAAAAGCTCTTACCACCAGGTTGCTGGGTCTCAATGCCAATCCATCATATTCAAGCTTCACCAAAGCCTTCTTTGGTAAGACATTCAGGGAAGAACCTGTGTCCACCAACACATGAGAAAGGACAGCTCCTTTGCATTCCATGGTTATGTGCAAGGCTTTGTTGTGGTTGCGGCCATCCGCTGTCAAGTCAGTATTGGTGAACCCTAGCCCATTGCTAGCAGTAACATTTCCAACCACGGTTTCCAACTGGTTGACAGTAATCTCTTCAGGCACGTAAGCTGCGTGCAATACTTTGAGTAGTGCATTCCGATGGGCTTCGGAGCACATAAGCAGTGAAAGGATAGAGATTTTGGATGGCGTTTGGTGAAGCTGATCCACAATTTTATAATCACTCTTTTTGATGATTCGCATAAACTCATCAACTTCTTGGTCGAACGGGGTCTTCAAGGCTTCTTTAACAGCTTGATCTTCCTGCACCGGGCTCTTTCCCTTTGCCTTGGCAGCAGCTTCTGCTTCGGCAGTAGGTCTTTGAATTGGTGGAGCGAAGAGACGTCCGCTTCGGGTGAAGCCTCCGCCTCCGCCCACATTATCTACCTGTGGTGCAGGTGTTGATGTTTCAAGAGTGATTCTTTTTCCTTCGCAGTACACGTCAGAGCCATAGTGTCAAGGGATGGCCCTATTGCTTTCATATGGTACTGGTCCAGGCACCGTGACAGTGACCGGACTGACTGCTGCTGCTGAAGGGATTGTAATTGTTTGTGGATCATAAAATATTGTAACTGGTGCTCTGATGGGAGCAGCACCTTCTGAATGGTAGGCGGAGTTATTCTCAGGATCGTAGAATATGGTAACAGTGGAGACATCTTCATGATTGATTGCTGGTGTTGTAGGAGGTACTGTTGGAAGGACTGTTGTTGTTGTTGATGGAGATTCGAAATGGAATGAAGCTGAAGTTGTAGCAGGAGAAACTGTTGGAAACTGATCATTTGGGAGGAAAGGTGAAGTACTTGTTGATGTTGCTGGTGAATTGTCGGGAACCATAGTTGCTGCAGTTGTAGGAGGGTCTGAAACCGTTGCTGATGAAGTTGCCGGATTTGTCGGAAATGATGTAGTGATCTGTAGCAGGCCACTCTGAATAAGGCTGTCAATGCCATTCCTCAGGTCCTCACACCCGTTCCATGAAATATTGCAGTAGGGACACCCTAGTTCACACCCCGGAAATATATTGCTTTCACGGAGTTGAGCTTTGATTTCCACCAATGGTGTCCTGATCTGATCCACACTAGTTATCAAATAAGACGGTTGGTCTTCTTCGATAGCATTAATTCGGGGACCACCATGGTTTGGCATAGGGTTTTTATTGACATTGGGCGGAGGTGCAAAATTCAGAGCCTTGGAGTCTACCAAGTCTTGTACCTTCATATGCAGAGCCCTGCATTTTTCTGTACTGTGACCAGGTGCGTTTGAATGAAAAGCACACCTAGCATTGGAGTCATAGTTCCTTGGTAGACTGTTGGGATCCGGAGGTGCCAACGTTCTTAGCTCAACTAGGTTGAGTTTCAGAAGTTGTGGCAGCAAGGCAGCATACGGCATTGGGATCGGATCGATTACCCTGTTAGCTTGAGATGGCCTCTGTTGGAATGGCCTCTGTTGATTGTTGTTGGTGTTGGTGCTGTAATTTCTCGGAGGATACTGATTCTGATGATACTGAGGTTGCTGTTGGAAGTTTTGCTGAGGAGGTTGATAGACTGGCTGTGGATGAGCGGGAGCAGGGATAGTGATTGCTGCTATTGACCTTTGAACATACTGAGGTCTGCCCCTGTTGGTGTGGATGGCATTGGTCTCGCCAGTTCTTCTCGGGCCTGCAAAAGGCTTTCTTGTACTACTGGACGAGCTTGCACCATTATCTGAGATCTTTCCCATTTTCAACAGGCTTTCAATCCTCTCCCCAGCTATGACAACATCCGCAAAGCTAGTGGAAGAGAAAGCAGCTAACCTGTCAATATAGGTTCCCTGAAGAGTATTCATGAACATATCTGCCATTTCCCTTTCAGACATAGGGGGTTGAACAGCAGCAGCCAATTGCCTCCATCTTTGGGCATATTCTCGGAAACTCTCCCTTGAAGACTGTGACATTCCCATTAGGAGGGTCCTGTTGGGTGCCATGTCTAAGTTATACTGATACTGTCTGATGAAGGCCTCTGCCAGGTCCTTCCAGCATCTAATAGTTGCCCTTGTTAGGTGAGAGTACCATTCTCTCGACGCTCCAGTCAAACTGTCTTCGAAATAGAACATCCAAAGCTTCTCATCCATTGTATAAGCCTTCAGCCTTCCCAGAAATGACTGTAGATGAGTCCGGGGGCATGAAGTCCCATTATACTTTTCGAAACAAGGAGGCTTGAACTTATGGGGGATCCTGACCCCGTCTACCAAGCCCATGTCCATCACGTCAAAACCCAAAGAATTTTGAGATTCTAAGGACCTCAGCTTCTCAGCTATTTCATCCAATCTCCTATCATAAGCTTCTTCTCCAGCACCCATTACAGTAAACTGGTCTTCTTGAGGGTCTTCCTGAAGTACCCTGGCTGCAGTGGCTGTGCCTTGAACGTTTGCAGGAATGTTGATCTCAGGATGCAAATGTGGGCCAAACACAGGGGGATTAACATGGGGTTGCACCCTTTCATTATTACTGGTGCCTGCAGTTCCTACATGAGGCTCCTCTTGATTTTGCCTCTCCACCATGGCCCTCAGTCTCTCCTGGCTCTGAGCCATGTTGTTCATAACTTCCATGAACTGCGTCATCTGCGTTCTCATCTCTAACCTTTCGTTTGCCATCTGATTTCTGACCTCTGCTAGGTCCTGCTGTACCTGATCCATTTGAATTCCCGGAAGGTTATTTCTAGTTGGGTACCTGTGTGGCCGGTTGAGGGGAAATACTCGGCGGCGAGCAATAATTCCTGAATATCACAACAGAGGTTAGCAACAACAAAACAAAAACCTACAAAACAAACAAAAGGGTTAGTATGCAATGCAGTATGCTTATTTGCTCTCAAGGTATCCGGTTTGGCCTTCAGTTTTGACCCTTCCAGACCCTTGAAGATGTTGTTGATGTTGATTCCGAAGTAAACTTGGATGGAACAAAACGAACACAAATACATTACAAAAGGTGAAATAATACAAATTGTTCATTTTACAATCACAAACCCTCTGAGGGGCCAAAATACATCATAAAAAAGCAAAAGTACATGAAATAGGAACAACAACCAGCAAATGATCAGACTCCAAGGCCAAACTCATCCTCACGAACTTCCTTAAGAAGTGCTTCGGTCACAGGATCAGCCGGGCGCTCCGTGAGACTTCTGATGAGAAGGTTTCTTGTTGCAACAGCTGCAGTCAACTTCTTGTTCTGACTTTGGTCTTTAGCCCTCTTCACTCCAGCTCTGATTTCTAGCTCTGATATTTCCTTCTGGGCTGCTGCCAGGGCTTTTTCCATCTGCTCCATCTTGTCCTGAACTCTCTTGTCTTCTAGAGTACGGGCCTCAGTGATCCGGACCCACCTGGCCTGACTCTCTTTCAAATACAAGTCTGTTCTTGCTCTCTGGAACTGGGCTTCTTTACAAGCATTCTTCAGAATCTGCTCACCAGCTTTAGACTTGTTGATATAATCTCCAGACTTCTCAATCTTAGTCAAGTGTTCCACTCTCAACTTCTCCAATCTCTCAATCTCCCTCACACCTTCACTCCTCTCCCGGAGGGTCTTCTGCAAGGCCTGGGTTAGCTTCTCATTTCTTTCCTTTAAGCTCTCGAACTCCTCCAAACTGATGGTGGCAGGGGGTGGTGCTGAAGATGACTCAGGCATGTCTTCTATGGTAAAGGGCATCCCAGAGAATTGGGCCCTGGCACGGGACCACTCATGATATTGTGCTGATGCCACATTATTACACTTCCCCAAAATGGTGACTCCCTTGGTTTGAACATTATCCCAGGCCCAGGCAGCCTGCCTAACAACAGTCAAACTGATCTTGTTCTCACAATAGAGAGTCTCCACCAAGTCCTGTGCCTTAGGAGTATGGACTAAGGCATAACCCAGTTGCCTCCTGAACAGCAGGGGGTTGTGATTAATACTTCCCTTAACTCCTATTAAGGGCACATTGGGAAAGTTCCCACAGCTGGTGATGATATCTCTGCCCTTGGTGCTTTGAGTACACCATCTGATATCAGCTGAAGTGAGAGTAGTGAGCCTCTTAGCCCAGTTGCTTTGCTGATGAGGGTTGAGAAATGCATCTGTTCTGGGTAGATGCTTGAGAAGCCAAGTATGAAATAATGGAGCACAAATCCTCACTAATCTCCCCCTCTGCTTCTCATTCCTCTGATGCACTGAATAGTAAAGGTCCCCCAATAAAGTTGGCACTGGATTCTTCAGGATGAACAGGTGGATTGCATTCTTGCTGATGAATCGAGGCTCATCTGCAAACAACACAATCCCATATATGCATAAGGCCAGCAAAGCACAAACAGCTTTCCACTCCCCCAGGGAGGCCTTCAGGCTGGCTTGAGAAATTAAGAAGTCCAGATGGAAGCCAGGGATCCCAGCTTTAGAAGTCATATGCTGCTCAATTAGGACAGGCTCCAGATGTAAAGCTCTTGCTACCTCTCCATTGGTAGGAAAGACCATCTCAGGGTTGAAAGGGATTTCTCTCCTGATAGGCATACCAACTAATGAGGAGTATTCTTCTAAAAGAGGGCCCAACTGAAAGTCTTGAAAGGTGAAACATCTCAGTGGGGGATCATAGAACTGAATGCAAGTGTGGATGAGGCTCCTCTGGGATGGGTCCAGATCCACAACCAAGTCAAGTATGTCTCCATAATTCTCTCTGAACAGGGATATGTGATCTGGAGTGATCAGGGTTTGGATCCTCCTGATATCTGACAAGTCTGGTTGGAAGAAGTGATAAGTGATGTTGCTTTTCTTTGGAGCCATAAGTGCTGAGGCTGAGTAGAATAAGTGTTGATGAAGATGCTGAGGAGTGGGCCACTGGCTGGCTAGTGCAAGTAACTGAAGTATATGGCTGACAGGCTGAAGCAAGTGCTGGTGGAGACAGGTCAAAACTGCAGATGGGGTCAAAACCAAAACCAGATGAAGGTGGATACCCTGAAACACAAATAAGCAAATGTTAATATGATGCAATGAGTATGTATGCAAATGATATGCAAGGGTTTGTGACTGAGCTGGATCTGATTAACTGCCCTGGTATAGATCCATGTGTATTCAAGAATTCCAGATGGAGGTCCAAAAAAATCCAGTAACCAGGGTAGGGGGCTCAAATAAAGAGCCACATGTCCAGGGTTTAGAATCACAAGAACTATCCAACATGGAGTATTCTTAACAAAGTCAAAGTAACAGGGTATTCTGAGGTCAAGGTACCTGCAAACCTGTAAACAGCCCAACCCACTCACAGGTGGTGATCTAGAACAAGGATCCTCAGACTTGGATCAGTTATGGGAAGTGTAAACACTTCCAACCCGGAGGTACAGTGTTTACAATAACCATAACAATTCCTCCTCTAATTCACCTCAGTTTCTGAAGGTCAATACTAAAAGGTCATCCAGACTTAGCAGGCTTCCCAGATAGCCCTAGCATTGCAGGAAATCTGCAATACAGAGTTCTCAAGAAGAAACCCATATCTGAACCGTGTTTCATATTCCCGCACCAGACCGAAATGGAATGGGAAAGAATATGATTCACTCTAGCCTAGGTGTCACTCAGGTCCCAGGTATAGGACCTTAACTCTCAATGAAATACCCACCCACCAAAGCAAACAACCAGATCCAGCCAGCAGTACAGTATGATATATACAAATGCAATAAAGAAAACAATAAAGCAAACTGTACATAAGCAAAAATAAAGCAAATACACAAACACAAATAGCACATAACACCCCCAATAAACACAAATCAAACAAGCGCTAGGAGGAACCCACAAAAAGAACCAGAAGCCCTGGTTGCAGTATAAGGGTCCCCAGCAGAGTCGCCAAGCTGTCGCTCCCGATAAGTGAACAGGGTCAAATAAAGGTACAGACGCGAACGGTCGGCGAAGGGAACAGTGAGAACACACAGCCGTGAACTCACTGGAGAACGAATAGAGTCGCCAGCTAGGCATTTTTATCCCGGAGGAAAGGCAATGCTGCATAGACCTAGAAAAAGATGGACAAGACGGTTGCGAACCAGAGAGACTGAGAAAGGGGGTTGGTTACAACCTGGGAAGGTATTAGCACCCAGATTGTCCGCCGTACTCGACGGGATCCACGCTTAAAAGATTTGTGTTTTAAAGGGGTAGTGTCAGTGCAATTTGTGTGTCAAAGAGCTGGAAAAGGATGTGTACAGGTGTCAGTGTAAAAGAAATGAAGTGTATAAGTGATGTGAAGTATGAAAGTGTCAGTGTAAGAATGAGAATGAATTGCTCAAGATCATGAGGCTAAAAGAATGAGGCTGGAAAGAGGGGGAATATACAGAGACTTTTGTTCGATAACTGTTAAGTTATGCCTACGTATCCTCTCGTGCAATGAGGAAGTCAGAACACCGTAGTTCGACCCAAAGAGACTGATAGATGAATTGACTTGTGAACTGCTTACTTGCCTATGCTCAAGTGTATGATCTGTCTGGCACAGATGCAAACTGTCTTGCATTAGACGGAAGAAGCAAGTTCTCGTTTATGAATGAATGAGATGAGAAAAGAATCCCGGAGGAGACGATTATTGTTTGTTTTTGTGTTTTCAATCTTTTATTGCTTTTGGATGTTTGTCATAAATTAATGAGCTTAAGCCTAAACCAATGGGTTAGTAAACTCATCACATCTTCCCTCTGATTAGGGGTAATGAGAGTACCTTAAGTGTGAAGTCAGATTCTCACACTTAATCACCTTTCGTATAGGATTAAGATCATTAACCTATTTGTGATTATTTAGATGTTTTTTGTTGTTTTTGTTTAGTGTTAAGTAATGAGGTTAAGCCATAATCAGGGATTAAACAGACTCATTACACCATCCTAATAGAAGGATAATAGATGAGAATGTTTAAGCTGAGGAAAGCTCCTCAACTTAATCCATGATTAGGGATTAAACTCATGACAAAACAAGCCTTTGATTAAGTGGATTTTATTTAATGGTATGATGATGAAGTGATTTTTAGGTTTTGTAAGACAACTTGAGGGGGACTTGTCCATTAACACTAGGGTTAGTCCTTCTTAACCACTTAAGGAAGAAATAGAACCCTGATGCAAGGCCCAAGTTACAAGTGTGATGTCTTGATACTTATTAAGTGAATTGATTAAGAGATTTAAACAACTTAAGGGTTTAATACCTAGGATTAAAGTTATACACTCCATCCTAAGAGAAGGATGCAGGCATAACCCTAACCACAAAGTCTTGGAACCTTTAGGGTTTAGTCTCTGATTATGAGATGAGAAGAGAAGACTCAAAGAGAGACACAAAGGTAAAACTATGAGGGGGGACTAATCAAAACCCTAATTCATTATCATGCTTGGTTGTTCCTAAGGTTTGTGAGGTTTTCAAGAACAAATCTTCAAAGGAGCCACCAGGAAGCAGATGAACAAGATCAAGAGAAGCAAAGTGACTTGCTTCATTCAAGAAGTCAAGTCACTTGAAGAAAGAAAGTGGGAAGAAGAAGAATGAGCAAGCTCAATCTCAAACATAAATAGAAATGCAGCAATGGATGCAAGAGAGATGAAAAGAAAAGTTATGAGAAGTGAAGGCAAATTCACTTCTCAAGTTTACTTACCACCTGAAATGTTAGAAAGAAATGCAATCCAATATCAAATGAGATGAGATGACATGATGATAAGCAAAACCAGAAGCATGTTAATGATGATGATGATGCTATGAGATGCTATGAACATGAGGCAAGGCATGGGGATGTTCATACAAGATCATGGATGCAAATGATGCAAGTTAAGGAGCATGGATGAACATGAAAAAATTATGAAGCATACAAGGCAAATGACATGGCAAATATGTGATGCAATGATCAAACATGCTTCCTACATGTCTTAAGATGTCAAAAGAATCATAAGCATGCACAAAATGCAAAGACAAGTCATGTTATGCAAGAGAATGCAAGAGGGATGCAAATGAAAGCCCAAATTAGGGTTCATAGATCAAACATCAAACAAAACCCAAAAACAGAAGCAAACCCTAAGATAAAAAATGGAAAATGCCATACAAAGAAACCCTAAACCTATAATGAACCACTGCCCAAAGGGGAACTCTCAACTCTTAACCAAACTCAAGATATGAATTTTCTAAGCTATTAGGGTTTTTTAGGGTTCTTAACAAAAGAAATGTCAAACAATTGGAAAATGCAAGATCAAATCATGGCCTTTTTACCCTAGAAACTACATGCCAAACACAAGACAAAGCAAAAAGAATCAATGTCTCAACCTTCTCCAATAGGCAGAAATGAATTTTTGAATCCATGATCAAAATAATGCATAAAAAATGATTTAATTCAATGAAAAATTCTTAAAATGCACCAAGATCAAAAAAGAAATTTGGTTTGAAGGTTGGACAATGTTTCTAAATGTCTTAGAACATTTCATGAATTTTTTTGTAATTTTTAAATACCTAAAAGTATTTTTAATTAATTAATTTCCATTAATCAATTAAAAATAATCTTTTAAATATTTAAAAATACTTTTTTAATGATAAAAAATAAAATAAAAATATTTTTGTGTCATAAAAAATAATAAAACTCAGAGGAAAAAGTTTCATAATTTTTATGTATTTTTTGCTATTTTAAAATAATTGTACAAGTTAATTGAAATAAAAATGAATTAAAAGCAAATAAAATGAAAAGTCAAAGGAAAGGATGGCCAGGATGAGCCCAGGGTTTGAATCAGTTGACTAGCGCGTAAATGGATGGTGGAGATTGCATCTGACTTAATTAATTTAATTACGAATTAATTAAAGCTAATGAGAGAGATTAGGGCAAATCAAACTGATCCTGGCCTTTCATTCGCGCGGGGAGTCAAACATGTCAACGCATCCAGTGGCTCACATTCAAATGGTCATTAATTACACAATTAGGGTTTAATCACATTCAGGCGGCCGGAGAAGACTTCCGGTCGTCTTCTCCGGCCAGCATCTCACCTGAGAAATCCCCAAACCCCTCAAATCGTAACGAAAATGAAAACTAAGCACATAGAAATGAACCCCATGACCTCCTGAATCAAAACCCTAAGTCCAAACAAATTTATTCTTCCTAAACAAGCTGAATCGAACAGAACAAGTTCTAGGGTAAACCAGTTTCAGAGTCAAATTAAATACTCAAATCAAAACCATTTCAAAAACTAAGAACATCAGGATGATCAGGAGATCACATAGAACAAGTTTGTAACAAGAGAAATGATTTCTGGAAAAAATAATTTCGAGCTACCTGAGATTTGGAGCTTTCAACCTGAGAACTTCCTGGCCACCTCTCCTTGTGAAATCCACTCCTTAGGACCTCTTGATGATGTTTGAATGCCTTAGAACAATTTATGCTGGCTGGATAGTGAGATTCGACAGCTTCTGCTCATGCTTGATCAGAAATGGCAATGGAGTTTCTGGAGGTTTCAGGCCATTGTGAATGATGGTTTGTGGTCCTGAGGATGAATGGAGAAGGTCTGTGGTGTTTGTTGGTGTGTTTGTGGTTTGTGGAAGGAGATTCGAAGGAAAATGCAACTTGGTGTGAGAAATGGCTATGGAGTATTCTGGTTGTTTCAGGCTAGGGTTCTTGGTGCTGGGTGGTCTATGGAGCAAGGTGAGTTGAATGGTGAAGTTGGCTTGAGTGTTTGGTGGCTGTGTAAGCAGATTCGAAGCAAGTTGCAATGTGGTGTGTTTTTGTGAATGTGATGAATGTCTGTGTTTCAGCCCTGCTTGCTTAGTGTTATGGCTTGCCAAAGGATACAATAAACAAATGCAAGTGGCCAGAGGATGTGACATGGCCTGTGGTGATTGGGATGTCTACTTTTGCAAAAAGGTCAACTTTTGTGTAAGGCAAGTATGGCTTCACTCTAGGCAAGTACAATGGGCATGGGCTGCGCAGCAAAGTGAAGGGAAAGGCTAGGCTTGGTCCAGCATTCAAGGCAGCAAGTTGGTGAAATGTTATGAGTGCTTTTGCAAGTTGTGACATTTTGGTTCACATGTGATTCTTTTGCATAACCAAACATAAACCATAGGCATTCTTGGTCCAAATCTGATTTTTAGGACTTAGAGGATGTTTATGTGCTGGTTTGAAATGAATTAGAAGTCACATAATGCATTGGTCCAAGATTTTGCAAAATTTCCATTTGTGGCATGCCTTAAAAATCAATGATTTTAGCCAACTTTGCATTGCCATAACTTTTGATCCAAGAAGAGTTTGATCATGTTCTTGTACTTTTTGAAAAGGGAAAGATGAGATCTACAACTTTCATGACCAAAGTTTTTCCATTTGAAGCCTTTTTGGGTCAAGAATCAAGGCTTGAAAAATGACCTAAAATGATGCATTCTTGAAAAGTCAACTATGCCCAAAAAGTCAACATTTGCAAAAACCCTAAATTCTTGATTTTTATGAACTTCAACCTTCTTCCATGATCAAATAAAGATCATATACACTCAAAATGATGAAGATCACCTATTGGTTGGGTCATTGGGGGCCTCAGATGCCCTGATTTTACACTGACTTGTCTGAAAAGTCAACCCTTGATCAGATGACTTCCCCATGGAATTTCTTCATGAAAATTGATATGCATACTCCCTATACCATATAGAGACCAATGGAAGCAAGAATGACCAAAAAATTTGGAGTTATGGCCTCTGAAACCAAAACCCTAATTTTCAGTCAACTGTGCAGTTCAACCTGGCTCTGCATCCATTCAAACCCTAGTTCTTGTGATTTCTTTGCAATTTTGACTTTGAGGAGATGGAATGTGATATAAGAACACACATGGACCCCTTTGAGTTGATTGGTGGCCTTTGGAGTGGCTCAAGATGCTTTGGGATTGCTCAGATCACAAACCCTAGGTGCAGATGACTTAGCAACTATCCAGTGAATCAAAAATGTATTATGAGATGATATGTTTGTGTTTATGCATATGAGGATGATCACAAGCCATGGTGTGAATGGGTGAGGGCAAATTTGGGGTGTTTACAGCGTTTATCATGCCATCGCTTAGTTCTTTCTTTATATATCTTAGCATTCTCATAAGCATCTAGCCTTAATTCTTCTAATTCGTTAATGTCTAGGATTCGCTTTTCTCCTGCAGCATTATAGTTTATATTGAGAGTTTTGATCGCCCAATAAGCTTTGTGTTCTAGTTCTACCGGGAGGTGACAAGATTTTCCATAAACTAGTTTGAAAGGTGTAGTACATATGGGTGTCTTGTAAGCGGTCCTATAAGCCCATAAAGCTTCATTAAGTTTAGATGACCAATCTTTCCGAGATATGGCTACAGTCTTTTCTAAGATTTGTTTGATTTCTCTGTTTGAGACTTCGACTTGTCCACTTGTTTGTGGGTGATATGGTGTTGCCACACGGTGTCTTACTCCATACTTAGATAGTAATTTGTCAAAGATTTTTGAAATGAAGTGCGAGCCACCGTCGCTTATGACGAGTCTAGGCACACCAAATCTGGGAAAGATTATATTTTTGAAAAGCTTTATTACTACTCGTGTGTCGTTTGTAGGAGAAGCTATAGCTTCAATCCATTTTGAGACATAATCAACAGCTACGAGTATGTAATTGTTACTGAAAGATGATGGGAATGGTCCCATGAAATCTATTCCCCAGACGTCAAAGATTTCTACTTCTAATATTCCTTTTTGAGGCATTTCATCTCTTCTTGAAATATTGACGGTGCGTTGACACCGATCGCAATTCATAACAGCGATGTGGACATCCTTCCATAGATTAGGCCAGAATAGGCCGGCTTGCAAGATTTTTGCACAAGTCTTGGAAGTGCTTGCATGTCCACCATAAGGAGATGAATGGCATTGAGCAATGACATCTTCTATTTCTTCTTCGGGAATACATCGACGAAAGATTCCATCGGGTCCTCTTTTGAACAATAATGGTTCATCCCAATAGTAATGTTTGAGATTGTGAAAGAATTTCTTTTTCTGCTGATAGGTTAGATCAGGTGGAAGAGTTCCTGCAGCTAGGTAGTTGACAATGTCAGCGTACCATGGCAGTCCTACAGTTGTCTGGATTGTTTCCACGGGTTCTGGTTCATTTAAGTCTAACTGAACTGGGTCGCTTCCTATTTGTGCTATCAGCTGTTCATACGGAAAATCATCGTTAATCGACACTTATTCGGGTTTAATACCTTCTATTCTAGATAAATGGTCCGCTACGACGTTTTCAGTACCTTTCTTATCTTTTATTTCGAGATCAAACTCTTGTAAGAGTAAAATCCATCTCAAGAGTCTCGGTTTAGCATCTTTCTTAGTTAATAGATATCGGATAGCAGCATGGTCTGTGTAAACAATTATTTTCGCTCCTACTAGGTAAGAACGGAATTTGTCAAGCGCAGAGACAACTGCTAACAGTTCTTTTTCAGTAGTGGCGTAGTTCATCTGAGCAGAATCTAAGGTTCTACTGGCATAGTAAATCGCATGAAGTTTCTTTTCCTTTCTCTGGCCTAGAACTGCGCCTACAACATAGTCACTCGCATCGCACATGATTTCGAAAGGTAATCTCCAGTCAGGGGGTTGCATGATTGGTGCGGTGATGAGGGCTGTTTTTAGAGTTTCGAATGCTTTAAGACAATCTTCATTGAATATGAACTCAGCGTCTTTCATTAATAAACCAGTAAGAGGTTTAGTGATTTTCGAGAAATCTTTGATGAATCGTCGGTAGAAACCGGCGTGTCCTAAAAAGCTTCGTATTTCTCGAATGGTTTTAGGGGGTTGAAGATCTTTTATGACTTCTGTCTTAGCTTTATCTACTTCAATTCCCTTGTCAGATATGACGTGTCCTAGTACGATTCCTTCTCTGACCATAAAATGACATTTCTCCCAGTTAAGCACGAGGTTTACTTTTACACATCTTTCTAACACCATTTCTAAATTTGATAGGCATCCTTCAAAACTTTGCCCGCATACAGAGAAGTCGTCCATGAATACTTCCATGATGTTGTCTATAAAATCTGCGAAGATTGACATCATACATCTTTGAAAGGTTGCAGGAGCGTTGCATAATCCAAAGGGCATTCGTCTATAAGCGAACGTTCCATATGGGCATGTGAATGTAGTCTTCTCTTGATCATCCGGATGGATAGGGATTTGGAAAAATCCTGAGTAACCGTCAAGATAACAGAAGTATGAATGCTTGGCTAATCGTTCTAGCATTTGATCTATAAAAGGTAGTGGGAAATGATCTTTTCGAGTGGCTTTGTTTAGTTTACGATAATCTATGCACACTCTATGTCCTGTCACTACTCTTTGCGATATCGATTCGCCTTGAGCGTTTTTCACAACAGTGATACCTGTAACACGGTGGGAGAACTGACTTTAAGTTATGTTGCGGATAGCAAGAGTCGCCACCGACTTTTATTTTATCCATAAGGAAAGGTTATAAAAGAACAGGAAAGACCTTAGAGAATATTTTGGGTCCGGGGGGTAGGTTATGAAAAGGGAAGGTATTAGCATCCTTTTCATCCATGGTTATCCATGGGCTCTTAGGTACTTAAGCTCACTTTAAATTGTTTTTTGAAAGTGTAGTGTGTGAATAGAAAAATTTTTCAGAATAGTTTAATAATAATCCATGTACGGATGTGTAAGAAACTTGTTTGAAAATTTGTTGGAAATTGTTAAGTTTGAAAAAGTTTTGAAGTGAGCAAGCACCTAGGAGTAACCTACCCTAATGTTTAAGGTCTTTTTTATTCTTTATCCTTTCCTTAGTAATACTATCCCTACTATAATGGAGTAGGTAGTCCTTACTTTGGATGTTAAGGGACATGTGAGGGACAATTTGATTTTTGAAGGCCATGGTGGGGTGTAACAAGCACATATAAGGGACTATCATCATTTATTCGAAAGGAACTCGATTCGTAAAGGCAACCATAAGGGACTTTGATGATTTTCTTTCGAGGGACTTGCTTTATACACCCCACTTAACCATTATTCGTAGGCAACTTGAGGGATAACCTTAGAAATGTGAGATGGCGATTAAAATCGACTTACGTGTGTGTGAGTGTTTATTTAATTATCTTTGATTAAAAATTATCTAAATTTATTTTTAATAACAAACATATTTTCACTCCCTAATTACTAACCATGGCAATAATAATTAAAATAATTACAAAATTACAACCGGGAAACAATTACAAAATTATAGTAAAATAATTAAATAGCAAAAATAAATAAAATATAAATAAGCAATAATAAATAATAAGGGGGTTAGTAAATAATAATAATAATAATTTAGAAATAATAAACAAGGTTAGAAAATAATAATAATAATAACAAATAATGATATGGTTAGTAAATAAGAATAAACAAAATTAATCCAAATATTATAATAATAAGAAATTACCAATTTTAATATAAACAACTATATATAAAAAAAAACAAATATGAACAATTATTTTAATTCACAAATTATTAAGTTATATTTTAATTATAATGTTATTTACAAAAATCTAATTATTATAAACACAATTATTTCTAAACAAAAAGTTATATATATAAAAAATTTATAAGTATATTTACAAAATTTGTAAGAATTATAGTAATCATACATATATAATAATTATATTAGAAAATAACATAAAAAAATAGGATTAGATTTGTATTAAAAAATATTTTTTAGAATTTTATAAGATTAGGGTTTTATATTTTTTAGGGTTTATAAAAAATAGGACTTAGCTATATACAAAATTTATTCTAATTTATATATACAAAAATAATGAAACATAATTTAAAAATATATCTTTTAAGAAATATAACATACATATTTTATGATTATTTTTATGGTTTTATTATTGTTTTAGAAATAATGTTATATTGAATATAATAATACATAAACAAATAAAAGAAAAGGAGTATGAAAAACTTACCTGACTGGGGTTTGAACCCAGGTCAGTTTGATTCACAACAAGAGCAACAACCACCAGGCCATTGGTGCGCAGGCAGTAAATGATGGGGAAGAATTCCTTTTGTTGTTTGCTTGCTAAAAATCCAGAAAAAATGATAAAACAAAAGGCCTGGGGGAGGTTTTGATCCCAGGACCTTATGCTTTCAAACACGCGCTTCACCACCCGGCTGGAAGAGCCAATCTGTTAGAATACTAGCTATGCACAATAATATATTAAAATCACAAGTTAAATGGAGACGTATTAAAAAGAATGGTTGGAGGCTGGATTCGAACCCCAGCCTTCCCCCAACGCGCGCATACGTTCTTTCCACCAGACCAACCTCATAGTTGTGATAAACAAATAGAAAGAATATATAATATTTTAAAACAGAATTTGAATATGAACTTTCGCGCCAAACAGTCTTCATCTTCAACCTTGAGACCTTTGAATTTTGCTGCGAAATCTTCCACGAATTTTCCTGCGAAATTGAAACCCTAACAAAACCTGCGAAAACGAAACTCAACCAAAACCACATTGATTCATGAAATTGATTTGTGATTTATGATTCTCACGATTCACACAACAGTTCTATGTTTCCACAATTTATTTATATTCATTCAAACAATAAACCCTAATTGGAGGTTATGAACCCTAATATGGCATCTCACGAATTAGGCACTGGTTCTTCATCTTTCCTGCCCAGAAACAGTCTACACAACATTTTGAACAACATTAGACAATCAAAATTCATTTAAATGCGGTGAATTGTTGTAACTGAAAAAGAAAAAATCAAGAACAAGGGTGGCTCGGGTTTAGCAATATGAGGCATATGGGATGCGTATGATGGATGATTTCGCTTCCTGGATGATCAAAGAACATGTCTACGTTCTTAATTTACCTTCTAAAGCTCTCAAATTCAAAATCCGATTCTCACTTTTTGTTGAATTTTTTGAAGTACAAACTTACACTATGGCTGCTGGAATTCGTGTCCAGGGTTGGGTTTGTGTTATGTATATATATGTGAGTCATTCTAGGTCAAAAGTTTGATTGATTTAGTGGAAACTTTGATCTAAAAAGATTGAAATTGATCAAGTGTTAAAAGTCAAATATTTGTGCATTATGACTTGCTATTTTGGGAGAGATCACATGATTTCCTTCTCTTTGAGTTCCAATCACCCTTTAAGACTTTCTAGAAATAAAATTAAAATTTATTTTCATGATTTTATATTTTATTAGAATTTAAAATGACTTTTTAATATAAAAATCATAATAAATAAAAATAAAATAAATAAAATTATGAATAATTTAAATTAATTTCGTGCAAGTCATTATAAAGTGAATTGGGTCACAATTTGGGCAGCCCATTTGGAAAGATTTACTTTTAAGCCTCCATTTTCAACATAAACCATCCCAAAATTGCCCAACTTTACAAGGACACATCTCCCTCAATTTTAAAGGTATGAGGGTGTTCTTGGACTTTTTGGAAAGCTTGAAGAGTCCTCTAAACAACCCCATTGGTTTCAGGTCCATATCATTTACCAGTCTCAAGTTATGCCCTTTTGAAGTTGTTGACTTTTTGTTGACTTTTGAAATGACCTATAATGTCTTAGATCATATCTTTCAAATGAAGCATTTTTGAGCTTAACTTTTAACATCAAAGTTGTAGGGAATTCAATTTCCTTCAAAATTAGCTTTGGATGGAGACTTGGTGATGAAGTATGTGAAAGTTATGCCTGGTCAAAGTTCAGTTGACTTTTACTGAGGAAACCCTAATTTAGAAACTCCTGATTATTGATGATCTGGAATCTCCTTGATGAATCATGATCAACCCTTGATCAAATGATGAATTTTACTTCATATGCTTGATGTTGGCAAAAAATCATGAAGTTTGACTTTGGTTTGACCACAGTTGACCTCAGTTTGACTTTTTAACTGCATTGACTGATTTTGACTTATCTGATCATCTGACTGAGCAAACTTTTGAGAAAAGTCTAGAAACTTGTCATGGGGGTTCTTAGACACCTATAAGATGTTATGAAACTCACTTGAGGTGTTGGAAGTCCATTTAGCCTGATTAAAGTCAAAACCCTAGTTTTGGATGCACTGCTCAGGAGGTGCATTGTCTGAGGGAATTGTCAACTCCTTTGACCAATTGTGAACCTTGTGAACCTTGTGAATCTTCATAAAGTGTCTTGTGATACTCATGGGAAGTATTGTGAAGCTTGTGAACCTTGTGAACCTCATGAAGTGGCTTTGTAGACCTCATGAACCTCAGGAAAGCTTTGTAATCATTGTGAATCTTGTGAACCTTGTGAACCTTCAAGAAGTGACTTGTAGACTTCATGAACCTCATGAAAGGTCTTGTAAATGTAGAGAAACTTGTGAACCTTGTGAACCTCATGAAGGGGCTTTGTAGACCTCATGAACTTCAAGAAAGGCATTGAAAGCATTATGGAACTTGTGAACCTTGTGAACCTTCTTAGCACACAAAGTCTTATATTGTGAGGGCAAATTTTGGGGTGCAACAGCTGCCCCTGTTCAATTTTCTGAAACCTGAGGGGTTAGATTGGTATATTTGCCAGTCGTAACCTGGAAGGTTGAAGGGGATTGAACACAAAAGCCCAAAAATTTGCACTCACCAGTGCATAGAGTGATATTGATGGTTGGTTGAACATGATTGAGTGGGCTTAAAGATGCCACTAGGGGAAAGTTCTTCAACAGTATAATGAGAGTTGTCAGGGGGTTGGAGCAGTCCTGAGGTATTAATGATATGCTTTCAGGATACTGGAGTAATCCTGACGTAACAGCATGTCTTCATGAGGATAGAGCAATCAATAATGATAACCCTAAAGCAGTCTTGAAGAAATAACATGATTTCAGGAGGATAGAGCAATCAATAATGATAACTCTAAAGCAGTCTTGAAAATATGATTCAGGAGGATAGAGCAATGGATAGCTCTAAAGCAGTCTTGAAATAATGATATGACTCCAGGAGGATAGAGCAATGATAACTCTAAAGCAGTCTTGAAGCAATGATTTCAGGAGGATAGAGCAATGGATAACTCTAAAGCAGTCTTGAAATAATGATATGACTCCAGAAGGATAGAGCAATGATAACTCTAAAGCAGTCTTGAAGCAATGATTTCAGGAGGATAGAGCAATGGATAGCTCTAAAGCAGTCTTGAAGTAATGATATGACTCCAGGAGGATAGAGCAATGGATAGCTCTAAAGCAGTCTTGAAGTAATGATATGACTCCAGGAGGATAGAGCAATGGATAGCTCTAAAGCAGTCTTGAAGTAATAATGTGATTTCAGGAGGATAGAGCAATGGATAGCTCTAAAGCAGTCTTGAAGTCATGAGAAGTTATCAGGAGGATAAAGTAACCCTGAGGTGACAATAAAGCAGTCCCAAAGAAGAAGAAGCTCATCAGGAGGATAAAGTAACCCTGAGGTTACAATAAAGCAGTCCCAAAGTAATAAGAAGCTCATCAGGAGGATAAAGTAACCCTGAGATTACAATAAAGCAGTCCCAAAGAAGAAGAAGCTCATCAGGAGGATAAAGTAACCCTGAGGTTACAATAAAGCAGTCCCAAAGTAATAAGAAGCTCATCAGGAGGATAAAGTAACCCTGGGATTACAATAAAGCAGTCCCAAAGAAATAAGAAGCTCATCAGGAGGATAAAGTAACCCTGAGATTACAATAAAGCAGTCCTGGAAATCATAAGTTTGTTTGTTGGATAATTAACCTGAAACAAGGTATCATTCTGTATAATAATATTAGTTCATGCTTTATGTATGCATGTATGATATGATGCACTTAGGTAATGTTCTATATGTCTATGGATATGTATGCTATGGTATGATGTAAATGATGTATGTATGATATGATACTGCCGGAAGCGTCTGGGTATCTTCGTATAACAACTGCTGGCCAGGGAAAATAAATCTCGATTCGTTGTTGAAGAATATATAACCCTCCGTCTGCTGGGGATAACAGGGTATAGATAACCTCCCGTTGGTGGGGATGGCAAGGTATGTATAACTTCCCGTTGTTGGGGATGGCAAGGTATATATAACCTCCCGTCTTCGTTTGATAGTAGGATAAGTATAACATCCCGTCTTCGTTCGTCGTACCCTTATTGGAAAATAATTTCCCGTACATCCGTATGAGGATAAAAGAGATGGATATAAATTCCAGGGGAGATAAGACTTTATGTAGATGGATTTGTCCTACTGGGGGATTTGTAACTGTCTTATAAAGGTGAACCGGCGAAGCTTCGTTGAAATCCTTCCCTCGTTCGTCCTTAGTAAATACTATTACTGCATTTTCATGCATTTCTGGTAAACATTAATCATATTAAAAGCATACATGCATTTCTGGTAAACATCAATCATATTCAAAAGCATACATACATTCAAACACAACCAATGGACGTTTCGCTTATGTAAATAGGGTAAAAGTAAATCTGGATTTCAAAGATGGAATTTATTTATATCAAAAAGTGACCCATACATGGGTAAGTTTGTACAAGGAGACATAAACCCTAGTAAGAGGATTTTGTCGTAAAATTTTTACAAAAGGAAATCAGCTATGTGGGAAACAATCCTATTGAGTTTCAATTCTACTATTGCCACTCAAGTATCTCATCTTCTTGCTGTTGAGACGGAAACGATTGGATTGAGCTTTATCTGTTCGAGCTTGAGTAAGTAGTACATGGCTGACAAAGTATCTCAAGTATCTCAATGTATTCACCTTCCACTTCCAGATACTTGAAAGTGTTTACATGGCTGACAAAGTATTCTCCAAAGACAATAACAACCTTTCCATTCACCGGATATCTCAACTTTTGGTGTAATGTAGAGGTCACAGCACCTGCCCCATGGATCCAGGGACGACCAAGCAGACAAGAGTATGAAGGATGAATATCCATCACATAAAATGTAGCAGTAAACACCTGAGAGCCAACCTTGATTGGAAGATCAATTTCTCCATGCACTACTCTTCTAGAACCATCAAAAGCCTTTACCACAATATTACTGGGCTTCAACACAGTATCTTCAGGACTCAGCTTATTCAGGACTTCCTTGGGCAACACATTCAGAGATGAACCATTATCTATTAGCACATGTGACAGGGTAGTGCCCCTGCATTCAATTGAAATATGCAAGGCCCTGTTATGATCCCTCTTGGCAGGGGTCAAGTCAGCATCAGAAAATCCTAACCCATTGTCATAGGTCAGGTGGGCAACACAGTTCTCAAATTGGTCCACAGAGATTGCACTGGGCACATGAGCAGACTTCAGAAACTTGATCAAGGACTTGGCATGAGCTTCAGAACACAGCAACAAGGACAGCATAGAAATCTTTGAGGGAGTATGCCCCAATTGATCAACAATGTCATAATCACTCATCATTCCATTCCATTCCATTCCATCACCTGATCTTTCTTCACCAATTTGAAGATTGGCTCACAGATGGTAGTTAACTGGGAAATAAATCTTGCAATGTAGTTCAATCGTCCCAAGAAACCTCTAACCTCCTTCTCAGTACGGGGAGCTGGCATCTCTCGTATAGCTTTCACTTTTGCAGGATCCACTTCAATACCTTTTCCACTGACAATGAAACCCAGGAGCTTTCCGGACCTAACTCCAAAAGTACACTTGTTTGGATTCAACCTCAATTTGTATTTCTTCAACCTCTCAAACAACTTGTGCAGATGATCAAGATGTTGCTCTTCATTCTGAGACCTGGCTATCATATCATCCACATATACCTCTATCTCATGATGAATCATATCATGAAACAAAGCCACCATAGCACGCTGATATGTTGCCCCTGCATTCTTCAAACCAAATGGCATCACCTTATAGCAAAAGGTGCCCCACTGTGTCACAAATGTTGTCTTCTCCATATCTTCAGGTGCCATCTTGATTTGATTGTAACCAGAGAAACCATCCATAAAAGAGAATACCTTATGCTGAGCAGTGTTGTCTACCAAAATGTCAATATGAGGAAGTGGAAAGTCATCTTTGGGGCTAGCCTTGTTCAAATCTCTGTAGTCCACACACATACGTACCTTACCATCTTTCTTAGGAACTGGTACCACATTTGCAACCCACTGAGGATAAGAAGTCACTGCTAAGAACCCTGCATTGAACTGTTTCATTACTTCTGCCTTGATCTTTTCTGACATTTCAGGACGCATACGACGAACCTTCTGCTTCTTTGGACGACAATCTTCTTTCACTGGTAAACGGTGAACCACAATGTCTGTATCCAACCCTGGCATATCTTCATAAGACCAAGCAAAGATCTCCACATAGTCACGTAACATCTGAATCAATCTGCTCTTGACACTGTCCTCTAAATCAGCCCCTACCTTGACCTCTTTTCTGTCTTCTTCAGTTCCCAGATTCACAACTTCGACTGGCTCTTCATGTGGCTGTATAGCTTTCTCTTCTTGTTGTAACAACCTAGCAAGCTCTACAGGTATTTCACAATCGTCCTCATTTCCGTCTTCAGTTTGATAGATCGGATTCTCGAAATTGTAATTGGCAATAGTAGAACTGTTATCAACAGGATCCAGAGTGGATGAGGATCTGCATTTAGTGATGTGGGTGTGTGTAAGAACACATAGCTGATAAAGCAAAAATAAAGAAAAGAAAGACAAGGAACACAATATTTACTAAAACGAAACGTCCACTGATTTTATTGAATGAAGTATGCAAATGAAATGACAGCCCATAACAAGCACACCATTGTGCCCCGGGTAAGGCACATGGCTTGAAAGTTTTATTGTTCCAGAAATTATAAACTTAAAAAAAACATAACACAGTAATAGTATTTACTCCTGACTAAAGGAGATAGGGATAACATCTTCAGCTTTCCAATTATTGAGTCCAGCACCCACAGTAGGAAAAATCCATGCATCCAAGTTGTAGTCTTCATCTTGATCTCCCACAGCATTGATAACCCCTTGATTGGTGATACGAGCAGCACGAGCACGACGAACAGCCTTTTGGGACTCTGCAGTGAAACCCAAACCAAACTTGTCAGACTTGTACGGAATATCAGGAAGCTGACCCCAAATAGTACAACCACCTTCATCCACCACAGCTCTAGCATCATTGAGGGAGGCCATTGCCATTGTTGGAGGTTTTCTGATGACCACAGGAACCTTCTTCACAGCAGGAGGAGCTACATAATCATTACCAACCCCGGGAACCACTTCAAATGACTGACATGGAGTCTCAATGTATTCACCTTCCACTTCCAGATACTTGAAAGTGTTTACATGGCTGACAAAGTATTCTCCAAAGACAGTAACAACCTTTCCATTCACCGGATATCTCAACTTTTGGTGTAATGTAGAGGTCACAGCACCTGCCCCATGGATCCAGGGACGACCAAGCAGACAAGAGTATGAAGGACGAATATCCATCACATAAAATGTAGCAGTAAACACCTGAGAGCCAACCTTGATTGGAAGATCAATTTCTCCATGCACTACTCTTCTAGAACCATCAAAAGCCTTTACCACAATATTACTGGGCTTCAACACAGTATCTTCAGGACTCAGCTTATTCAGGACTTCCTTGGGCAACACATTCAGAGATGAACCATTATCTATTAGCACATGTGACAGGGTAGTGCCCCTGCATTCAATTGAAATATGCAAGGCCCTGTTATGATCCCTCTTGGCAGGGGTCAAGTCAGCATCAGAAAATCCTAACCCATTGTCATAGGTCAGGTGGGCAACACAGTTCTCAAATTGGTCCACAGAGATTGCACTGGGCACATGAGCAGACTTCAGAAACTTGATCAAGGACTTGGCATGAGCTTCAGAACACAGCAACAAGGACAGCATAGAAATCTTTGAGGGAGTATGCCCCAATTGATCAACAATGTCATAATCACTCATCATTCCATTCCATTCCATTCCATCACCTGATCTTTCTTCACCAATTTGAAGATTGGCTCACAGATGGTAGTTAACTGGGAAATAAATCTTGCAATGTAGTTCAATCGTCCCAAGAAACCTCTAACCTCCTTCTCAGTACGGGGAGCTGGCATCTCTCGTATAGCTTTCACTTTTGCAGGATCCACTTCAATACCTTTTCCACTGACAATGAAACCCAGGAGCTTTCCGGACCTAACTCCAAAAGTACACTTGTTTGGATTCAACCTCAATTTGTATTTCTTCAACCTCTCAAACAACTTGTGCAGATGATCAAGATGTTGCTCTTCATTCTGAGACCTGGCTATCATATCATCCACATATACCTCTATCTCATGATGAATCATATCATGAAACAAAGCCACCATAGCACGCTGATATGTTGCCCCTGCATTCTTCAAACCAAATGGCATCACCTTATAGCAAAAGGTGCCCCACTGTGTCACAAATGTTGTCTTCTCCATATCTTCAGGTGCCATCTTGATTTGATTGTAACCAGAGAAACCATCCATAAAAGAGAATACCTTATGCTGAGCAGTGTTGTCTACCAAAATGTCAATATGAGGAAGTGGAAAGTCATCTTTGGGGCTAGCCTTGTTCAAATCTCTGTAGTCCACACACATACGTACCTTACCATCTTTCTTAGGAACTGGTACCACATTTGCAACCCACTGAGGATAAGAAGTCACTGCTAAGAACCCTGCATTGAACTGTTTCATTACTTCTGCCTTGATCTTTTCTGACATTTCAGGACGCATACGACGAACCTTCTGCTTCTTTGGACGACAATCTTCTTTCACTGGTAAACGGTGAACCACAATGTCTGTATCCAACCCTGGCATATCTTCATAAGACCAAGAAAAGATCTCCACATAGTCACGTAACATCTGAATCAATTTGCTCTTGACACTGTCCTCTAAATCAGCCCCTACCTTGACCTTTTTTCTGTCTTCTTCAGTTCCCAGATTCACAACTTCGACTGGCTCTTCATGTGGCTGTATAGCTTTCTCTTCTTGTTGTAACAACCTAGCAAGCTCTACAGGTATTTCACAATCGTCCTCATTTCCGTCTTCAGTTTGATAGATCGGATTCTCGAAATTGTAATTGGCAATAGTAGAACTGTTATCAACAGGATCCAGAGTGGATGAGGATCTGCATTTAGTGATGTGGGTGTGTGTAAGAACACATAGCTGATAAAGCAAAAATAAAGAAAAGAAAGACAAGGAACACAATATTTACTAAAACGAAACGTCCACTGATTTTATTGAATGAAGTATGCAAATGAAATGACAGCCCGTAACAAGCACACCATTGTGCCCCGGGTAAGGCACATGGCTTGAAAGTTTTATTGTTCCAGAAATTATAAACTTAAAAAAAACATAACACAGTAATAGTATTTACTCCTGACTAAAGGAGATAGGGATAACATCTTCAGCTTTCCAATTATTGAGTCCAGCACCCACAGTAGGAAAAATCCATGCATCCAAGTTGTAGTCTTCATCTTGATCTCCCACAGCATTGATAACCCCTTGATTGGTGATACGAGCAGCACGAGCACGACGAACAGCCTTCTGGGACTCTGCAGTGAAACCCAAACCAAACTTGTCAGACTTGTACGGAATATCAGGAAGCTGACCCCAAATAGTACAACCACCTTCATCCACCACAGCTCTAGCATCATTGAGGGAGGCCATTGCCATTGTTGGAGGTTTTCTGATGACCACAGGAACCTTCTTCACAGCAGGAGGAGCTACATAATCATTACCAACCCCGGGAACCACTTCAAATGACTGACATGGAGTCTCAATGTATTCACCTTCCACTTCCAGATACTTGAAAGTGTTTACATGGCTGACAAAGTATTCTCCAAAGACAGTAACAACCTTTCCATTCACCGGATATCTCAACTTTTGGTGTAATGTAGAGGTCACAGCACCTGCCCCATGGATCCAGGGACGACCAAGCAGACAAGAGTATGAAGGACGAATATCCATCACATAAAATGTAGCAGTAAACACCTGAGAGCCAACCTTGATTGGAAGATCAATTTCTCCATGCACTACTCTTCTAGAACCATCAAAAGCCTTTACCACAATATTACTGGGCTTCAACACAGTATCTTCAGGACTCAGCTTATTCAGGACTTCCTTGGGCAACACATTCAGAGATGAACCATTATCTATTAGCACATGTGACAGGGTAGTGCCCCTGCATTCAATTGAAATATGCAAGGCCCTGTTATGATCCCTCTTGGCAGGGGTCAAGTCAGCATCAGAAAATCCTAACCCATTGTCATAGGTCAGGTGGGCAACACAGTTCTCAAATTGGTCCACAGAGATTGCACTGGGCACATGAGCAGACTTCAGAAACTTGATCAAGGACTTGGCATGAGCTTCAGAACACAGCAACAAGGACAGCATAGAAATCTTTGAGGGAGTATGCCCCAATTGATCAACAATGTCATAATCACTCATCATTCCATTCCATTCCATTCCATCACCTGATCTTTCTTCACCAATTTGAAGATTGGCTCACAGATGGTAGTTAACTGGGAAATAAATCTTGCAATGTAGTTCAATCGTCCCAAGAAACCTCTAACCTCCTTCTCAGTACGGGGAGCTGGCATCTCTCGTATAGCTTTCACTTTTGCAGGATCCACTTCAATACCTTTTCCACTGACAATGAAACCCAGGAGCTTTCCGGACCTAACTCCAAAAGTACACTTGTTTGGATTCAACCTCAATTTGTATTTCTTCAACCTCTCAAACAACTTGTGCAGATGATCAAGATGTTGCTCTTCATTCTGAGACCTGGCTATCATATCATCCACATATACCTCTATCTCATGATGAATCATATCATGAAACAAAGCCACCATAGCACGCTGATATGTTGCCCCTGCATTCTTCAAACCAAATGGCATCACCTTATAGCAAAAGGTGCCCCACTGTGTCACAAATGTTGTCTTCTCCATATCTTCAGGTGCCATCTTGATTTGATTGTAACCAGAGAAACCATCCATAAAAGAGAATACCTTATGCTGAGCAGTGTTGTCTACCAAAATGTCAATATGAGGAAGTGGAAAGTCATCTTTGGGGCTAGCCTTGTTCAAATCTCTGTAGTCCACACACATACGTACCTTACCATCTTTCTTAGGAACTGGTACCACATTTGCAACCCACTGAGGATAAGAAGTCACTGCTAAGAACCCTGCATTGAACTGTTTCATTACTTCTGCCTTGATCTTTTCTGACATTTCAGGACGCATACGACGAACCTTCTGCTTCTTTGGACGACAATCTTCTTTCACTGGTAAACGGTGAACCACAATGTCTGTATCCAACCCTGGCATATCTTCATAAGACCAAGCAAAGATCTCCACATAGTCACGTAACATCTGAATCAATCTGCTCTTGACACTGTCCTCTAAATCAGCCCCTACCTTGACCTCTTTTCTGTCTTCTTCAGTTCCCAGATTCACAACTTCGACTGGCTCTTCATGTGGCTGTATAGCTTTCTCTTCTTGTTGTAACAACCTAGCAAGCTCTACAGGTATTTCACAATCGTCCTCATTTCCGTCTTCAGTTTGATAGATCGGATTCTCGAAATTGTAATTGGCAATAGTAGAACTGTTATCAACAGGATCCAGAGTGGATGAGGATCTGCATTTAGTGATGTGGGTGTGTGTAAGAACACATAGCTGATAAAGCAAAAATAAAGAAAAGAAAGACAAGGAACACAATATTTACTAAAACGAAACGTCCACTGATTTTATTGAATGAAGTATGCAAATGAAATGACAGCCCGTAACAAGCACACCATTGTGCCCCGGGTAAGGCACATGGCTTGAAAGTTTTATTGTTCCAGAAATTATAAACTTAAAAAAAACATAACACAGTAATAGTATTTACTCCTGACTAAAGGAGATAGGGATAACATCTTCAGCTTTCCAATTATTGAGTCCAGCACCCACAGTAGGAAAAATCCATGCATCCAAGTTGTAGTCTTCATCTTGATCTCCCACAGCATTGATAACCCCTTGATTGGTGATACGAGCAGCACGAGCACGACGAACAGCCTTCTGGGACTCTGCAGTGAAACCCAAACCAAACTTGTCAGACTTGTACGGAATATCAGGAAGCTGACCCCAAATAGTACAACCACCTTCATCCACCACAGCTCTAGCATCATTGAGGGAGGCCATTGCCATTGTTGGAGGTTTTCTGATGACCACAGGAACCTTCTTCACAGCAGGAGGAGCTACATAATCATTACCAACCCCGGGAACCACTTCAAATGACTGACATGGAGTCTCAATGTATTCACCTTCCACTTCCAGATACTTGAAAGTGTTTACATGGCTGACAAAGTATTCTCCAAAGACAGTAACAACCTTTCCATTCACCGGATATCTCAACTTTTGGTGTAATGTAGAGGTCACAGCACCTGCCCCATGGATCCAGGGACGACCAAGCAGACAAGAGTATGAAGGACGAATATCCATCACATAAAATGTAGCAGTAAACACCTGAGAGCCAACCTTGATTGGAAGATCAATTTCTCCATGCACTACTCTTCTAGAACCATCAAAAGCCTTTACCACAATATTACTGGGCTTCAACACAGTATCTTCAGGACTCAGCTTATTCAGGACTTCCTTGGGCAACACATTCAGAGATGAACCATTATCTATTAGCACATGTGACAGGGTAGTGCCCCTGCATTCAATTGAAATATGCAAGGCCCTGTTATGATCCCTCTTGGCAGGGGTCAAGTCAGCATCAGAAAATCCTAACCCATTGTCATAGGTCAGGTGGGCAACACAGTTCTCAAATTGGTCCACAGAGATTGCACTGGGCACATGAGCAGACTTCAGAAACTTGATCAAGGACTTGGCATGAGCTTCAGAACACAGCAACAAGGACAGCATAGAAATCTTTGAGGGAGTATGCCCCAATTGATCAACAATGTCATAATCACTCTTGCGAATGATTTTCAATACTTCTTCCATCTGCTTAGAGAGATCATCAGCAGCTGGCACGTCGGTAGATACGGGCTCAATAACAGGACCTTTGCCCCGAGCATCAGTGGTGGTAGTAGCAGCAGGAGTAACTGCACTCTTAGAAGCAACTGGAGGAGAGAAGACTCTTCCACTACGAGTGATCTTGCTAGATCCAGCAATATTATCAATGTCAGCAGGTATATCAGGTAAAGGCTCTTGCTTGACACCATGGATGTAAACATCAGACCCATAGTGCCAAGGCACAGCTTTGTCAGATGTATAAGGAATAGGACCAGGAGTGGTAATGATCAGAGGAGCCACCCTGGCTTCAGCAACAACTTTCACAGGACCTTCAGCAATAATCTTGATTGGGCCCTGACGAGTGATTTTGATGGGCTTCTTTGAAGTGATTCTTACCGGTACTTTGTCAACCATATCAACCTCTTCAATCTTCTTACCCTGAGTCATATTATCCACCATATCTTCTACAGATGCTGGTCTTCTTTCAAACACTATAGTATACTTATCCATGAGACGTTGAATTCCATCTCTCAGAATGAAGCAACTATCTGGTTTATAGGTACAATACAGACAATCTTCACGACAACCTGGAAAGATCCCAGCTTGTACTAACCTCTTTTTGATAACGGACAATGGTGTGGTCAACTCCATAACTGAATAGACATGCAGGTCTTCCTCAATGTCTTCATCAATGGCATTGATAGTCTTCTCGTGATTTGGCAGTGGTGCTGTAATCACATTTGGTGGATCAAACTCAATTTCTCCAGCATCAATCATATCTTGAATTTTGTTCTTCAAGACCCAGCAATTATTAGTATCATGTCCTGGACAGTTTGAATGATACGCACATCGTGCATTGGGATTGTACTTGGGAGAGGTAACATTGGGATTCTGAGGAGCCTCCCTCAGAGTAATAAGTTCAGCCTTTAACAAATGCTGCAATGCCTGAGCCATTGACATGTTGATCTTCGTGAACTGCCTTCTAGCCCTCTGTTGGTTGCCTTGAGGCTGCTCAGTTGTTGCAGGAGTTGGATTTGAAATATGAACTGCACTAACAGACTGATGCCTTCTGTTACGATCAGGTTGACCATAAACAGCATTGGATTCCTTCTTTCCAGTGGGAGGCTTCTTGGCAGCACCTGATGAAGAAGTGCCCACTTGGATCTTACCATTCTTGATACCATTCTCTACCCGTTCTCCTGTCATGATCAACTCAGTGAAGCCAGATGATGAGCTTCCAATGAGATGACTGTAAAACGGACCATTCAGCGTACACATGAACATATCAACCAATTCCCTATCAGTCAAAGGGGGTTGAACTCTTCCAGCTAAGTCTCTCCATTTCTGAGCATACTCCTTAAAACTTTCTTTGGCACCCATGGACATGCTCTGAAGCTGCATGCGAGTGGGGGCTAAGTCAGCATTGTATTGATACTGCTTGTAGAAAGCTTCAGCAAGGTCATTCCAATCTCTGATGTTGACACTCTCCAACTGATAATACCACTCCAACTGAGCTCCAGATAAGCTCTCTTGAAAGAAATGGATCCACAATTTCTTGTCAGCAGTGTGAGGTTGAATCCTTCTGACATAAGACCTCAAGTGCAGCTTGGGACAAGAGACCCCATCATAAACAACAAAGGTAGGAACTTTGAAACCAATGGGTATCACAACCCCGGATATCAGACTCAAATCCTCAAAATCCAGCCCAGATGATTTCTGCAATTCCATAGCATCCATCCTATCCACCAGCATCTTGAATTTGTCTTCATTAGACTCATGGTAGTAATTAGCCTCAGAATCAGAGTCCCCTATAGTGTTGTGGAGACTGCCTCTCTCTTTCTCAGATTCCTCAGATTCATAGTCTTCAACCTGTTCCTTGGTCTTGACAGGACCCTTGAACCTTCTTCCCATGTTGAGCAACCCAGCAGACCTTCTAGTCTTCTTAGTCTTCTTGGCCAGCAGTGCCTTCAAATCATCTTGCCCCTTAGACAGGTTCAAGATCAGCTCTTGGAACTGTGCATTCTGTGCCTGAAGATCCTTAACTGATTGTTCAAGAGCCATTGCTGAAATAAACAGCGAGAAGATGAGAAACCTGTGCACAATTATAAACCTGTGATGCAATGAAATGATATGGGAATGCATATGCAATGTTTTCAAGGACCGCAGGATTTAAATTTGCTTAAACAAACAAGAAAGTAACTTTTTATTAGTAATAACTTGTTTTGCCTTTTAGGCTTACAAAAAATGAAAGTGAAATAAGTACAAAAAATGGGGTTTTAAGTCTCCCATGGACGTTTCCTCTTTATGTTGAGGTATGAGTTGAGGTTCCGTTCCTCGTGAAGCTGTTTTGTTAGCTCTAGGATTCTTGCTTGGCTTGCTTTGTAATGAGCCTCGAAAGTATCCCTTTGCTCCTTCAGTTGGATCCATGATCTCTGCAAGTCTTCCATATCAGTAGGCATGTCTGGGTGAAAGATGGTATAAGTTGTGTCTCCTTCAGCAACAGGTTCCATGGTAACTGGTAGGATGGCAGGATATGGCATCATGAGTGTCTGAGCACGAGATCGTACCCATCTGAGATAAGCCTCCATAGGAATAGTGTACTTAGGCTCCAGTGTCTTGCTGTCAACCCTGTTTACTTTTCCCCAAGCTCGTATGAATCTCTGACGGTAACCTTGAAGATCGTTGTCGTAGTCAAACACAATGCCCTGGATTAACATGTCATGTGGACCATCACTCCGAGCGTAACCAAACTGTCGTAAAGCTAGTGAAGGGTTGTAGGTGATGCCTCCTCTTATGCCTAGAAGTGGCACATTAGGAAACTCCCCACAACGGTCAATGATAGTGACATTCTCCATAGATCTGGAGCACCAATGAATATCTGAGTGAGAAAGTGACATGATCCTCTTGGACCATCTGAATCCTTGCTCATTCTTCATTACTGAGCGAGGAAGGTGAGAAATAAACCACCTAGAAAGTAAAGGTATGCAACACATCAAAGTTCCTCTTGCCCTTGTAGTACGGGTATGAAGAGAATGAAGGATGTCTCCCAGCAACGTAGGCACTGGATTGTGACTCAGGAAAATGTTGATGGCATGAACATCTATGAACTGATCTGGATCGGGGAACAATACTAAGCCGTATATCAGCAAGGCTAAGATCTCCTCAAAAGCATCATGACTCATGGCCTTCAAGAACATTTGAGCTTTATCCACTAATACCTTGGCAAGGATACCCTTAACTCCACTTCTCGTCTCTAGAACAATGTCAGACTTCTTCAGATGTAGGGCTGCAGCAATAACCTCTGGTTTGGGCTCCTTCTCCAAGCCTGTGAATGGTTTATGATCAAGAACAGGGATACCCAGAAGTTTAGAGAACTCCTCCATGGTTGGAACCAGCTGATAATCAGGGAATGTAAAGCAATGGTGCTTAGGGTCAAAGAACTGAAAAAGGACACTCATCATGTCCTCATTGAACCCTGAAGTAACTAGATCCAATAGGTGACCATGTCTCTTGTTGAACCGGGAGTGATCAGACACTTGAGAAACCAACTCTTTAAGCTTGGGAGGTATCCCCACAAAGTTGATCCTGATGGTGTTTCTACGAGCAGAAGCCATGACCTGCAATAAAGAACAAAGATAAATCCTTTGGTCCTTGAAATGGTTAGTGAAAATGCTATGCTTATGATGCATGATGATGTCATGATGTTATGCTCAATCACAAACATGTGGCACACACAAACAAGTCACACCATAGCCCTAGGTTTAAAGGCCTGCATGAGGTTTAAGGTAAGTACCCTCCCCTGAAGTTAGATGGTTCATCCTGTCCTACAAAAGTAACCGGGTTCTAAGGGATCTCAATATCATTGATCCTTCACAAGGGTGGTTGATCAGAAGGCAACTTACTTGCCAACCAAAACCCTCCAAGTTTAAGATCTCAATGAGCGTAGTATCGAGTGTCAACCAACTTCAGTCTGCACCAAAGCCGGTTACCTCACTACCTTCTAAAGGCCAAGATGAGTTAACTAGGGTTCTAAAAGTTAGTTAGTGCATTGACAACATATGGCAGCCTCAATATTATCCTCAACTTGACTTAAGGAATATAAGCACCAACCAAGAAGTCGCACTAACTATGGCCACCAGATCAACCGTATCGATATACGTCGTACAGTTTCCTTGGTCTATTGCCATTTACCTAAGGTACACTAGATCCGGGTTAGGACCTTTCACACATAAGAGCACCCCAACAAGTAATATAAATCAAACAAGGCAAGCAATTCAAAGTGATCTTAATTCCTAAGGGTACCCCTCTTAAAATAGATCCCCAGCAGAGTCGCCAGTTCTGTAACACGGTGGGAGAACTGACTGTAAGTAATGTTGCGGATATCAAGAGTCGCCACCGACTTTTATTTTATCCATAAGGAAAGGTTATAAAAGAACAGGAAAGACCTTAGAGAATATTTTGGGTCCGGGGGGTAGGTTATGAAAAGGGAAGGTATTAGCATCCTTTTCATCCATGGTTATCCATGGGCTCTTAGGTACTTAAGCTCACTTTAAATTGTTTTTTGAAAGTGTAGTGTGTGAATAGAAAAAATTTTCAGAATAGTTTAATAATAATCCATGTACGGATGTGTAAGAAACTTGTTTGAAAATTTGTTGGAAATTGTTAAGTTTGAAAAAGTTTTGAAGTGAGCAAGCACCTAGGAGTAACCTACCCTAATGTTTAAGGTCTTTTTTATTCTTTATCCTTTCCTTAGTAATACTATCCCTACTATAATGGAGTAGGTAGTCCTTACTTTGGATGTTAAGGGACATGTGAGGGACAATTTGATTTTTGAAGGCCATGGTGGGGTGTAACAAGCACATATAAGGGACTATCATCATTTATTCGAAAGGAACTCGATTCGTAAAGGCAACCATAAGGGACTTTGATGATTTTCTTTCGAGGGACTTGCTTTATACACCCCACTTAACCATTATTCGTAGGCAACTTGAGGGATAACCTTAGAAATGTGAGATGGCGATTAAAATCGACTTACGTGTGTGTGAGTGTTTATTTAATTATCTTTGATTAAAAATTATCTAAATTTATTTTTAATAACAAACATATTTTCACTCCCTAATTACTAACCATGGCAATAATAATTAAAATAATTACAAAATTACAACCGGGAAACAATTACAAAATTATAGTAAAATAATTAAATAGCAAAAATAAATAAAATATAAATAAGCAATAATAAATAATAAGGGGGTTAGTAAATAATAATAATAATAATTTAGAAATAATAAACAAGGTTAGAAAATAATAATAATAATAACAAATAATGATATGGTTAGTAAATAAGAATAAACAAAATTAATCCAAATATTATAATAATAAGAAATTACCAATTTTAATATAAACAACTATATATAAAAAAAAACAAATATGAACAATTATTTTAATTCACAAATTATTAAGTTATATTTTAATTATAATGTTATTTACAAAAATCTAATTATTATAAACACAATTATTTCTAAACAAAAAGTTATATATATAAAAAATTTATAAGTATATTTACAAAATTTGTAAGAATTATAGTAATCATACATATATAATAATTATATTAGAAAATAACATAAAAAAATAGGATTAGATTTGTATTAAAAAATATTTTTTAGAATTTTATAAGATTAGGGTTTTATATTTTTTAGGGTTTATAAAAAATAGGACTTAGCTATATACAAAATTTATTCTAATTTATATATACAAAAATAATGAAACATAATTTAAAAATATATCTTTTAAGAAATATAACATACATATTTTATGATTATTTTTATGGTTTTATTATTGTTTTAGAAATAATGTTATATTGAATATAATAATACATAAACAAATAAAAGAAAAGGAGTATGAAAAACTTACCTGACTGGGGTTTGAACCCAGGTCAGTTTGATTCACAACAAGAGCAACAACCACCAGGCCATTGGTGCGCAGGCAGTAAATGATGGGGAAGAATTCCTTTTGTTGTTTGCTTGCTAAAAATCCAGAAAAAATGATAAAACAAAAGGCCTGGGGGAGATTTTGATCCCAGGACCTTATGCTTTCAAACACGCGCTTCACCACCCGGCTGGAAGAGCCAATCTGTTAGAATACTAGCTATGCACAATAATATATTAAAATCACAAGTTAAATGGAGACGTATTAAAAAGAATGGTTGGAGGCTGGATTCGAACCCCAGCCTTCCCCCAACGCGCGCATACGTTCTTTCCACCAGACCAACCTCATAGTTGTGATAAACAAATAGAAAGAATATATAATATTTTAAAACAGAATTTGAATATGAACTTTCGCGCCAAACAGTCTTCATCTTCAACCTTGAGACCTTTGAATTTTGCTGCGAAATCTTCCACGAATTTTCCTGCGAAATTGAAACCCTAACAAAACCTGCGAAAACGAAACTCAACCAAAACCACATTGATTCATGAAATTGATTTGTGATTTATGATTCTCACGATTCACACAACAGTTCTATGTTTCCACAATTTATTTATATTCATTCAAACAATAAACCCTAATTGGAGGTTATGAACCCTAATATGGCATCTCACGAATTAGGCACTGGTTCTTCATCTTTCCTGCCCAGAAATAGTCTACACAACATTTTGAACAACATTAGACAATCAAAATTCATTTAAATGCGGTGAATTGTTGTAACTGAAAAAGAAAAAATCAAGAACAAGGGTGGCTCGGGTTTAGCAATATGAGGCATATGGGATGCGTATGATGGATGATTTCGCTTCCTGGATGATCAAAGAACATGTCTACGTTCTTAATTTACCTTCTAAAGCTCTCAAATTCAAAATCCGATTCTCACTTTTTGTTGAATTTTTTGAAGTACAAACTTACACTATGGCTGCTGGAATTCGTGTCCAGGGTTGGGTTTGTGTTATGTATATATATGTGAGTCATTCTAGGTCAAAAGTTTGATTGATTTAGTGGAAACTTTGATCTAAAAAGATTGAAATTGATCAAGTGTTAAAAGTCAAATATTTGTGCATTATGACTTGCTATTTTGGGAGAGATCACATGATTTCCTTCTCTTTGAGTTCCAATCACCCTTTAAGACTTTCTAGAAATAAAATTAAAATTTATTTTCATGATTTTATATTTTATTAGAATTTAAAATGACTTTTTAATATAAAAATCATAATAAATAAAAATAAAATAAATAAAATTATGAATAATTTAAATTAATTTCGTGCAAGTCATTATAAAGTGAATTGGGTCACAATTTGGGCAGCCCATTTGGAAAGATTTACTTTTAAGCCTCCATTTTCAACATAAACCATCCCAAAATTGCCCAACTTTACAAGGACACATCTCCCTCAATTTTAAAGGTATGAGGGTGTTCTTGGACTTTTTGGAAAGCTTGAAGAGTCCTCTAAACAACCCCATTGGTTTCAGGTCCATATCATTTACCAGTCTCAAGTTATGCCCTTTTGAAGTTGTTGACTTTTTGTTGACTTTTGAAATGACCTATAATGTCTTAGATCATATCTTTCAAATGAAGCATTTTTGAGCTTAACTTTTAACATCAAAGTTGTAGGGAATTCAATTTCCTTCAAAATGAGCTTTGGATGGAGACTTGGTTATGAAGTATGTGAAAGTTATGCCTGGTCAAAGTTCAGTTGACTTTTACTGAGGAAACCCTAATTTAGAAACTCCTGATTATTGATGATCTGGAATCTCCTTGATGAATCATGATCAACCCTTGATAAAATGATGAATTTTACTTCATATGCTTGATGTTGGCAAAAAATCATGAAGTTTGACTTTGGTTTGACCACAGTTGACCTCAGTTTGACTTTTTAACTGCATTGACTGATTTTGACTTATCTGATCATCTGACTGAGCAAACTTTTGAGAAAAGTCTAGAAACTTGTCATGGGGGTTCTTAGACACCTATAAGATGTTATGAAACTCACTTGAGGTGTTGGAAGTCCATTTAGCCTGATTAAAGTCAAAACCCTAGTTTTGGATGCACTGCTCAGGAGGTGCATTGTCTGAGGGAATTGTCAACTCCTTTGACCAATTGTGAACCTTGTGAACCTTGTGAATCTTCATAAAGTGTCTTGTGATACTCATGGGAAGTATTGTGAAGCTTGTGAACCTTGTGAACCTCATGAAGTGGCTTTGTAGACCTCATGAACCTCAGGAAAGCTTTGTAATCATTGTGAATCTTGTGAACCTTGTGAACCTTCAAGAAGTGACTTGTAGACTTCATGAACCTCATGAAAGGTCTTGTAAATGTAGAGAAACTTGTGAACCTTGTGAACCTCATGAAGGGGCTTTGTAGACCTCATGAACTTCAAGAAAGGCATTGAAAGCATTATGGAACTTGTGAACCTTGTGAACCTTCTTAGCACACAAAGTCTTATATTGTGAGGGAAAATTTTGGGGTGCAACAATACCTCCTTTCTTTGGCACTACATGTACTGGACTAACCCATTTACTATCAGAGATTGGATATATTATTCCGGCATCTAGTAGTTTCTTAACTTCTTCTTTTACTACAGTGCTAAGGATTGGGTTAATTCTTCTTTGAGATTCTCTGGAGGTTTTGCAATCTTCTTCTAGCAGAATACGATGCATACAGACTGAAGGGCATATTCCTTTGAGATCAGATATGTTATATCCTAATGCAGTTGGATATTTCTTTAAGACATCTAAAAGTTTCTTTGTTTCGATAGTTCCTAAACTGGAATTTATTATAACTGGTCTTTTACATTCAATGTCTAAGAATTCGTATCTTAGGTTATTAGGTAAAGTTTTTAATCCTAATGTAGGTTTATCTTTACTTGGCATGGGGTCCGGTGTAAGTGCTAAACTTTCGCTTAGACTATCATCCTGATACGGTGCACACCAATTATCATCTTCGAAAATCGGAGGGATTTGAATTTTCATAATTTCAGAATAGGTAGTTTCTTTCAGTTCCATTTCTCTTACACATTCGTCAATTACGTCCAACAGATAGCAGGTATCCTCTATAGCTGGTGATTGTAAGAATTGTGTTAAAATAAATTCAACTTTCTCTTCACCTACTTCAAAGGTTAGCTTTCCTCTTTTTACGTCTATTATAGCTCCGGCGGTAGCTAAGAATGGTCTTCCTAGTATGATAGGTGTAGTGGAGTCTTCAGAGATGTCCATGATTATGAAATCAGTAGGGATGTAGAATTGTCCTATACGCACTGGGACGTTTTCTAGTATGCCTACAGGATATTTAACAGAGCGATCGGCTAGTTGAACAGACATTTTAGTTGGTTTTAGGTCTCCCATGTCTAGCCTTTTGCAAATCGTTAAGGGCATAACACTGATACTGGCTCCTAAATCGCATAGAGCTTTGTCAATGACGAATTTTCCTATTACACAGGGTATAGAGAAACTTCCTGGATCTTTTAGCTTAGGAGGCATATTATTCTGAATTATGGCGCTACACTCAGCAGTAAGTGTAACTGTTCCGTTATCCTCTATCTTTTTCTTATTGGATAAGATCTCTTTTAAAAACTTAGCATACGAGGGCATTTGAGTGATAGCTTCTGTAAATGGAATAGTAATATTCAACTGTTTCAGAAGTTCGACAAATTTCTTAAACTGACCCATCGTCTTGGAATTGGTTAATCTCTGAGGGTACGGAATTGGTGGTTTATAAGGTGGTGGAGGAACATAAGGCTTTTCTTTCTCCACTGCCTTTTGATTATCATCTTCCTTTTCTTCTGGATCATTCACCACTTCAGTCGGTTTATCCGGTTTTTGGTACATGGCAGGATTGTCAAGTCTTGGATCGGTAGGTCCGTCAAGTTCCTTGCCACTTCTTAATATCACAGCATTGGCATGTCCTTTCGGGTTAGGTTGAGGTTGTCCAGGAAATACTACAGCTGGTGCAGCGGTAGGTGCTTGTTGTTGAGCTACTTGTGAAATCTGAGTTTCAAGCATTTTGTTATGTGTAGCTAATGCATCTACTTTGCTTACTAATTGCTTAATCTGCTCACTAGTGTGAATGTTTTGGTTTAAGAAGTCCTTGTTTGTTTGAGATTGGTTAGCTATAAAGTTCTCCATCATCAACTTAAGGTTCAATTTTCTAGGGACATTAGGAGCAGTCTTTTGATATCCTGGTGGTGGAGCTGGTGCTTGACCTGGTGCGTATAAAGCATTGTTATTCTTATAGGAGAAGTTCAGATGATTCTTCCAACCTGGGTTGTATGTGTTTGAGTATGGGTTTCCTTGAGCATAATTCACTTGATCAGTGGGAATTCCTGTCAATAGTTGACAATCAGAAACTTCATGTCCTGGAACTCCACATAACTCACAGTTAGGTGTTACTACAGCCACGGTGGTTGTTGGTGTTATGGCCAAGTTGTCGATCTTTTGGCTTAGTTGGTCAAACTTTGCATTGACTTGGTCCATACTACTCACTTCGTACATACCTCCTTTTGTTGGTTTCTCAGTTGCGACTCTCTCGCTTCCCCATTGGTAATGGTTTTGAGTCATACTTTCGATAAGGGCATAAGCATCATTATATTCTTTGTCCATCAATGCACCGCCCGCGGCAGCGTCAATTGTCATTCTTGTATTGTACAAGAGTCCATTATAGAAGGTATGGATGACCATCCATTCTACTAATCCGTGATGTGGACAAATCCTCAGCATATCCTTATAGCGTTCCCAAGCTTCGAATAATGATTCGCTTTCCCTTTGCTTAAATCTGTTGATCTGAGCTCTCAGCATAGCTGTCTTGCTAGGTGGGAAATATCTGGTCAAGAAAACTCTCTTTAGTTCCTCCCACGTAGTTACTGAGTTCGAAGGCAGAGATTGAAGCCAGGCTCTTGCTCTGTCTCGAAGTGAAAAAGGAAACAAACGTAGTCTAATAGCTTCTTGGGTAACTCCATTGGCTTTTACGGTATCTGCGTATTGCACAAAGATCGAAAGATGAAGGTTCGGATCCTCGGTAGGATTTCCGGCGAATTGATTTTGTTGCACGGCTGATATCAACGAAGGTTTTAGTTCGAAATCGTTTCGGTTGATAGCCGGTGCGGCAATGCTTGAATGCGGTTCAGCTTGCGAAGGACTAGCGTAATACTTGAGTGGGTGATTCTGTTCTTCAGCCATCTCTGCGTCCTTTGATGTTACGACTGGTTTAGGTGGATCTAATTGAAGATCTAGAATATTGAAATTTTGTTCATAATCGAATATCCGTCTTCTTACGTGTAAGAAGCGTTCCGATTCTGGGATTAGAGGTTGCAAGTCTTCGCCTTGAGAGCGAGTACTTGGCATACACTCGGAAATTTAGATTAAGAAAAGAAAATAGTTGTTACCTTAGTCTAGACAATGCTACCTAAAGTGCACTAGTAACTAAATTAAGGTCCCCGGCAACGGCGCCAAAAAACTTGATGGGCTAAAGACATATCTAATTATGTGTCTAGCGGTATCTTAACTGCAAGTGCACAGCCTATCGAAGTAATATTTAAGATTATCGATCCACAGGGACTCTATGGTTACTTAGTGCTAGATGAACTTCTAGTTTAGCTAAGGCGAAGGATTGTCACGATTTTTTGTTGTTTTTAAAGATTAAAAGCGGGAATTAAATTTAAGTTTTAATAAAATAATACTAAGGCGGTCGATATGTAATTATGCTAACTTAGGCGGGTCAATCTAACCTAGGCTTATAAAGGTGGTTCGCTTAATCTATTCTGTAGAGGTTACCAGTTTAAATACCCTTAACTCACACTCTCGTTGTCTTATCTCAGATCTTACCCCTAAAGCCCTATGCCTGCTCTCGCTAGCCCATAAGTGTTTAGAGATAATTTTTGGAAACTTAGTAATTCTAATTTATTTTAAAGCGCTCTCGCTGTGTTTAATTTAAATGCCTAACTTTATCTATCTGGTTAAAATCTCACACTCTTGTGGTCTTGACCTAACCTAATACACTTTCCTTACTCTCGTAACAAAAAGGTCGATTTTAAATAAAAAGTATCAGCCAGAATACTAAGCTATTAATTATTTTAAGCCTATAGTTGATTTTACCGATTTAGTTTGTTTTAATTACATACCGCCCTAAGGTAATTAGCTACTCATTCTTGTTGAACCAGACAGAGGCAGAGAAACAATAAACGAAATATTCATGGCAGAAAAATAAATATTCAACATAAATATAAAATTGCAAATTAAAATAAACCTGGTTAACAATAAAATGGCAGACTCCTTCTTCCATAGACCGGAAAGCTCGGAGTAATTGGCGGAATCGAAAATAAACTAAAAATTCTGAAGGCTTTGAAACAAGTAAATTTTATAACAATTTCCTGATGTTGGAAATTGTTATAGGTTGGGTTTGGATACAATAAAAATAGAACAATGAAAATAATGCTGAAAAAATAAGGTTGTAAAATAATTCGGCAGAGCTTCCGCAAGAAATTGATAAAAATAATACTCTGTAAATTGTTCATAAAATTTAAGCTATTTATAGAAGATTTAATGGGCAGGTGGTTGAACTTGTTTGCTTGGGCCTCGTAGAGCATTTGAGAAAATCCAGGAACGTGGATACAGGAGGGTTAGCTGGAAAATAGGCAGATCATGTGCAGCGTAACGTTATGACCAAGCTTCAGTCAAATAACCTATTTTTCCCTTGTCACGGTCGTGACAAGGGTATCACGTTCGTGTCCCTTGAATTTTAAGTGTCACGGTCGTGAGGGATATGTCACGGTCGTGATTGCTCCTTTTGGGGTGTCACGGTCGTGACAAATAGGTGACGACCGTGAGTGTTACAAAATATGCAGGTTTTGCAGGTTTCTTCATTTCTTCATCTTTTTATGGTTGTTTTCGTTCCTTATGCTCTTGGCTCATGATTTAGCTCTGTATACGATGTACCTGCAAAATGGTAAGGAAAACTCGAGGAATCGGGTGTTAAAACGATGATTATGCGATAAAACGGTAATGAAACATAGCAATATAATCGATACATTTTCTCGTTATCAATATATATGAAACAAATTTGTTTTAAGCCCTTTACGAAATTCAAATATCACTTTCGTGCGCAACAGCTTCGTCTCCTACCTCTGAACCTGCGTAATTTGCTGCGAATTCTACCACGAACTTTCCTGCGATTTTTTGTTCACATGTAAACCTGCGAATGTCAAACTCTAACCAAACAATACAATTTCGTGAAATTAACAGTGCTATTGAATTCCTGATGTCATATACAACTTATCCATGTCCTTAGAACTCATTTATATGAACCAAATGGTGAAACCCTAAATGAGGTCCGAAACCCTAATAATGGTGGAATTCCTCCTAGGCACCAAAACTTCAATTGATTAGCCCAGATATAACCTAAAGCTCATCACAAACCATAAAATACCATCAAAAATCATTAATAATGCTTAGATATTAGAAATCGAAAACAAAAAAAATCAAGAGCAAAGTGGATTCGGTTGATGCATATGAACACGATTATAATGCTTTTGAGTATTGGGATAGGTTCTGTAATCTCCAAGGATCCTCTCCATGTTCTTAAAATACCTTTTAACACTCTCTAGGGATGAATCCGAATTTTGATTTTTGAGTGAAATTTCAAAGTTTGAATATGCTATGAGAGGCTCCCAATTTTTTGTCCTTGTGGCTGCTTAATGTTGTTTATATATGAGTGAATGAAATTAGGTCAAGAGTTTGGTCTATCCTTTGAACTTTTTGATCCATAGAGATTGAAAAAGATTTGATCTTAAAACTTGAAATATTTTGATCTAACATTGCTATGTTTGGATGATCTGAATTTAAATGGTATCAATCAAGTTTAAATGAGTGTTAAAACTTTCTAGAACCAAAAATCAAATCAAATATATGATTTTTATATTTTATTTTAATTTAATTTGTATTTTAATGAATAAAATTAAAATAAATATGAAATAAAATATAAAATATCAGAAAATGTATGGGTTGGGTCGTGCTTGATGAGTTTGTAAAGTTTGGATGGCAATTTGGTGGGCTCATTTAGCAAAAATTGGTTTTAAGGCCTTATTTGCTTCATAAATTTCTCAAAAATTTCCCAACTTTGCAAGGGCACAAATCCTTCAATTTTAATGATATGAAGGTTTTCTTGGACATTTTGGAAAGCTTAAAGAGTCCTTTAACCAACCTCTTTGGTCTCATGTCCATATATTTTACCATTCTCAAGTTATGCTCTTTTGAAGTTGTTGACTTTTTGTTGACTTTTAAAAGGACCTATAATGTCTTAGCTCATACCTTCCAAATGAAGCATTTTTGGGCTTGGCTTGTGAGACACAAAGTTGTAGAGAATTCAATTTCCTTCAAGATGAGCTTTGGATGGAAAAAATTTGATGAAGCATGTGAGAGTTATGGCTGGTCAAAGTTTAGTTGACTTTTCCTATGAAAACCCTAATTTAGAAACTCCTGATTCTTGATGATCTGAAATCTCCTTGATGAAACATGATCAACCCTTGATCAAATGATGAATTTTACTTCATATACTTGATGTTGGCAAAAAATCATGAAGTTTGACTTTGGTTTGACCACAGTTGACCTCAGGTTGACATTTTAACTGCTTTTACTGATTTTAACCTATCTGATCATCTGACTGAGCAAATCTTTTGGGAAAGTCTTGAAACTTGACATGGGGATTCTTGAACATATATAGGATTATATGAAGCTCACTTGAAGTCTTGGAAGTCCATTTAGCCTGATGAAAGTCAAAACCCTAGTTTAAGATGCATTGCTTAGGAGGATGCATTGTCTGAGGGAATTGTCAAATTTTCTGACTAATTGTGAACCTTGTGAACCTCGTGAGATGTATTGTGAATATTGTGAACCTTGTGAACTTCTTAGTACACAATGTCTTGTCTTGTGGAGGGAAAAATTTGGGGTGCAACAGCTGCCCCTGTTCAATTTTCTGAAACCTGAGGGGTTAGATTGGTATATCTACCAGTCGTGACCTGGAAGGTTGAAGGGGATTGAACACAAAAGCTCAAAAATTTGCACTCGCCGGTGCGTAAAGTAACACTGATGATTAGTTGTATATGCTTAAGTGGGCTTGAATATGCCACTTTGAAGAACTGGAGATGGGCTTAAAGATGCCATCCATAATATCAGGAGGTGATAATATCTTTATGTTGATACTGGATATCAGTACTAGGTCTTCGTATAGGCCGTCTCTGAATCGTTTATGCAACATAGTTTGAATTGTTGAATATACCAATAGAAATAAATCTTTGTGACGATTATCTCTTCTAGAAATATCTTGGATTAGGGAATGGATCTTTGTACAGACCGTTTGCCTACTCTCCAAGGACACAAGAATATCAGGATTAATTCTTATGAAAAATATCTTGAACTAGGGAATGGATCTTTGTACAGACCGTTTTCCTACTATTCAAGAGCAAATAGATTAAATTTTCTGAAAATATCTCGAACTAGGGAATGGATCTTTGTACAGACCGTTTGCCTACTATTCAAGACCAGATAGATGAAATCTTCTGGAAGTATCCTGGATTAGGGAATGGATCTTTGTACAGACCGTTTGCCTACTCTCCGAGGACAAAAGAGTATCAGGATTAAACCTCCTGAAAATATCTTGGATTAGGGAATAGATCTTTGTACAGACCGTTTGCCTACTCTCCGAGGACAAAAAAGTGTCAGGATTAAATCTCCTGAAAATATCCTGGATTAGGGAATGGATCTTTGTACAGACCGCTTGCCTACTCTCCGAGGACAAAAAAGTGTCAGGATTAAATCTCCTGAAAATATCCTGGATTAGGGAATGGATCTTTGTACAGACTGTTTGCCTACTCTCCGAGGACAAAAAAGTGTCAGGGTTAAATCTCCTGAAAATATCCTGGATTAGGGAATGGATCTTTGTACAGACCGTTTGCCTACTCTCCGAGGACAAAAAAGTGTCAGGATTAAATCTCCTAAAAATATCCTGGATTAGGGAATGGATCTTTGTACATACCGTTTGCCTACTCTCCGAGGACCTCTTGAGTAATGTATAGATCACTTCTGACCTGTTGTGAATTGTTGACAGCATTTCATCTGCATATAACCATCCTGCAGGGAAAAATGTTAGTTTATGCAATATGTATGCATGTATGGTATGGTGCATCTAAGTAAATGTATTATGCACTTATGAATATGTTATGGTATGATGTAAATGATGTATGTATGAATCATGCAGCCTGAAGCGTCTGGATATCTTTGTATAACAAATGTTGGCTAGGGAAAATAAATCCCAATTCGTTGCTGAAGAATATGAGGACCTTGGTCCCGTTTCATCTGATAGTATAGTACTTATAACCTCCCATCTTCGTTCGTCGTACTTCTATTGAAGGGATAAGTTCCTAAGTATCCTGACTGAGGATAAAAGAGATGGACATAAATTCAAGGGGAGATGTAACTTGAAGCATCTATAAAGATAGATTTGCCCTGCTGGGGATTTGTAGTTTTCTTGTGAGGATGAACCGGCGAAGCTTCGTTGAATTCCTACCTTCGTTCGTCCTTAGTAAATACTATTACTGCATTTTCATGCATTTCTGGTAAACATCAATCATATTCAAAAACATACATACATTCAAACACAACCAATGGACGTTTTCGCTTAGGGTAAAAGTAAATCTGGATTCAGAGGGAAAAGTAAAGCTGAACTTGAAAACAGAATCGTTTCAACTTCGAGAGTGTATAACCAATTGGATATAGAGCTCCTGAGATTCTTAACTTTCCTGAATACCTTCCCAGAAATCCTCATAGCTGGATCTGAAGACATGATACTGACACCATCTGATACTACTGGCGTAGACAATTAATTTCCACAATGGCTTCTGCTGAGAATCCAATATCAAGGTAATACAATGAGAGGAACGTGTCTTCAAATTGTAATGGACCATATATGCTCCGGGTATTAGATTTGAAAAGAAAGCATTGCCCCCTGGTTGAGGATGAATTGTCCCATAATGGAAGTATCTGAATGTAGTTACCTCAAGAGAAATAAGCAGAATGCCCCACAATAATATGCCCCTGACATCATGAACTTTATAATGTTACCCTTGGTAATTTAGATAGATGAGGAGATCTACCCCTGGCTACTTAAACATAGTTGAATCCTGTCCTGATTGCCCCGAATGAATTGAACAGTAACTTGGCATGCCCCCTTTATTAGGAAACAGTGACTATGCCCCTGGCATTATGAACTCTGTAATGTTACCCTTGGTAATTTAGATAGATGAGGAGATCTGCTCCTGGCTACTTAAACATAATTGAATCCTGTCTTGATTGTCCCAAATGAGTTAGGAAGTATCATGGCCTGCCCCCTTGATTGGGAGATAATGACTATGCTCCTTTGTATACATGGACTTTGATCCAGGAAGCAACTTTGTTTATCGGGAGGACTTTGGTTTATTGAACATTCACCCTGTAAGCTTCTCTGTTTATCAAACACTCAGGTATATGCAAACAAATATATTCAAAAATGCAATGCTTATGTCTGTCTTGAAGTTTTGAAAAAGAGTTATTTTAGAAAAAACAATTTTTGTGAAAACTGTGATATTAACTCAAGTTTTATAATAAGCCTTAAAGGAGTCAAGATACCTTTTTGTAGCAGTACGCTTTCGAACTAACCATGCTTCAGTTAGGACTTTTAAAGGGTTATAACGTGGCATGGTTCACGGTTTAAGAAACAAAGGATAAAGGCTCAAATTTTATTTGTACCCAACCCAATCTCCATGATGTTCTTCAGTCCTATGCTCAGTTAACTTATGCATTGAGGCTCAAAGGAGTTTGGAATTGTAACACTGACATTTGTGATGGTTCAGAAACCAAAAATTTATTTGAACATTCAGTCATCTTTCTTTGTTGAGGATTCATAGTGACCTCTTTTTTCTTTTGACTCTGTTATCCCTTCTTTTTGCCTGAACTGTTTGTTTCAAAATTACAGTCAGCGGAATTTCTCAATTTTTTTTTTACTAAGTCTCCTTCATAGGTTTTGACTTAGTGGGTTTTTCTTTTGCTGGATATTGACTGTCAGGTTTAATGATTACAAAGAACCATCATTAGTTGTGTACAACACAGATAATTGGCATATTTGAGTTAACCGAGTAACTACCCTGCCCCGGGTTATGAATAAGGGTTTTAATTTGCGCGAGAATAAAAACTCCTACTTCATAGGCTCAAAAGGGTTGACTAGGGATTAACTTCCTTATATCTCAACTGTTTAGGAATTGAAACAATGCCTGTACATCGTCAACATAGTCTGTTCAAAAGCATATTGCATAAGATTATGGTATTGTTTTCGTCATCCTCCCTTTACAGGCTTATAGCTTTATCAGGAGTTAAATATCACAAAATAGAAATAAGAAGCATAGTTTTAAATATAGTGAAACGAATGGATTAATTCAAGACAAACATATGCAATGCATTAATGAAAACAAAAGTTTAACATAATAGTAAGTGTTTAAACAAATAAAAGAAATTACAAATGAAAATTCAAATGTTGTCCCATCCAGTTGTCTGAATGTCTTCAATTGCAATCTGTGAACTTTCAGGAGCAGTATATTTCACCATGAAATCAAATTTTCCACTTGGATGTCCCAAGGTGCCCCATATCTCAACAGGAATATGTAGGCTTTCTTTCTTTCTACTTTGGGCAACTTGTCTTGCACCTTCGATGTTTGATGGACGATAGTAGAATTCAATTTGGCCTTCTGGCGTAACCTCGAGGATTCCTTCATCAATCAGGTCTTGAATCTTTTTCTTCAATGTCCAACAACTATCAGTGTCATGTCCGAGACAGTTGGAGTGATACCCACACCTTGCCTTGGGATTATAGTGAGGAGAGGACGTATTAGGATTTTGAGGAGGATTTTTCAAGGAAATTAGCTTCATCTCCAACAAGCATTGCAGAACTTGTGACATTGGAGTGCTGAATTTGATAAACTGTCTTCTACATTCCTTGTATTGAGGTGGATTAACCTTACCAGGTCTTTTTTCTTCGACTGAAGAACCATCAGTGGCAACCGGTCTCTTACCTTCTTTTATCCTCATATTCCTTTCAACCAAGTCAGCTTGTTTTAACAAAGGTTGACTGACAATTATATTACTTTGAAATTTGTGGACAAAGGTTCTTAACTCTTCTTGCCCCTGAGCTAATCTTTGAATAAGAGCCACCTGGTCATTCATCTGGATCCTCATTCTTGTCATCTCAGCTTGTAGTTGTTTCAGCTGATCATCCTTGTTGTCATCAGGATTCTACTTTTTATCCAGCAGTGTCTTCAACTCATCTTGTCCCTTGGACAAGTTCAGAATCAACTCTTGGAATTGTGCATTCTGAGCCTGGAGATCTTTGACAGTCTGTTCAAGAGCCATTTCTGCTGAAATAAACATCGAGAAGATAAGATACATGTACATTAAGAAACTTGTGATGCAGTGATATGGTGTATAAATGCGTATGCAATGTTTTCAAGGACCGCGGGATTTAAATTTGTTTAAACAACCAAAAGTAAACTTTTATTAGTAATAAATTTGTTTACCCCTTGGTCTTACAATAAAATGAAATGAATACAAAAAATGGGGTTTTAAGTCTCCCATGGACGTTTCCTCTTTGTGTTGAGGTATGAGTTGAGATTCCACTCCTTGTGAAGTTGTTTTGTTAGCTCCAGGATTCTTTCTTGACTTGCTTTGTAATGAGTCTCAAAAGTATCCCTTTGCTCCTTCAACTGGATCCAGGACCTTTGTAAATCTTCCATGTCAGTGGGCATGTCTGGGTGAAGAATGATATAAGAAGTATCTCCTTCAGCAACAGGCTCCATAGTAACTGGCAGGATGGCAGGATATGGCATCATAAGAGTCTGAGCACGAGATCGCACCCATCTGAGATAAGCTTCCATAGGAATAGTGTACTTGGGCTCCAGAGTCTTGCTGTCAACCTTGTTCACTTTACCCCATGCTCGTATGAACCTTTGACGGTAACCTTGAAGATCGTTGTCGTAGTCAAACACAATACCCTGAATAAGCATATCATGTGGACCATCACTCCGAGCGTAACCAAACTGGCGTAGAGATAAGGAAGGATTGTAGGTAATGCCCCCTCTTATGCCAAGGAGTGGCACATTAGGGAACTCCCCACAACGGTCAATGATAGTAACATTCTCCATAGCTAGAGCACCAATGAATATCTGAATGAGAGAGTGACATAATTCTCTTGGACCACCTGAACCCTTGTTCATTCTTCATCACTGATCGAGGAAGGTGAGAAATAAACCACCTAGATAACAAAGGTATGCAGCACATCAGAGTTCCTCGTGCCTTTGTAGTACGGGTATGAAGAGAGTGTAAGATATCTCCAAGTAATGTAGGTACTGGATTATGAGTCAGAAATATGTTGATGGCGTGAACGTCTATGAACTGATCTGGATTGGGGAACAACACTAAGCCATAAATCAATAGGGCTAAGATCTCCTCAAAAGCATCATAACTCATAGTCTTCAGGAACACTTGAGCTTTCTCCATCAATACCTTAGCAAGAATGCCCTTAACTCCACTCCTTGTTTCCAAGACAATGTCTGATTTCTTCAAATGGAGGGCTGCAGCAATGACTTCAGGTTTAGGCTCTTTTTCCAAGCCTGTGAAGGGTTTCTGATCAAGGATAGGTATACCCAGAAGCTTGGAGAACTCTTCCATTGTAGGAACCAGATGATAGTCGGGGAATGTAAAACAATGATGTTTAGGATCAAAGAACTGAAACAGAACACTCATCATGTCTTCATTGAACCCTGAAGTGACTAGATCCAGTAGGTGGCCATGCCTCTTGATGAACTGGGAGTTTTCAGAAACTTGAGAGACCAACTCCTTAAGCTTAGGAGGTATTCCTACAAAGTTGATTCGGATAATGTTTCTACGAGCAGAAGCCATGACCTGCAACAAAGAACAAAGATAAATCCTTTAGTCCTTGAAATGGTTAGTGAAAATGCTATGCTTATGATGCATGATGATGTTATGATGTTATGCTCAATCACAAACATGTGGCACACACAAACAAGTCACACAATAGCCCTAGGTTTGAAGGCTTGCATGAGGTTTAAAGGTAAGTACCATCCCCTGAAGTTTGGTTGGTTCATCCTGTCCTATAAAGTAACCAGGTTCTAAGGGATCTCAATATCATTGATCCTTCACAAGGGTGGTTGTTCAGTAGGCAACTTACTTGCCAACCAAAACCCTCCAAGTTTAGGATCTCAATGAGTGGAGTATCGAGTATCAACCAACTTCAGTCTTCACCAAAGCCGGTTATCTCACTACTTTCTAAAGACCAAGATGGGATGACTAGGGTTCTAAAAGTCAGTTAGTGTATTGACAACATATGGCAGCCTCATATTATCCTCAACTTGCTTAAGGAACATAAGCACCAACCAAGAAGTCACACTAACTATGGCCACCAGATCAACCATATCGGTATACGCCGTACAGTTTCCTTGGTCTATTGTCATTTACCTAAGGTACACTAGATCCGGGTTAGGATCTTACACATATAAGAGCACCCAACAAGAAAAGTAAAGCAAACAAAGTAAACAAATTTAAAGTGATCTAATTCCTAAGGGTACCCCTCTTTTATACAAGTCCCCAGTAGAGTCGCCAGTTCTGTAACACGGTGGGAGAACTGACTTTAGTTATGTTGTTGCGGATAGCAAGAGTCGCCGCCGACTTTTATTTTATCCAAAGGAAAGGGCATAAAAGAACAGGAAAGACCTTAAAAGATTTTTGGGTTCGGGGGGTAGGTTATGTAAAGGGAAGGTGTTAGCACCCTTTACATCCATGGTTATCCATGGGCTCTTAGTTACTTAACTCACTTTAAACTGTTTTAAGAAGTGTAGTGTGTGATTAAAAATTCTCTTAAGTACTTTATAATGATCCTTGTACGGATATATATAAAGACTTTATTTTGAAAATTATTTAAAATGTAAAGTGTAATGAAGTAATTTGATGAAAAGTGAGCAAGTACTTAAGAGGAACCTACCCTAATTTGAATCTTTTCTGTTCTTAAAGGTTCTTTCAATGGTAAGACTATCCCTATTATTAAGGAATAGGTAGTCATTACCTTGGATGTTGTAAGGGACATGTGAAGGGTCATCTGTGTTTAGGCAACTGTAAGGTGTCTTAGCAATACGAAGGGACTTATCATCTTTTATTCGAAAGGGACAAGATCATTTACGAAGGCAACATCGAAGGGACTTGATCTTATAATATTGAAAGGGACTAGATGATTTGTTCATGAGAAGGGACTTTGCTTTTTAGACACCTTACTTGACCTTTTTATTTAGGCAACATGAGGGATAACCTTAGGAAGTGAGATGGCGATCAAAGATCGACTTACGTGTGTGCGTGTATAGGTTCATATATTTATCTTATTAAATTAGTGATTCTAAATTAATTTTAAAATACAAACATATTATCACTCCCTATTTTACTAACCATAGCAAGAATATTTATAAGACATAAAGCAATCATAAACTACGACTATTACAAAGCTTTTGCAGTTACATTTATAATAATAAAAATAATTAAATGATAAATATAAGCAATAAATAAAAAGGGTTAGTAATAAAAAAATAATAAGAAAAAGAGGTTAGCACAAAATATAAAATATATACAAGTTAATTAAATATTTTAAAATTAAATAAACATTTTTTAAGAATAAAAATAAAATAATAAACCATATACTAATTTATTTACAAAATAAAGCATGATTAATTAGTTAATTATATACATTAGAAAAAATTATTAAGTTTAATATTTAAGCAAAATAATTAAGGTAATAAACTAGGGTTTTAAAAAAAATTAGGGTTTTTAGAAATTAGGGTTAGAATTTTTTAGGAAATAGGATTAACTTAAACTTAATTAAATTATATATATACATATATTAAAAAAACATATAATAAAATAATTATACTAATTAGATTTTAAGAAAATAATATGAATTGTAAAAGAATATAAAGTTTTATTTAAAAAAATAATTTAGTTATTTTTTAGAAACTATATTAATTAATTTAAAGAAAAAAATAAAGAAATCAAAATAAATGAAACAAAACCTAAAAAAAACAGGACCTGAGATTTGAACCCAGGTCCTCTACCTGGATAATAAGAAGCATAACCAACTGGGCCACTGCACGCAGCTGGTAGCAATCCACCCCAATATGGTTTTGTAGTTATCCTGTAAAACAAAATAAATTAAAGCAAAAAAATTCTCTAGGCCGGTTTCGAACCCAGGCCTTTCCTCATGTTGTACGCGTACCAAAACCAGCTGAGCTACGCGCTCATTGTGACATATATATGAAACGAATTTGTTTTAAGCCTTTTACGAAATTCAAGTATCACTTTCGCGCGTAAAAGATTCGTCTCCTACCTCTGAACCTGCGTAATTTGCTGCGAATTCTACCACGAACTTTCCTGCGATTTTTTGTTCGCATGTAAACCTGCGAATGTCAAACTCTAACCAAACAATACAATTTCGTGAAATTAACAGTGCTATTGAATTCCTGATGTCATATACAACTTATCCATGTCCTTAGAACTCATTTATATGAACCAAATGGTGAAACCCTAAATGAGGTCCGAAACCCTAATAATGGTGGAATTCCTCCTAGGCACCAAAACTTCAATTGATTAGCCCAGATATAACCTAAAGCTCATCACAAACCAGAAAATACCATCAAAAATCATTAATAATGCTTAGATATTAGAAATCGAAAACAAAAAAAAATCAAGAACAAAGTGGATTCGGTTGATGCATATGAACACAATTATAATGCTTTTGAGTATTGGGATAGGTTCTGTAATCTCCAAGGATCCTCTCCATGTTCTTAAAATACCTTTTAACACTCTCTAGGGATGAATCCGAATTTTGATTTTTGAGTGAAATTTCAAAGTTTGAATATGTTATGAGAGGCTCCCAATTTTTTGTCCTTGTGGCTGCTTAATGTTGTTTATATATGAGTGAATGAAATTAGGTCAAAAGTTTGGTCCATCCTTTGAACTTTTTGATCCATAGAGATTGAAAAAGATTTGATCTTAAAACTTGAAATATTTTGATCTAACATTGCTATGTTTGGATGATCTGAATTTAAATGGTATCAATCAAGTTTAAATGAGTGTTAAAACTTTCTAGAATCAAAAATCAAATCAAATATATGATTTTTATATTTTATTTTAATTTAATTTGTATTTTAATGAATAAAATTAAAATAAATATGAAATAAAATATAAAAAATCAGAAAATGTATGGTTTGGGTCGTGCTTGATGAGTTTGTAAAGTTTGGATGACAATTTGGTGGGCTCATTTAGCAAAAATTGGTTTTAAGGCCTTATTTGCTTCATAAATTTCCCAAAAATTTCCCAACTTTGCAAGGGCACAAATCCTTCAATTTTAATGCTATGAAGGTGTTCTTGGATATTTTGGAAAGCTTAAAGAGTCCTCTAACCAACCTCTTTGATCTCATGTCCATATCTTTTACCATTCTCGAGTTATGCTCTTTTGAAGTTATTGACTTTTTGTTGACTTTTAAAAGGACCTATAATGTCTTAGCTCATACCTTCCAAATGAAGCATTTTTGGGCTTGGCTTGTGAGACACAAATTTGTAGAGAATTCAATTTCCTTCAAGATGAGCTTTGGATGGAAATATTTTGATGAAGCATGTGAAAGTTATGGCTGGTCAAAGTTCAGTTGACTTTTCCTATGAAAACCCTAATTTAGAAACTCTTGATTCTTGATGATCTGAAATCTCCTTGATGAATCATGATCAACCCTTGATAAAATGATGAATTTTACTTCATATACTTGATGTTGGCAAAAAATCATGAAGTTTGACTTTGGTTTGACCACAGTTGACCTCAGTTTGACTTTTTAACTACTTTGACTGATTTTAACCTATCTGATCATCTGACTGAGCAAATCTTTTGGGAAAGTCTTGAAACTTGACATGGGGATTCTTGAACATATATAGGATGCTATGAAGCTCACTTGAAGTCTTGTAAGTCCATTTAGCCTGATGAAAGTCAAAACCCTAGTTTAAGATGCATTGCTTAGGAGGATGCATTGTCTGAGGGAATTGTCAAATTTTCTGACTAATTGTGAACCTTGTGAACCTAATGAGATATCTTGTGAACATTGTGAACCTTGTGAACCTCTTAGTACACAATGTCTTGTCTTGTGGAGGGCAAATTTTGGGGTGCAACAAGCATGTGCTAAAATAGTTTCGCTTTGTTTGGAAATCAAAAATAAAATAAAAATTATATAAAATACTCATACATCTAAACCCATACAATGTGGTTAGGAATTAACCGGACATTTGAAATTTACATTGTGCCCTTTAACTTTGATTGAGGAGCAAATGTTATGGGTTCCACAAAATAGTTTCACATTATTTGAGAATCGAGCTAAAGATAATTTAGATACAACATTAATACAATTCGACACATACAACATGACGCGAATTTGAGATCAATCGAAACGAAACAAAATGAAACTTTTATTATTCTACAAAAATAATATCTTGAAACATTTTTTATATTATAATTTTAATTTCACTTTTCTATACATTTACTTTTCTATAAATGTAGTATTTAGTAAAAGACCAATTTGATTGGTAATATGGTATAAATGTTAACTAATTATTTATTTTAATTATTGTCATACTATTATTTACTTAAGAGTATTATTTTAACTAATTATAACAAAATTATATTTCAGAAACTTGTGTGGATTGACTGATGTTCAGAAATAATGTCAGTTACACACATCAAACATCAATGCCAATTAAAAAAAAAAACTCTAGAAAAACATCAAAATGCAGAACATTTAACATTAGTGATGATCACTCGGTATGAAATATCATTTAACATATTTCATTCTGAAAACTATAGGAACAATTATAATTTAAGATAACTACATGAGGGGTTAGTTTCTGAAAAATATAGATGGCTTAGCACACAAGACCTTCAAGATAAATATGAATAAGCAATACTCCATAAAAAACTTACCCTTTTATTTTGAAGGATAATGAATAGCTTCATGGCATTTGTCAGCAAGGTTAACTGCAGAAGTTCATTAAAGGATAACTTACTCTAATGGTTAATATAATTCAGCCCCACTATACAATATATAAAGTGGTCATGTAGCAGAAAATGTGATATATCAGCACTTGTACAAAGTGTTAACAACTAATATAAAGTAGGGTTAATTATATAAAATCTCCCTACCATTAGGCGATATTCGGTTTTATCCCCCTGGAGTTTTTTTTTTTATGAACTCCCCCTTATAAAATTAAAAGTCATATTTCGCCATCCCTTTTTACTGTCTGTGGAATTAGGGTTCATGTTCTTCCTCTTTCCTGCAAAAATTCAATAAAAAACTTCAAAGCCACTTCATCTCCATCCAAACCCATGTCAGGCATCGTCAACGCCACACAACTCAGTTTATCAAACGCTTCCACCGTCTCATCCAATGCATCTGATTCAGACTCCAACCGTTTCAACTTTTCTAAGCACTCTATCATCGGATTGCTCTCTCCGGGAATGGAAGTCACGATGCCTGACAAAACAATGTAGCTTAGAAATGGAGATTAGAATCGAAATGAGAATTGAGGAGGAGACGAAGGTGAAGTGATTGTGACCTGAGAGATCGATGCCTTGGAGAGTGAGGGTTTGGATTGTTGTTTCTTCTTCTTTAAAAAAATTAAATTGATTTTGTTTTCAATTAAGTTCTGGACAATTGAAATACCCCTCTTTAGTATTCAGTTCTTTATCTGTTTTTTTCTTCCGTTGTTATTTGGTAATATAGTTTTGTTTTCCCTTTGTCTTGATGGTTCAATTTGGGGACGAAGCGAAAAGCAGTGAAAAACAATGGACACGAGGAGGAAACGAAGCGAAAAACAGTGGTTAATTTGGGGAAGATGGTTCAATTTGGGGAATTATTGAGAATTGATACACAATTGTGATTTAGGGTTTAATGTTTTCCTCCAGTTATAATCGCTTTTCTGCACACAAAATGGTTCAATTTGGGGATGAATGTTTCAATTTGGGGTTTGGGGAAGATGATGAACAGTGGACACAGTAAAAGGGGGTGGTGAAATATGATTTTTGATTTTATAAGAGGGAGTTCATAAAAAAAAATTTCAGGGGGGCAAAACCGAATATCGCCCTAATGGCAGGGGGTTTTATATAATTAATTATATATTCAACCTGAATTGCAAATTACTCTTCAATGATACATATTAGACTTAGTGAAAACAGACAGTTAAAGGGATATTCATCTTCAAAATTCACCAAATACAAAACAAATCACGAAATGAGCTTAGTCAACACTACACATAAGTTGATGTCCATATCTAACAAAGTACAAAACTCGCACATCAGGATCAACCTCTCAAGAAAGATTCAGGCTTTCATTGAGAGGTTAATTAAGACCTTGTACTTTTTATTCATTAACTCCTACAACCAAAGAAGAGTAGTAACGATGAATTCTGAAACTATAACATGAATGTTCGTCCACATTCTGCATTAATAATCACAAGGGATTTGAGAGGATGAATCCAAATGTTGCAATCAAACATAGATATCATGTTAGAATATGGAATATAACACATCCATTATGTATGGGTGAAGCAAGTTAATGTTAAGTAGATCAAGTGCAAACATCTAAAAGTAGCAGTGACAACAACAACATGCAAGCCGAATGAGAACCTGCCACCTCCAAATTCATGCACTTATAACCTGATTTTACTGAGTAAATTCCATCAGAATCATACAACCATACAAATCGGTTCTCATGACACTGCTCCAGCTAAACATTACGCAAAATACAGTACAATTCTTCCAGTTGCATTCTAGCTTCAATCTGCATTGGATGTGCCAACTGTTATTCGATGAGGAAAATATGTCCTGCACTAAACCAATTTTCAAAACAGACAGATTATAAACAGTTTGGGAACAATTCCTCTAAAGTTCTTGAGGCAATCCAATAAATGTTTCCAAATCATAATGAAGTTATATGCACCAATTTTACAACCAATTTTATCATGAAACCAATTAGTCCCTACTGCCACATAATTCCAATGTAATTTTTCTACAGCTCAAGACATAGAACATTATTTTCTAAAAAGAAAAGATATGGTTATCTCATGGAATCTAAAGTTTTTATGCTGAATATAATGGTGCAAGGTAAAATGTTCTTGTTGGCAAACAAACCTAATACTTCATGACTTGAGATCTCATTCCAAGTTAGCAGTTGCCACCAGAAGCTCAATAACGTGTGCCCGTGGAAGCTCAATAGCAGTTGCCACCATATATGAGTAACCCAATAAAGTCAAAGAGAAATCATTAAACAAAATACACACTTGAGAAACCAGTAAAATATATACCGTTTCGAAACTGTTTTTGGTATGCATACAGAAATACATAAAATAGAAGTTAGAAAACCAAAAGAATCTGACATAAGCCATAAAATAAAATAATAGAAGAACAAAGGTTATTAAAAGACAAGTTAGTAAAAAAACACAACTTACGAACAGAACAACTATAAATAGAAAAACTTAAAATCACAGGTTGTTATTGATGTCTCTATAATCCTTTCAAAATTAGTAAGAAGTATGTGCTCTAATTCAACTGGATAAACCTGAAAAATAGCAATGAAAATGTAAATATAATAAAATGTTTTATGGAAAAGACATATATACCAACATTTGTAACAAAATATAAACTTTGAAAGGACTATTTGATATAATCATCATTTAATTGATAAAGAAATAAATTGAAAACATATTTAATACAATGCAGTCTAGAATAACTAATTCATGGATGAACTGGTGAACCATAACATAGCATACACTATTTAATACAAAATGCAAAACCAAAATCTCCATTACCATCTGAAAATTCCAGAACTGTCCAATTAATATATGTTAAAAATGTGGCATAAAGAAAGTAGCACACTGGAAAAAAATTGCATCAATATATATCTTTGAAATTCAATAAGACAGTGCAAGAGAAATAATGTACCATAAAGAAAACAACATACTGAAAAAAAGCATCATACAAGGAAATCTAATCATCTATCAATTTCTTCAAACAAAATTTAACACACGCTTATTATACTTACTTCAAACATAAAACCAAAGATCCTTTCAGTTTCGCCCACCACGAGAATCATCCACGAAATCATCCACCTTCAATACCAAGATTTGAATTTATGACGATTGGCACTTTTATCCTTGCAGATTTCATTCTTTTCTAATCAGAAACTCTTACAAAATCAACATTTTTTCCAAACCCTAAACCGGATTCAGATATCCTGAGGTTAAAAGAAAAAACATAGATTTAAAGCTAAAATAGAAAAGTGAAAACAATAACAAAAACGTAAACGATAATGAATGCAAATATATTCGAAAGAGAATGGGGACCACTTTACCATTATCAATGAATAAATCCTTATATGCCATATGGATTTGCAGTGGAGATGACCGTGCAACGGTATAAGGCGTTGAGGAGAGAGAGGAACCCGCTAGGGTTTGAAGGGGAAATAGAAAGGGATGAGAGAGAACAGAGGGGATAAAGTAAGAAGCAATGGGGAAAGAGGGAGAAAGAGAATGAGAGGGAGAAAGAGGAATGAAATGGGGGTAGACGTGTGAGAGATGAGAGACTTTGAGTTTAAAAAAAAAAAAAAAAAACATGCGAGAGAGAGAGAGAAAGGTTTTTCAAACCCAAATTCTCGTACTGGAAAGAATTTGGGGAGACCACTTGGCAAAATGAATAATTTTGATTGAGCAATACATTTGGATTTTCTCAATTACAATAAAAGGTATGATTTAGTATAAATAAATTTAATTGAAAAGGTTATTTTATGAAGAATTGTGGTATACTCTTATAATGGGTAGATAGTTGATAGTTGATGAAGTATTAATTTAACCACCATGAATCGATCATCCTTCTAATTGTAGATACGTCACACTATCAAATGCACAAATGAATAGGAAAAAAAGAGAGCATATATCCATATGGAAATTTGGGTGAAACCATGGTCTTAAATTGTGAATCTTTTACACGCAATGGAAGTGTGATTTAAAATTACATATGCGGCTCTATTAAGTATTGTATCATATAATTCTGATTATGTTTATTGAATTCTTTTCACTGAAAGTTAAAATTTTAAAATTTCAACTCCTCCTCCAATTTCATATAAAAACCCTAATTTTAATCATTTCACAATGATCTATTTCAAATGTCTCTTAATCAGTATTCATACCAGCAACTGCAATGACTGCAAATAACACTCACAGCCGCATAAGCAACCGCAGTTTAAAACTATGTTGTAAGTTGTAACATCTATTTTCATTTCAATTTTATTAACATTAGAGATTAGGAAAACTAATATGAAAATATCATAATCTATTTTTATATTCTCACAAATATGAATGAAAGTACTTGGTTAATATAATATATATTCATATAAACTCTTCTACACTCCTCCTTTAATACTTGCCACTCACGCATGGATCATATCCATAACAATATAGTAATAATACCATCCACAATTCCACATCAAGAGTTGTTGAGATCACCCAGCAAGAGGATTAAGCACTTGACCAACAAAGATTATTGTTCCGGTCAAATCTTCTCTGATCAGAAATAAGAAAGGGTGGTCAGCTACAAAGTCGATCGGAGGAGGAGGAGTTTGAGCTTTCATAGTTCCTCTTATTAGTACAACTGCAGCACTGACCGCAGCAGCTTCAGTTCCTTCTTCATTCACTTCAATGAAAGATTTGTGAAATATATTGGAAACAAAAAGGTTTGAGCCTCCAATAGAGTCCACTATTTTTGTTAAACCTCCTTCAGAGAAAGGTAAAACCACTCCTAACTCTTTCAGTACATCAGAAGCTTCAAGTCCAAATGAAATATGGAATTTTGGAATCCTGAACTCGCCTACTTCAACTTTTTCAAGAGGAAACTTATGTCTTAGGAAATCAGGTTCTGAAGCCACCTTCTCAACCAAAGTTGAGAGCCCGTCTATTGAATTTGGAAGAAAAATATACATAGAGAATTGACGCTTATCTTCGCCTTTCTTATAAGGAAGACCGAGAACTTTAAAATCATTGTAAGCTCTAATAAATTGCTTCTTGTTGCTTGTCATGAAGGGGACTTTAACTGAAATATCATCAGTAAGATGAAAATCGTAATTTTTGGTTTTTGATGCATCAAACTTCTGATTCCATGCTCCTTTAAAGTAGAGTGCATTGGCAAAGATGAGACTAGCTGAGCTATTGACTGACCGAGGAGGAAGAAGATCTTTGATAAGGCCATTTGTCTCTTTTTCAGCCCATAAATTCACTTCTTTAGTCACCTCAAGAGCCTTAGAAAGTAGAAAGAAACCATATGAAATTGAAAAAATAATTAAATATATGAGTTGAATTGCTTGCTATAGAAGAAATTAACTTTTTGATGCCTACCTTGTTCTGGAAATCGACGGAGGACAAATTGGCTTTGAAGTCGGTAGACACGACTTGTTTGAAGGATGGTTGAAGAGATATGGTTTGTTCAATCCATACACCGTTGGCAAAAGAGAGGAGAGGTCCGCCGCGGAAGCAGCGTCGGAGAGGACGACGGAAACGAGCTGAGAGGCGAGGGAGTTGAGATGATCGGTGGATTTGGAATGGAGGAATTGAAGAAGTTGTTGTTGTGTGGGACCATCAGAGCCAGCAGCGATGATGCTCAGCACGACTTGTAGCGACAATGGAGATAACACGATGTTCTTATCCTTGTGAGATGCTTTTGAGAACAAATGGGTGGCTATGGTGAGTGAAACATTGGTTTGTTTAGTTATTGATTCACGGAGATCCATTTCTTTGTTTGTTTTCAAATGATTAAAACTTTTTCGAACACTAAAACATAAGAAAAAACAAAGAAATGGTTTGAGCTTTGAAGTTGGTTACTTGGTTATTTAATACTACTGTATGCTGTATGCTGAGGTGATAGTTTACTTGTGTGTACAACTGGGTCGGTGTTTCGCGTGCTGGTTATCTAAGTTGACTTTTCCTCTCAATGCTTACAAATTAAGAGTTTAGAATTTAATTTTACTTTTTAAAATAAAATGTCATATTTTAAACAAATAAAAATTAAAAAAGTGTTGTTTTTTAGTTTGCATCCCGAAATTCATCTAATTCATTGCTCGACGAATTGTTTTTAAATTCGTAGTGATTGCATGTTTAGGTTTTCAATATTGTGTTATTAAATTGTACGTTTGTTGTTAATAGCGATTTATTATGTAAATATTAGATTGTATTGGAATTGGATAACTTGTTAAGTAAGATTGTTGATTGATAATATGGAAACAAATTGTATTTAGAACATTTTCGAATTTTAGTGTGGAAAGTTGCTTGATTGATGTTCCTTGCAAAGGAAAGAAATTTAGTTGGTATGGCGGTGATGGTTGACTCGTAATAGGATTGTCCGCTTTCTAATTTCCAACGGTGTTATCGATAGTTGGGGGGGGGGGGGGGTCAATTCATCGAATTGAGAGACATTTCAGATCATTGTCCAATTTGGTTTGTGGTGGATAGTGAGAATTGGGGTTCAAAGCCTTTCAAAGTCAATAATGAATGGTTTGTAAATAGAGACTTCATTCCTTTCGTTGAATTTGAATGGAGGATTTTAGTGGTTGAAGGTAGGGGTGATTTTGTTCTTAAAGAAAAGTTGCGACTTCTAAAAGAAAAACTTAAGTGGTAATCATAACATTTTTGGGAGATTCGACTTGGAGATGGAGGAGGATGTTGCAAAGTTGAACGAGGGTGATGACATGGATAGGCCTCTCGGTGATCTTTTATTTAACGAGTTTTTGGATGATAAGAAGAATGCTTGTAGTAATTTTTGGTTGAAGCTTAAGATTAAGGAGAATATGATTATTCAAAAGTCAAGATTAAAGTGGATTAATGACAGAGATTCCAACACCAAGTTTTTTCATAGGGTGATGAAAGGGAGGAGGAGAAGAAATCATATAGGAACTTTGAATACGGTGAATGATGTGGTGGATTCGGTGGCGGATGTGAAGGAAGAGATTCGACTCCACTTTGCCTCTAAATTTGTGGAGTCGGAGTCCGAGAGACCTCTTCTTGATGGGATCCATTTTAATTCTATTTATTTTTTAGAAAGGAATTTGTTAGAAGCTCCTTTTACGGAAGATGAAATTAGAGAGGCGAATTGGAGTTATGAGGGGTCAAAGAGTCCGGGTCCGGACGGGTATAACTTTTTCTTCATCAAGAAGTGTTGGTCCTTTATGAAAGAAGACTTCTTTAATTGTTTTAATTCTTTCTACTCTGAAGCTCTTCTTTCAAATTCTATAACTTCTTCCTTTCTCACCTTAATTCCTAAAAATTCCAACCCTTTGTCTTTGGATGATTATAGACCGATATGCCTAATTGGTTGTATCTATAAAGCAATTTCCAAATTGTTAGCGGCTAGATTGAAAAGGCCTATGACAAAGTATCGTGGGATTATCTTAAGTTTATGCTTTGGAAGATGGTATTCGATGAAGTTTGGATGAAATGGATGGAGACTTTAATTTTCTCTAGTGATATGTCGGTTTTGGTGAACGGTAGCCCAACTAATGAGTTTAGGGTGAAGAGAGGATTGAGGCAAGGTGATCCCATATCACAGTTTCTCTTTGTGACAACGGCGGAAGGTTTGAGAGAATCGGTGACCAAGTCTGTGGAGAACGATAATTTTTATGGGATTTAATTTCAACGGTAATTTTTGTGTGGATATGCTTCAATTTGCGGATGATACTCCTTTGGTTGGAGATGGGAGTTGGAATCATATTTAGGAAATTTAGGAGGTATTAAGGGGTTTTGAACTAGCTTCGGATTTGGCAATTAATTCCCATAAGAGTAAGTTGATTGGTGTGAATGTTAGTTCTAATTTCTTTGACGTGGCTTCTTGTTTTCTCTCTTGTAGAAAGGAAGAGAATATATTCACTCTTTTGGGGATTCTCGTTGTTTGTTTTTCTAGTAGAGCGTCTATGTTGAGGGATTCGATTTCTAAATTGAAAAAGCTTTTATCTTGTTGGAATAATTGAATGCTTAGTTTTGGCGAAAGATTGATGCTTTTGAAGACGGTTTTATCTAGCCTTTTCATCTTTATACTTTCCTTTTATAAATCATCGGTTAAGATTATTAACGAGATCACCTCGATTCAAAGTAATTTTCAATGGGGTGGATCGAAGTTGAAAAGGAAAATTCTTTGGGTGAGTTGGAATGATTTTTGCCTTCCTATTGATAGAGGTGGCTTGGTTTACCTAGAATTGATGATTTCAATATAGCTCTTCTTCATAAATGGAGGTGGAGGATTGTTTCAAAATCTACTTCTCTTTGGAGGGAGGTGTTGAATGTAACACCCTTTCTACCCCCATGAAAGGGCATCACATTTCCTATAACTCAAACATCATAAACATCATATTAGTCATGTCCCTTAACATGGGTTATAAAATCATGAACATCAGTTGCTATTTTTCAACAATTACGCAGCGGAAAAACAAAACATCACTTTTCGTCTTTAATTAAAAGAAAGTTTCATAATTTAATCCAAAACATCGTTTAAATCTCAATTAGTCAAAAAAAATAACACTCAATTCGATTAAACAGAATAAACTCAAGTTCTCAAGCGAAAAACTCATTTTGATGTTACTGGACACAGAGCAGGACTCCGCTTCTAACTAACAACGACGACACACTAACTCCGAGCTAAACGCGCACCGAGCCAACCTTGAGTATCTGCAGGATGGCATCATAAACCATCACAAAAAGGCACACAGTGTGAGTAAATTCACATTCAATAAAGTAATATAAAAAATGAGAATTTATAAATAGGGATCACAAAACATAATCAATCATCACAAGACTCATTTATACACAACATCAAATACATCCCGTCACAATCACAAACTCAATGCAATTCATATTATATCATTTAGAATGAAAATGCAAACTCTTATTATGCATGTGGTAGAGAAACATCCTCATGGATGGACACTAGGCCATCAACCATCCACAAGGGAGTACATCATAACATCACATCACTTTAATCTGCACGATGGGATTGAAACTATCAATGGACCAAAGTCCACTCATAAATCATGTCATGAATGCAAGATGCAATATACACACACCTCATCAAAACATCATAAGCATTGCATCCGCATTCATCGTCAATCATCATATTATTCACTCACTTAACATCTTCCTCTAAATCATGTCATCATAATTCATAAACTCGTAAACAACTCATTTCATCATACATCATTTTTATCACCAATTCCTACACATATGGCCTCTAAACACATCACTAAAACATCATAACATCTTATGACATGAATCACATCAATTAAAACACTTTTCAGAATTAAAATAATTTTTCGAAAAATGTCAGGTCCTGCTAAGCGAGCTACCTCCTCGTTAAACGACTAACTCTCTTTTTTGAGAGGTCCAAAGTATTCATTCGCTCGCTAAGCGAGCATCGCGATTTCTCAAAATTTCTTGCGATCTCATAATCGCTCCTCTACGACAAAACCCCCTTAAAAACCAAGTTTTTTGCAGCAGCACAATAGAAAATCATCAATACTATCTACATTCATCATGGTATCATCAAATATATCACATAACCTCATTACTTATCCTTAAAATCATCACAATTCATCATCATCTAGCAAATTCATCAACAAACCCCATACCCTAAGACTCTTCCTCAAAACCCCAAATCTTATCTCTAGATTACAATACCAAACGAAATTACTCCCCATACCTTAGGTTCCGTGAGTTATTTCGATAACCTTCAAGATTTCCTATCCAACCTTCAAGTCGTAGTTTTTCTTTAGAGCTCTCCTTCCCTTCTCCAGAAGTATGATCGTTCCAAATGATCGTATAATCCAACTTTACTCTCTTAGTCACTTTTTCCCCTGGGACCTCATTAATTTTTTCCACTTTTACCCTCATTTAGCCTTTACCAAAAGACTATATTATTCTTGTCCTCTATTCTTCTTATTTAAATTATTTTCTTCCAATTTAATTAAATAAACCCATTATACTTAATATTCTAATATTATTAAAATATTAAGTCACACCCATGCCTCCCTAAAACATCAAATCATCAATAATTCATCAAAATTCACAACAAACACATCAATTAAATCAAAATCAACTTTGGGGTGTTACATTGAAGGCTAGGTATGGTGATATTAATTTGAAGATTATGAATTCCGGAGTTTCTTTAAAATACGACGTTAGTTTATCTTATTGGTGGAGGGATATAAGTAATTTAGAGGGAAAAAAATTCCGGAAAATTACTTTGTCTAATGTTAAATTTGAGCTTGGTGATAGTTACACTACCTCTTTTTGCCATTCTTGTTGGTTTGAAGATTCTTGTTTGAAAGATAGATTTAAGGAGCTTTACAACCACTTTAAACTTAAAGAAGTGGCAATTGCTTGCATGGGAGGTTGGGTAAATGGCGTGTGGAGGTGGGGAGATGGGTATGTCAACGACTGAATATCAATTGCGGATGTCGCGGAAGGGTGGGCCTTGTTTTTGTTGTTGCAGCAGATAACACCTTCTTTATCGGTGTAGGACACGTCTTCTCTTATTGGGGGGAACAGTAGCCCCGTTCTCAGTCGGTAGCTTTCAGAAAATTTCTAGTAAGTGTCGCTATCCTTTTGGCCATCCTAATATTTTTGAAGAAGCTTTGGTTTTGGTGTGGATGTTAGAAGTTCCCTCTAAAATTAAATTATTTGCTTGGAGGTGTTTTGTTAATAGATTACCAACCAAGGATCTGTTAGCTATTAGAGGTTGCCATTCCTCTAATGATAAGGCTAATTGTGTTTTTTGTCAAGTGGAAAGAGAATCGTTAAATCACTTATTCATCTCTTGTCATGTTATTGTTTTGGTGTGGAGGGAAGTGGGGGATTGAATTGGATTGGATTTGAGGATTTTACAGCCAATATATAACATGCGAGAAAGCTTTATGGGTTGGTTTGTTTTCGGTAAACGGAAGAATGTGAAGAAAGGAAAAGTCGAAAGTGCGTGGTTGGCTACTTGTTGGATTATTTGGTCCATGAGGAATGCCATTATTTTCATAAATGACTATTGGAATGTTTTGGACATGGTTTGGAGTATTAAAACTTTAATTTGGAAGTGGTCTTTTATTGAAAATATTACTTACTCCAATTGTAACTTTTATGATTTTAACAAAAATCCTTTGTTCTATCGATCCTAAAGTTCAATTGGTTTGTAATTTTCTCGCTGAGTATTGTCTCGTGCTTTTGTAAGCAGGTTTGAGAATCCTTAGTTCTCCCATTTATGAATTTCTTGCTAATAAAAAAAATTGAATCATTGTGTATACACTTCATATGATTACATAATTTAAATCAATTCATATCAAGTATGTCATCATTATAATATTTGATATTTTCATTTTCGCATTAACCCTTATGCTTATAACTCATTTCTTACAACACTTTGATTTTGGAAACAATGATCGAATTTTAATTTAGTTCTATTTACCCCCTCTAGATCATTTTTCTACTTTTATATTCACACCCAATATGTCTTTGGATGAAGAATAATCATAACAACAATCAAGATACTTTTTACTACAAATTCACATTTTTATTTTCTGTCAACTATTAGATTGTTGGTAAACAGAAGCTACAACAAATTGGTTATTGGTTCATCGAGAATTATTTTTTTTTTAAAAAAAAATTGATACACCAATCGGTACATATATGGTACTACCTATCCAATTTTTTTAAATGATATAATTTAGATTTTTTTTTATTGAGAAAAAAATAGGTTAATTATTTTATTTATAAATAAAAAGTGAACGAAAAATCAAATCTTAATACTTTTCTTTTCTACCTCTTTGTCGTAAATGTTCTCACTAATCTCTCTGCAAATCAGAACTTCAACCTAATTTTTGTTTACCCAAATCTCAATCTTATTTCGATAATAAAAATAAGATTTATATAGCGAAGGAGCAACAAAAATGACATAACCTGTTTTTATACTCTTAGAAACAAACATTAACAGAAATACTTATATGTTATAAACTCTTGTTCTATACTTCTCCCTTATTACATGGCACAAACACATAGAAGGTGAGTGGCCAGGATCATTGAACAAGAGGATTGAGCACCTGACCAACAAAGAGAATTGTTCCGGTCAAGTCTTCTCTAATCACAAATAAGAAAGGATGATCAGCTACAAAGTCTATTGGAACACGCATACATTGTAATTCTATTGTTGCTATTGTGGCCGCAGTGGCTTCTGTACCTTCTTCATTCACTTCAATGAAAGACTTATGAAATATATTAGAAACAAAAAGCTTTTTACCCACGACAGAATCTACCACCATTTTTTTCAATCCTCCTCCAAAGAAAGGTAAAATCACACCTAATTCCTTCACAATATCAGAAGTTTCAAGTCCAAATGAAATATTGAATCTTGGAATTCTGAAGTCACCTACTTCCACTTTTTCATAAGGGAGCTTGTGATCAAGTAACTCGGATTCAGAAGCCACCTTCTCAACCAAAGCTGACAATCCATCTTTCACATTCGGAAGAAAAATATACATGGAGAATCGTCGCTTATCTTCGCCTTGCTTATAAGGAAGACCAAGGACTTTAAAATCATTGAAAACTCTGATAAACTGCTTCTTCTTGCTGGTCATGAAGGGAACCTTGACTGCACTACCATTCAAAAGATGAAAATCTTTATCTTTCGTAAACGAAACATCAAACTTGTCATTCCATGCTCCTTTAAAGTATAGTGCATTAGCAAAGACGAGTCTGGTGTCGCAGTGGACTGATCCTTGAGGAAGAAGTTCTTTAATAAATCCATTTGTCTCTTTTTCAGCCCATAAATTCACTTCATTGGTCACTTCAACAAACTTCAAAAGCATGTCAAATTTAAAAGTCAATCGACAGACAAGTTGAATTGTTTTCACAAGTATATCAATAGAAGATTTTAATTTAGTAACAGAATATAGAAACAGGGCATAGATTATACATACCTTGTTCAGGAAATCGACAGAAGACAAATTGGCTTTGAAGTCAGTAGAGACGATTTGTTTGAAGGAAGGTTGAAGAGATAGGGTTTGTTCAATCCATACACCGTTGACGAAAGAGAGGAGAGGTCCGCCGGCGGGAGCAGCGTTGGAGAGGATGACGGAAACAAGCTGAGAGGCGAGGAAGTTGAGATGATCGGTGGATTTGGAATGGAGGAATTCAAGAAGCTGTTGTTGTGTGGGACCATCAGAGCCGGCAGCGATGATGCTAAGAATGAGTTGTAGCGAAAGTGGAGAAAACACGATGTTCTTATCATAATGCGATACTTTCGAGAACAAATGGTTGGCGATGGTGAAGGAAACGTTGGTTTGGTGGGTTATTGATTCACGGAGATCCATTTCTTTGTTTATTTTCAAATGATTAAAAATTTCGAACACTAATTAATCTTCAGAAACAAGAAAGAAATGGTTTCAAGTATCTTAGTTTGAAGTTTGAACTTTGAAGTTGGTTATTTAATACTACTCTACGCTGTATGCTGAGGGGATAGCGTGCTTGTGTGTACAATCGTGTCTGTATTTGGCGTTGACTTTTACTCTCAATGCTTACAAATTAAGCTTAGAAATTTAATTCTACTTTTTAAAATATAATGTCATATTCTAAACAAATCAAAATAAATAGGCAAAATACCCAAAATAGTCATTTAACTCCATCACTAGGTCGAATATGGTCCCTTATTTCTAAAAAGTGACAAAAAGGTCCTTTAATTTGTTAAACTGTAGCAAATAGATCATTTCTGTTCACCACCCCCAAACAGACGTTAACTTTTCTATATGTGGCAGCTGACATGGCTTCATCTTCCTCCTTTAAACTGAGATTCTTCATCCCCAAATAGTTTCATGATTTTCTAGGGTTCTGCGAAAATTTCTCTTCATCCATCCCCAAATTGATTCAAGAAATAGTAAAATCATAGAGTCACGAAGATGAAATCCAGTGGGTCGACGCCAACGCCAGTGATGAAAGCAAAACACGGTTATGGTGGGTGTTCTTCGAAGGAAGGCTCGAATGTCAACACAAGCACAACTTGGAAACCTATATGTCACTGTGGGGATTTAGCTGTTCTTCGTATGGCCACAACATTCAAGAACTATGGGAAACATTTTTGGGGATGTCCTAATTTTAAGGTATGTCATAGGTATGTTTGTTTAAAATCTGTAGTTGTATTTGTGTTTTAAAATGGTTGATGTTGAAGATGGTATTTTGCAGGGATCAAGCAATGTTGGTTGTGGGTACTTTGGATGGTATTTTGAAGAGGTTGGAGATGAGAATGAGCAATATTTGATGGATAGAATTGAGAAGCTCTCAAAGTCAGTGGCAAAGGCTCAAGTGACTATTGAAGAATATGGAAAACAAATAAGCAAAATGGAAAATGACATGAAGAAGCTCATGAAATTGATAAAATTCTGGAAATTAATTTTGTTCATAGGCCTTGTTGTAGTTGTTTTTAGAATGCTTTAGGATGTTGTTGAATCAATTTGTTCTCACTGTTTTTAGAATGCTTTAGGATGTTGTTGTTGTTGAATCAATTTGTTGTCAATGTAGTTGACAGTACCAATTAGACATTTGTAATGGATTATTTGTGATCAATGGTAGTTGTTATTGTTATGTTGACAATACCATAATGTTAGCATTTGTTATCAGCTAAACATAATTGACATAATTGCTAAACATAATTGAAATAATTGCTTATCAGAATTGACAAAACAGAATTGTTACATTGACAGAACCAAACATAATTGACATAATTGCTTATCATAATTGACAAAACAGAATTCTTACATTGACAAAACCATAATGTTAGCAGTACCATAGTCTAATACAACAAAACACGTAACATTGACAGAATTGTCTTAACATTGACATAGTCTAATACAACTAAACAAAATATAGCAGTCCACACAAAATGCATCTTCCTAAAGTTTTCAAGTCTTGGTTGATCTCTTTGTTGGTGTACTTCTCCTTGTTGTTGGGCCTACAGTAGTCTTGGCTGCACTCATCCTGGTGGTTGGGCTTAGGGGCATGAAAGGCTTAGTTGGCCTTCTGAAAGATAGCTTGTTTGGCCTTCCTTAGAACTGAGTTATAAGTTACTAGGTTCGAGAGGTGAAAGTTGGACGTGTAGGGTACTTGAAAAGATAATTGAATTACTACTTATGAAACAAAAAGGTGTCTGGGTCATAGAGATATCAGAGGCACGTTCACGGATGATGAGTACAAATTTGTTTAACGATTATAGGGTATATACATCCTGACTTCTGATATGCTCAGAATGACTTACTCAGACAGGAGACACTCATCCCAGATTCTAGAAAGGATAGTCAAATGCCATTCACTGGTTATGAAATTATGAATTATTCATTACAACATTCTTCCATAAATCATGCAATGATATGACATCCATCAATAATCACTACTACGGAAAATACTTATCACATCGGTTGGAAAATTTGATACCACCACACTGGTCCAACTGTTGTGAGATATTTTGTGATTGTATGTATGATATTTTTCACCACGGATGTGCGATCGTGATTATATCTATGCAGCGCGCTACCTACCACAACAGTTATTTTAAACAACCGCGTTGTGATATTTTTTTATGAAAAATATTTAACAATGGTTGTGCTAAACAACCATTGTGATATATAGACCTGATTTTATTATAAATGATGTGAAATGTTGATTTTGTCAATACTCACTAATTAAACATATAATCTTTCAATCTGAACTAGAACATTATAATATGACAAATTAAGTTATATTAAAAAGAATAACTTCAGGTTCAATGTTAGACAAGATTTTTTTCAACTCTTTATTTGTATTTTACTCTTTAATAGTTAGAATATTGTTTAATGATCCTATATCTTCAACCACCTCTGCCTTCAACTCTAGTTCTTTTTGCAAAAAATTATTTACTTTACAAACAAAATGAGAGGTGGAGAGAGGGGTGATTGAAGACCTACAATCATTAAACCAAACTCTAACTATCAAAGAACAATATGCAATTAATGGTGTGAAAAATTATTGTCGAGAATTGAACATGTACTTGTTTTCTAATACAATTTTACCTATCTTATTATAATTTTATAATGCACTTTGAAAAATTATATATTCAACAAGGGATTAAAAAACACTCAAACCACAAACTATATAATAAACTCATCTTTTAAACAAACATTAATAACAACATTCATCAACAACAAACCATAAATAACATACACGATACAACAAACATATCAAGTCATAGAATGCTTCAAAATGTATCGTACATGCCCCATAATGGGGTGTACAATATGAAATAAGGATGAAGCTGAAGTTAGAGTTGTCAACTTGTGTATATTTCGAATGTATGTCATTCTGGATCTTTTACACAAGTTTGCAACCTTAACCTTAATTGCGTCTTCTTTATTGAAACAAGCATCATTATCTACAAGTCAAAATAAACAGAAAGTTCAAACATTATGAAACAAGCTATTGTACCAGATTTTGAGAAAAAATAGAGAAAATGGACCTGTAAATACCCATTGGCTAAGATTTGATGTTATAGTTTTATTTTGGGGTTTCATATGAGAGAGACGAGTAACAAAGTTGTTAGGGTTTCGTTTTGAGAGAGACGAGTGAAAGAGTTGTTAGGGTTTTTTTAGAGAGACAAATGATATGTACTGAAGCGACAAATAATTTCGTTTATATATAAATAAGTATCACTTTTCATCAGGGTTTAACATAAAAATTGCGGTGATATACAAGGTCAAACACATTTTTATCACGATAAATGGAAAATTGTTGGTGTTGGGATTCAAACCATTTCACTCCATGTGCATTTCACTACAATTGTTACATATGGCCGTTGTGACATGTCCTTCAGTAAATAATAAAAAAAATCCCAAAAAAAAACTATTACCACGGTTAACACTATGATCGTTATATAATCGGTGTTACGAAAGATATATTTTATAGTTGTTAATGGGCGGGCTGTAACTACTATTCTACTAATGACCATCAAACCATACTTATGTCCATAAAAAGTAATTGGGTGAGTCTCTTGGAATCATAGGGAGGGGGAGAATAATAGTATAAATAGGGAAGTGTAACGCCCCAAATTTTATTTAATTATTTTATTTGGAATGTCGTGATTTGGTGTGTGGAAGAATAATATATTATTGAATATAATTCTAATTTAAAAATTATATTGTGGTGGAGGATTATATTATTAAGTGATAAAATAAATAATTGAAATAAAATATTAGGAAGGGGTAAGGTGGTCATTTGGTGGAATTAGTGAGGGTAATGTTGGAAGTCTCTAAGTTGGTCTAAGGGATAAGGTTGGAATAAGGAAAAGAAGAGTTCAGTGGTGTTTTTGTGTTGGAGAAGAACGATCGTGAAATTGAAAAGGGAGAAAGAGAGAAAGGGCTAAGGTCGAAGAGAAGAATCCGCGAAGAAGAAAAATTTCTCGTCAAAACCAAGGTAAGGGTGAGATTCTTCCATCTCTAAAGGGTTTTATAATGGGGGTTGGGTAGGTTGAAGATTAGGGATTGAAGTTTGGTGGTTTTGGATGAAAATTGTGTTGATTTGTTGATACTTGTTGTTGTTAGTTGATAATGTTGTAATTGGATGATAAAATGGTATATTCTGAAATCATATGTCTGGTATTGGTGTTTTGGTGTGAGAATTTCACAGCAGGATGAGTGCAGATCGCAGAAGAAGGATATGCAAAATCGTAGAGCTCGCTTAGCGAGCGAAATGAATTTTGGAAAAGCTGGAGTCAGTGAGCTGCTCGCTTAGCGGGCAATACCCCTCGCTGAGAGAGACCTGGGGCAAAAAATAATGATTTTTATTCCGAAAAATTCCTTAAAATCATCTAATCAACTTAGTAATGCATAGGAATCGATGTGGTGTAGTTGAGTGTAGTTACAGGAGAGTTATACGCATAATTGTAAGGATAATTAGTATAACTTGTAAATAAACATAAATTGACGTGTATATTATAACATCCTTCTACCCAAAACATAATATTTCAAATATTATCAGAGTAATCGTCTAAAAGGGTATCACATTTTCATCAAAAATACACAACAGTGTCCTGTCCCGTAACACGGGTTAATCAACATCAATATATCATAAACATTTCACAGCGGAATTTAACTTCAAAATTCAAAACCTCATAAGTATAATTTTCACCATCCTGAATTTAACATCATATAAGTAGGAAAACATTTATCCAAAGATAACATAACTGAAACAGTTAACAGAATAAAACCCATCCCAGTGTTACATGACACAGAGCAGGACACATAAACCATAACCACTTCTAAAGAACACTAAAGTACGCTCCGAGACTCATGAATTACTCTTATTGCACTGCAGGACTATTCTTCGACATCTGCAAGTTACCCACGAAGGAGGCAACATTTCCAAGCAGGCAGGGTGAGTAATCATAATATATCATAAACTTATAAGAATATAGAATCATAAATAAATTAGTACACATCACATAACATCGTCAACTACAAAATTCAGTAACAACCACAACACCATCATGAAATCAATTAACACCAACACAGTCATGAAATTCATCCTAAATATGCAATTCTACATCCTGATATGCAATATGCATGTGGTACCATTTTCACCAAAAGATGGATACATGACCATCAACCCTCCACAAGGGAGCACACCATAATCATCGAGATACTTCAATCCACACAATGGGATTGAAGCAAATAAATAGGCCGAAGCCCCATCGTGAATGTTATGAAATGCAATGATGCGCTACATCGAAAAATTCACCAAAATTATTCGCATCATTCATTTCAATCAGCAAAACAACCAGCAAATATTCACATTATCATCATGACATTACACCCTGAACACTGGTTTCCTAACCACTCTGACACATCAAGAATTAACCCGTACCCGGTAATTTATAAGGTAATTATAAGGTTATTTCGCAAATTCATTTACCAAAACTGTTGCATTTTCTCGTTTCTATTTATCAAAATAAAGTTCATTTTGTACTCGTTCCGACGCTTCAAACGGAATGCGAATCGGACTTACGGTTTAAAAGATATGAATTTTTAAAGAAATAATATTTGCTGTCCCAACAGTGTTAACCGGTTAACCAAAGCGTTAACCGGTTAAAGCCTGCGTATTTTCAGAAAATGCCCCAAAATTTCCAATGGTTAACCGGTTAACCAAAGTGTTAACCGGTTAACGCACACGTTCCAGCAGTCTTCTGCTACACAATTGCAGACTGTTCCAATTTTCAAAAATCCCCAAACCCCATTACGGATTTCACATCATAACACCCAAAAAAACATTCTAAAACATCAATTAAACCTCAACAACATCCAGACAACAATTATACAGACAAACATACGATTATAACTCATTCTAATCGCTATAATTCATCAAGATTTCTCCTAAAACTCAACCTAACTCAAAACCCCAAAACTCCTAAAATTCATACTATCCTAATCCATTCATATTCCAATTCCTATACATTTATCATAGATTATGAAAACTCCCCATACCTTAGAGAATTTCGACGCTTTACACGCTTCTCTTGGGTTATCCACAGCCTCCTGACTCTGAGTTCCTCTTTCTTCAGAGCACTTCCAAAGCACGATAGAAAACAAAATATGAGAAATTGATCGTATTCTCTTCTTTGGCTATAATATCCCAGCTTAGCCTTTTCCCATATTACCCTCATGATTTCACAAAAGTACCATCTTATCCTTTTCTTTAACATATTTTTAAATGATAAAAATAAAATAGTATAATAAAACACTATTTATCCTTATTATATAAAAATACTCATTTTCTCCAAAATTCTCAAATTAACCCAAACTCTCCAAATTTTCTAAATTAATTAAATAAATGATTAAATAATTAAATTTAGATTTTCGGGGCGTTACAACTCTCCCATACTTAAAGAATTTTCGTCCTCGAAAATTACCTGAAGTAAATAGAGTCGGATACGACTCCCTCATCTGATCTTCGCGCTCCCAAGTCCAACTTTCTCCAGCTGGTCCTCCCCACAATACCTTCACTAAAGCAATTTCCTTACCTCGAAGTCGCTTCAATTCCCTACCATTAATCTTTACTGGTAAAACTTCAACCGTCAGATTATCTCTCACCTGAACGTCATCCATCTGAATTACATGCGACGGGTCCGGAATGTACTTCCTCAACTGCGATACATGGAATACATCATGTAAATTCGGAAGAGAGGGAGGTAAAGCCACCCGATAAGCCACTTCCCCTATCCTCTGCATAATCTGATACGGACCGACGAAACGTGGAGTGAGCTTTCTAGATTTCAAAGCTCTTCCCACACCAGTCATAGGAGTAACTCTTAAGAACATGTGATCTCCCTCTTGGAACTCAAGTGCTTTCCTTCTCTTATCGTGATAACTCTTTTGACGACTCTGCGATGTTTTCATCCTTTCCTAAATCATTTTTATCTTTTCAGTTGTTTCTTGGACAATCTCTGGCCCAAGCACCAAACTCTCTCCTGACTCATACCAACATAATGGAGTACGACAACTTCTACCATACAATGCCTCATATGGAGCCATCCCGATACTAGCATGAAAACTGTTATTGTACGTAAACTCGACCAACGACAAATGACTATCCCAAGACCCTCCTTGATCTAATACACAAGCTCTCAGAAAATCTTCTAAATATTGGATTGTTCTTTCCGTCTGACCATCCGTTTGAGGGTGATAAGCAGAACTCATCATCAACTTAGTACCCAAGGCATCCTGTAAACTCTTCCAAAACCTCGATGTAAACCGCGGATCTCTATCCGATACAATACTTGAAGGTACACCAAGCAACTTCACAATTTCCTCAATATAAATCTCATCTAGCCTTTGCATGGAATGGTTAATCCTCATCGGCAAGAAATGTGCCGACTTAGTTAACCGATCAACAATTACCCAAATCGAATCATTACCTCTAGCAGTCTTAGGTAACCCAGTCACGAAATCCATGGAAATACTATCCCATTTCCACTCAAGAACATTCAATGGTTGCATCATACCTGAAGGTCTTTGATGTTCTATCTTTGACTTCTGACATGTCAAACAAGCATATACAAATTCAGCAATGTCTCTTTTCATACCCGGCCACCAAAACAACCTGCTTAAATCCTGATACATCTTTGTAGCACCAGGATGAATACTCAGTCGACTCTTGTGCCCCTCTTCTAAAATACTCTTTTTAATTCCTGCAATATCCGGAACACATACTCTATCTCTAAATCTCAAAATTCCATCTTCATCGACTCGAAAGTCACCTGCATTAACTTGATCAACCAACATCAATTGATTGACTAATTTCAAATTAGATTTCTGACCCTTACGAATCTCTTCCAAAATCTCACTGGTCAGCTTTAACATTCCCAATTTCACACTATCAGCAGTAGTTTCACACAACAAGCTCATATCTCTGAATTGTTCGATCATTTCCAATTCTTTCACCATAAGCATTGAAATATGTAACGACTTCCTACTCAAAGCATCAGCCACAACATTTGCCTTACCCGGATGGTAATTCAAATCAAAATCAAAATCTTTCAATAATTCAAGTCACCGTCTCTGTCTCATATTTAACTCTTTCTGATCAAACAAGTACCTTAAACTTTTGTGATCACTGAATACTTCAAATTTCGAACCAAACAAGTAGTGCCTCCAAATCTTAAGCACAAACACCACAGCTGCTAACTCTAAGTCGTGAGTAGGATAGTTCCTCTCATGAACTCTTAACTGTCTAGAAGCGTAAGCAACCACCTTATTATCCTGCATCAAAACTCCACCAAGACCCATCTTGGAAGCATCACAATAAACTACAAAGGACTCATCTGGATTTGGTAAGACCAACACTGGCGCGATCGTTAATCTTTTCTTCAGTTCTATGAAACTCTCTTCACAAGCAACATCCCACACATACGCTTGACCCTTGTCGCTCCCGATAAATGGGACCGGCCCAGATAAAGGTACAGACGCGAACGGTCGGCGAAGGGAACAGTGAGAACACACAGCCGCGAACTCACTGGAGATGAATAGAGTCGCCAGCTAGGCATTTTTATCCCGGAGGAAAGGTAATGCTGCATAAACCTAGAAAAAGATAAGGATAAGACGGTTTGCGAACCAGAGAGACTGAGAAAGGGGGTTGGTTACAACCTGGGAAGGTATTAGCACCCAGATTGTCCGCCGTACTCGACGGGATCCACGCTTGAAAGATTTGTGTTTTAAAGGGGTAGTGTCAGTGCAATTTGTGTATAGAAGAACTGGAAAAGAATGTACAGGTGTCAGTGTAAAGTGTATAAGTGATGTGAAGTATGAAAGTGTCAGTGTAAGAACAAAAATGAGATGCTCAAGAATATGAAGCTAAAAGAATGAGGCTAGAAAGGAGGGGGAATATACAGAGACTTTTGTTCGATAACTGTTAAGTTATGCCTACGTATCCTCTCGTGCAATGAGGAAGTCAGAACACCGTAGTTCGACCCAAAGAGACTGAAAGATGAATTGACCTGTGAACTGCTTACTTGCCTATGCTCAAGTGTATGACCTGTCTGGCTCAGGTGCAAACTGTCTTGCATTAGACGGAAGAAGCAAGTTCTCGTTTATGAGTGAAGGTGATGAGAAAAGAATCCCGGAGGAGACGATTATTGTTTGTTTTTGTGTTTTCAGTCTTTTATTGCTTTTGAAAGTTTGTCGTAAGTTAATGAGCTTAAGCCTAAACCAATGGATTTAGTAAACTCATCACATCTTCCCTCTGATTAGGGGTAATGAGAATACCTTAAGTGTGAAGTCAGATTCTCACACTTAATCACCTTTGGTGTAGGATTAAGATCATTAACCTACTTGTGATTATTTAGATGTTTTTGGTGTTTTTGTTTAGTGTTAAGTAATGAGGTTAAGCCATAATCAAGGATTAAACAGACTCATTACACCATCCTAATAGAAGGATAATAGATGAGGGTGTTTAAGCTGAGGAAAGCTCCTCAACTTAATCCATGATTAGGGATTAAACTCATGAAAAAACAAGCCTTTGATTAAGTGAATTTTATGGTTTGTAAGACAACTTGAGGGGGACTTGTCCATTAACACTAGGGTTAGTCCTTCTCAACCAGTTAAGGAAGAATTAGAACCCTAATGCAAGGCCCAAGTTACAAGTGTGATGTCTTGATAATTGTTAGGTGAATTGATTAAGAGATTTAAACACATTAAGGGTTTAACACTTAGGATTAAAGTTATACACTCCATCCTAATAGAAGGATGCAGGCATAAGCTTAATCACAAAGCCTTAAAGCCTTTAGGGTTTAGTCCCTGATTATGAGATGAGGAGAGAAGACTCAAAGAGACACAAAGGTAAAAGCTAAGTGGAAAAGGTCTAATCCTAATATTCACATACTCGGATGGTCCTAGGTTAGTGAGGCTCACTATCCTAAAGGAGGAGAAGAAATAAGAAGAGAAAAAGAAGCACCAAGGTGGCCTAAGCACACCTCAAATCGAGAATGAATAAAAGAAGAAGATGAGGAAAATGAATTAAGATGAATAAGAAATGAGATAAGAGGAAAAGAATGCAATATGGAGATGAATAAGAATGAAGAGATGAAAATGCGATATGGAATAAGATGAATAATAAATAAGATAAGGAGATGAGAATGCGAAATGGGGAGAAGATGAATAATGCACAAACAGAGCCTACACCAGTAGGACTTCCAGATGCAACAACATGCAGTAATTAAAATCAGGCCATCGCGTTACCTAACGGAGAAGGTCCGTTGCCTTTTCAATTTGCGAAAAGAAATTCAAGAAGTTTCAAGTCTAAAGCAGGTTCAACAGTTCAAGCGCAAATCGTCAAATATCAAGGTAAGCATCCAACATCTCAAGCGATCAACAAAAAGAAACAGAATTAAAACCAAAAGATTAGTATGCACAATATCAAAGCTTAAACGAAATTCATATTCAGATATCTCATCAGTCCAAATAATCGTTCACAAAGTCATCCCTCAGTTATATCCTCCATCATCAAAATCGAGTAATGACCTACAAAGCATCAACCAAACTGGAACCAAAGTTAAATAAAATTCTATTAAATCAAATTAATTAAGAACTAAGTATATTAATAGTTAAAATTAAAACACAACTATAAAATCAAAGCTAGCAAAATAAAGACAAAATTAATTTCTAATTTGAACTTGTAACAAGTATTAACAATTAATTAAAACCAAAAATTAAATGATGAGAACAAAAAAATAAAATATAAATGACCAGGGGAGGCGCACTAAGGGAGGGTGATGATCAGTAATAAGAACGATGGGCTGAGCCCAAAAGAAAATGAACAAAAACACAGGGGGGATTTGCGGCCGGAATTGGGGTGTTGGCATGAAATTCGGTGGGCTTAGCCCAACCCTCAAAACAACCAAATCTCAAAATAAACCTAAAACAAAAAGAAAAAGATCAGATAACAAGAATTCAGAATAACCAAAAAAAACCACAAAAGAACGATTCCTCTTCTTTGCTCGACACTGTTCAAAATCGCTCTTCTTCTCCGCAGAATCAACGCGACCCTCTCGCGGAAATAGCAGACGTGACAGATTCGTCTCTCTCGCGATGGCTTTCTCACTTCTCTCTCAAAACGTGAGCGGTGAATGTACCAACCAGGGGTTTCCCCTTTTCTCCGTAACACGCCGTCGCTGCCACCATAAGCTTTTCGCCGGACTTTTCTTTTCCGTCACCGTTCAACCCTGACCATCATCGGCGTCGGTGCTCTCTCTTTGCTTGAATCGATTTCTCCGTCTCTTCTACAATCTCGTGGTGACTTGTGGATGGAAAAGCTTCACAAGCAACCTTGACGCTCCCTCCATTCAGAAATCATGTTAGCCCCGTAAGTTCCCTTCTACTTGATTTCATTTCGGTTCGACACCTCCATCTTTTTTTCTTTGTTCTGTTCTGAGGTCTGTTTCTGTTTGTTGTTGAGATTTGAAGGTTTGGAAATTTGAATAGTTGTTGGATGGTGGCTCCGAGTTGTTGTTGTTGATTTGCAGTTGGTTGAGCGGCGGTTGGGTCGAAGTTTTGAGGTTTGATTTTGTGGCGAAGAAGACGAAAAGGGTTAGGTTTGAAAGGGTGGCGGTGATTTTGTGGTGGAAACAGGGTGAGTAGTTTTGATAGTTTCGTGGAGCATTGTGAGGTTTGATTGGTGGTGGTTTATGGCTTTCGGTGTTTTCGGATTGTGTTTGTGAGATGAGCGACGGTTCTGGTTCGTATATGGCTTGTTCGATTCTGAGTTTTGTTGGATACAGGGTGATGGCTGTGATTGTGTGTTGTTGTTTTGTTTTTTTGCAGGTTTTTGATTGTGAGAGTGTTTTTTAGATGCTGGTTTTCGAAAGAGCGATGCAAGATGTTTGCTGTTGCTGAACTGGTTATGAGGATGAAGTGTTGTGTGTTATTCTGTGAACGAAAAAATCAAGCTGAAAGAATGTTGTGTGATTGGTTATGAAGGTTTGAGTTGTTGTGAAAAAGTGATGAAGAGTGAGAGCAAGAAAGTGAAGAAATGCTGTATTTTGTTGCTATTTTAGAGTCAAAATGTGTGTATGTGTGAGTTAAGAAAAAGTTTGTGAAAAAAATCTGGAAAAAATATGAGAAAGAGGCGCAGCCTTCCTCTTTTTTTGGGATCAACAAGCTGTATTTAAAGCTAGGTCAACTCTTATTTCTCTTTGTGACTTAATGGGCCTTGGTGTTTCATGGCTTTATTTTTGTTTTTTTGTATTTATGAACATGGGCCTCTTATGGCTTGGACTTTGGGTTTGTCTTAAGAAAAATGAATTTTATGGATTAGGAATCAATAACTTGATAATTGGAGTGTGGATAAGTAAAATAAGATATTAATATTGTGATATGAATGAATAAAATCGGAAAAAGATTAAAAACAGAAATTTGACTAATTTGAAAAGGTTAATGGAGTGAGAAAGATTTAAGTGGATTTAGAATGAAATTGGTCAAGAATTTGGCTTATGAAAAATGTTTAATTAGATAATGTGGAGAATAAAATAATGTTCACAAGATGTGAATTATGGAAATGGATAAAGGGTTAAAAATGATTTATGGGAAGAAAAAAAATGAATTGGATTTGAAAATGGATATATAAAAGAATATGGACTTATGGATGTGGGAAAAAATGGTTAAGGTGAAATGAGTAGATATTGAACTTTAATCTCAACCCGCCAGTCGATCACGTGAATGAATACTCCTCCAAATTCCTTAATTCTCAATGAAAACCAAATCGCATTCTCAATACAAACCTTGACCACACCTACACTCTCGCACCAACAACTTCTGATTAAAATGAATGGACCACTATTGAATCACTGAATAACTTGCCATTGAAGCAAATAAACCTCTGAATTAAACGTCCTCTGAATCTCCACCGACACATGAATCACTTTGAATTTTCCTAGATCAAACTCTGGGAAATAAATCCACAGATGAACCACTAATGAACTGTTCAACAAAACAAAATGATCCAACACTCCTTATGAATCACAACTTGATAAATCTGATGGATTTCACACACCACAATTTGACTTTGGATATGCATTCCCTTAGAAAAGGGCCTCTGAGGCAGATAACTTGCAACTGAAGTAAACTCCTGATAGTTTGACCAAATTAGGTCAAACGTTCGTCTGAATTGGATCGTGAATGAACAACTTGTAAATTGATGGAACAGAATTCCATGATGACGAACCAAATGAATCGACGAAAAGTCCTTACAAACGTGAAATCTTTGAGAACCAAATAATCAGGGAAATAAACCCTGATTCCGTAACATGAGTAATGAGAGGATGATGCCACTAATGGTTGCATAGCTGAAACCTTGAACTCTCTAATAATCCGTAGATAAAGATGTGAAACCCTAATCACCAGGAAATCTCGATACCATGCCTTAGGAACTTATGCAAATGGTATGCAAAATGCGTATGAATGCAAAACGAAAAGCAGAAAAAGATACAAAAGCCAGAGGGCAAATTTAGGGTGTCTACAGCTGCCCCTATTCAAACAACTGTTAATCTGAAAAGGATGAGAGCAACGGCTATTAGACGTTCAAGATAAACAGTGATTGAATACCAAAAAGACCCCGAAATTTGCACTCACAGAATGACGAAGAAAAGGGATATAGATTGTATAAGAAAGCAAAGTATATTGTAAAGTGTGGGCGACGGAGGACGACCGTCGAGCAGAGGACGACTGCTGGGTAAAGAGCAATGACGGGGACGGCCGACACGCTGGGAAAAGTGCGGAAAATAAAGCAATGACGGGGACGGCCGACATGCTGGGGATAAAAGAATTATGATGGGGACGGCCATCAAGATAACTGCTGCAGAATTCTCTGGGGATTAATGAAACATGACGGGGACGACCATCAAGTTCATAAAGTAAAGTAGCCAACGATGGGGACGGCCATCGGGCTAAAAAGGAAAAGGGACCACGACGGGGACGGCCATCGGGTTAAAGAATAAATGAAATAAACAGATGATGAGGTACGGTCATCAAAGGTGAAGGACGATCACCTAGCAGGGGACGGCTGCTCTGAAAGGTTTATCATGACATAGGACGAATGTCAGACAACAAGATCAACGATGGGGACGGCCATCGGACGAGCATGATGGAGGACGACCATCAAGAGGTGGAGGACGACCACCTAGCAGGGGACGGCTGCTCTCGAGGTTTCTCATGACATAGGACGAATGCCAGATAACCAAAATCAACAATGGGGACGGCCATTGGATAAAATGATGAAGGACGATCATCAAGAGGTGGAGGACGACCACCTAGCAGGGGACGGCTGCTAAAAACAACGATGGGGACGGCCATCGGATGAGCATGATGGAGGATGACCATCAAGAAGTGGAGGACGACCACTTAGCAGGGTACGGCTGCTCTCAGGATTATCATAACACAGGACGAGTGTTAGATAAAAAGAAAATTTGCTTTGTTGGCGATCTACTGGGGATGTAGTAAACACGGACGAGCGTTTACAACCAAGAAAAAGGAAGTATAAGTGTTTAGATGTTGTGTATAGATTAAAGGTGCGGACGAGCATCCTTAAGACTACGATACGGACGAGTATCGGGTAGAAACAAACTGACACATGTTCAGAGATGATGATACGGACGAGTATCAACGGGTTATCAAGGAACACGGACGAGTGTTGATTCTGAGGGGACTCTTCTGGGGAATAGTAGACACGGACGAGTGTCTATATTCAAGAAGACACGAGTGTTTGACACGGTGTATGGATTAAAGATGCGGACGAGCATCCTTAAGACTATGATACGGACGAGTATCAGGTAGAAACAAACGCTCGACGCATGTTCTGAGATGATGATACGGACGAGTATCAACTGGTTAACAAAGAACAAGGACTAGTGTTGAATCTGTGGGGATAGTAAGTATGAGTGGTGAGTATGAATGTTGTATATATGAGTATTTTAACTGCTGGGGAGAGTGACACGGACGAGTGTCGAAGAGAAGAGTAGTATAAACGAGTATCTGATGTATAAAGTGTTTAGGTAACTGTGCTGGGGAGATGACACGGACGGGTGTCAAGGAATTGTGTATATGAGTATCTGTGAGTGCAAAGGGGACGCTTTGGCTTTCTGCTAGGGATATGACACGGACGGGTGCCACAAGGAGTATATACTGGCGTTCGGGAGTGTGAGGCAACTGTTTTAGCTTTAACTCTCCGCTGGGGAATTTGGGAAGCATTCTGTATACTGCTGACGGGTTGAAAGCTTTTAACCCTGATGGGAACGAAGTGTTGGCAACCTGATGCTTGTTGGAGAGGTTTTCACTGGAGGAAAGACGACTCTGCGTGAGGTATACTTCGTTTAACTGCTCTGAACATCTGTTGGGAATCTGATCATCCTGCTCTGACTCCACTGGGGAGGAATTCTTCTTGCTATGCTGGGGAAATCCCTCGGAAATGAGAACCTCGATGACTCTATGGGGAAAGATCATCTTTAGACTTGGCTAGGGAAGATGCTTGATCACACAATCCTGCTGAGGAGGGAATTCCGATAATCCTAACTTTGTGGGGAAGCAAGGCCTTCAGCTTCCTGTTGGGAAAACTTCGCTGTGGAAAGATAAGTCCTCTTGGGGACGAGAACGATTCAATTAGCCTTGAAGTTCTGTTGGGGTTATCATCTGTCCTAACTCAGCTGGGGATGTGTCAATCTTCTGGCCTGGCTGAGAAAAAATATTCGGCAATGCTCTGCTGAGGAGAGACTTTGCTGGAGAGTCAAAATATGCCCCAAGTATAGCATAACAGCTGTGCTGGGAAGATATGCCAATGAAAATTGGCTTTGACTGAATGCGAATAACCAACTCCTCATGAGGGAATCTTTGTCGGCTGAAAGAAGATCTTTATGCTCGGGGAAGAAATAAACTTCCAATGCCCTGCTGGTAAAATAAATACCGGACATTCCCTGAGAATTAACACAGTGCTTCAAACTTCTGAGCTCAACAAAAGCATTACTGATCATCCTGAGTGAACTATCATTCCCTTAACTCCTCAATTATACCATACTGCATCATCCATAAAAAGATCGTCTTCAGAGGATTTTACAGAAGACTTGGCATCCAGAATTGCCCCAGTGTCTTCAAACTCTCGCAGAAATTCAACAAGTCTTGAGATAACTGCCCCAGGTTGCGTCTTGAAATGATTCTTGCCCCACATCAGAGTTAAAACAGAAACCATGCGGTATGAAGATGCAATGCAGATGATGTACAATGCAGACGTATGCTCACGGTGCTGAGGATATGAAACAAGGATGGTTGGGCGCTAGGGCCAGGTTGATAGACATATATATATTTTTTGGTTGCCAAGCAATTGGACTTTTGAAGGTGAATTACCAGACGAGAACTGGTTTATTGAAGGTAGGCCAACAGACGAGAACTGATGGGCAAAGAATAGGTCGTCAGACGAGAACTGACTCCTTGGGGTTCATTGTCAAACGAGAATTGACTCTGAAAAAAGAATGACTACCAGACGAGAACTGGCGTTCAATGGGTTGAATGAACAGGTGACCAGACGAGAACTGGTTAAAAGATTCGCCTACCAGACGAGAACTGGTATTTGAAGTTGGTTTTCCAGACGAGAACTGGACTTTGGGTTTGTCTGCCAGACGAGGACTAGACTTTGAAAAGTTTTGCCAGACGAGAACTGGACTTTGGATTGGTTTGCCAGACGAGAACTGGACTTTGAAACGGTTTTCCAGACGAGAACTGGACTTTGAACGGTCAAGAAGTTGGGGTTACGAGGCCCTGGATGAGATCTGATGTTTGGGTTGTGACCAATGCAAATATGATGCATATGCTCTATATGCTCGAGCGAAGCGACATGAATAACGTATGCAAATGATTTATGCAATGATTATGAAAGGCCAGAAAAACTCCCGAGGTGGAAAAAAAAGTCTTAGTGACAAGGCTTCTGGTTGAGAAGGGTGACAAAGGTGACGGTGGGTAGCATGATTTCCCGATACCCGTCATGAACTCGAAGATCACTGATACAAATTGCTCTGCGTAGCTAAAATTTTCCCCTGTTGGGCGAGTCTCTGAACAGACTGTTGCTGATTATCCAATTCTTGGAATAACAGACTTGGTTGTTCCCCCGAGGAGAGTTGCACTTAGTGATATCTGGAAGTGTCCTGCCTCGGTATGAGCGTGGAAGCGAATTGACTTACTCTGACTGAGCATTGGAAGATTTCATCCTTGGACAACAGAAATTTCTGGTGGCCTGCCCCTGTTTGGCAGATTCAGCTCTGATCAACTGACTTTGAATGACGTTCCTCGATCAACTGATGCTTGGGAACTCTCTTTACCCTGACAGATTCCTTGGTCAACAAAACCACTGGATAACATGCCCCTGATTCATAGGCTAACAAGATGCTCTTGATTCTGGTCATCATTGTTGAATAATCAAGTTTTCCTCTGATTGCCCTTTGTAGGAACTTCCCTGATGACACAAACTGACTTGCAATTAAAACTATTCATTTACAAATGGTAATTTTAATGCAGTACACACGCAAGTTTTTTTGAAAATTTATTTATTTTGATGTTGTGACAGTGTGTGATGAATGGACGATTAGTCCAAACGTAGTGTTGAGTTAGCAAATCGTTAGGAGTCAGTTTACGCAACCTTGTCGTAGTATGCTTTCAGAATTGAACCTGATTCAATTAGGACTTTCAAGGGTTATAACGCGGTTTGGTTCACGGTTTTAGAAAGAAAGATTTATGGCTCAAAGTTTATATGTGCCCACCCGTTCTCCTTGATGTTCTCCAGTCCTATGTTCAGCTAATTCGACTTAAGCGCTCGCTTCTCACAAGGGTTTTGTAATGATTGAGGAACCAATGACGTTGATGGTTTACGCACCAATGAGGTTTCTTGGAGTAACAGTCACCCATTCTGACTTTGTGTCTGGTCACACGACTTTGTTCTCATGGAATATATTTTTTCAGATTTTTTTTATTCCCTAACTTTTGCCTGGACTGAATCTTTTTTTCCTTTGAATTTTTCGATTTTGAAGTCCAGCGGGATGCCCTAACTTTTGCCTAAGTCATATGTTTTCACACGTTTTTTTTTTGACTTAGCGGGCTTTATTTCTTTTTTTTTGAACAAATTGTGTGACACTGGCTTGTCATGACTTGCTGGAAGGGTTGACTGCCTCATTCCTTTGTTGGTGAGGGGTAACCATTGTGGTTTCACGTCCCTTGACCTCTTGAGGTGCGATGAATAAAGGTAATGGATCCTCGGATGCACACTCCTTTGGAAATTTGAACGCTCGGTCAAATTAACTGATAACTACCCTGCCCCGGGTTGAATGTGAGGGTTTTTTCGTTCAGAAAAGAAACTCCTGCTTCAAGGCTCAAAGGGGGTTGACGAAGGTCTATCTCCCTTATATCTCCGGTGTTTGGGAATTGAAGCAATGCCTGTACATCGTCAACAGGTTCTACTCTGAAAGCATACCTTCAACAATTATGGGTATTCAGTTGTCATCATCCTCCCTCAAACCTGCTAAACAACAGTGACATAGATGGGAGGTAAATGGATGCAATTTTTGTTTTCTTTTTTTTTTCTTTTTTTTTCCAATGCAAGTAAAGAAAAATGAGCGAATGCGACATAATTGATTCAAAAGTGCAAGATCACTACATTAACATTACCATTTAAAATAACAATGCTTAAAAGACAAGTAGCTGCTAACAGGAAAGAAACTACAATGCAAAATGATAAAAGGATACAGCGATCACGAACTCTGATGACATACTGTTGTCTGAGCCACTGAAATCAAGATACGCTTCTTCTGAAGTCTTTGAACTCAATCAGGTGAGAGGTTGACGTGCACAACCAAGCTTCCTTCTGGAAAGGAGATGTAGCCCTTGTCGATCAACTGTTGTACTTTGGCTTGAAAAGCTTTGCAATCTTCAGTTGAATGCCCTATTGATCCACCATGATACCCGCACTGCTCATGAGGATTGTACCCTGGAGGGTATGGTCCTGGTAACGGCTTGAGAGGCTTAGGAACCACCAAAGAGCTCTGAATTAGATGCGGCAAGAGTTCACTGTATGCCATGGGGACTGGATGAAGAGGAGCAATCCTTCTTTCCAGATTGTTGCGAGGCCTAGGCTGGCCCTGCAGTTGATTTTGAGGTCTTCGACCATGAGATTGCAGATTTGGACGAGGAGGAGTCCAGGACTTCTGATATGGTGCTCTGAGCATTGCCGAATGCCCGTAAGAGTAATCAGATTCAGGAACAGATGATCTCTGAGAAGATGTTGGTCTAGAATATTCGGTATTTGCCATGACTGCACTGACGTCATTCCAATCTTCCTCTTGGGAGATAACAACAGACTCACCTTCACTAGCTGGGATATTCGAAAAGTCCTGGATCTTTCCACTTTTGAGCAGGCTCTCAATGCGTACTCCAACTATCATCAAGTCAGAGAAGCTTGTCATTCCAATGCTACTCATTCTTTCCAAATATGGACCCTGCAAGGTGCCCACGAACATGTCAATTAATTCTCTGTCTGAAAGTGGTGGTTGCACTTGGGCTGCCAATTCTCTCCACCGATGTGCATATTCTCTGAAAGATTCACCACTCCTCTGGGATAGGCTCTGCAAGTGCGTGCGATTGGGCGCCACGTCCATATTGTACTGGTATTGCTTTACGAAAGCTCTGGATAAATCGTTCCAAGATCGGATATGACTGCTTTCCAAATCCATGTACCAACTTAAAGATGCCCCGCTTAAACTGTCCTGAAAACAATGAATCATCAGCTTATCATTGCGGGCATGAGAAGTCATTTTTCTACAGAACATCACCAAATGACGCTTCGGGCAACTGACACCAGTGTATTTCTCAAACTTCGGAGTCTTGAAACCTGGAGGAATGACAAGACCAGGCACCAAACACAGGGTTAGAGCATCAAAACCGAAGGCATCAGGATCCGCTAAGGCTTTGAGTCGCTCGTCCAACGTACGAAACCTTTCATCAGGATCAAAAACTTGTGGATCCTTGGTTTTCACAAGAGGGATTGCCCCTTGGAAGTCTGGCATAGGGAAGGCAAAACTCTGATAATTCGTAGAATCAGAAGAAGTTGAAGTTCCACCTCGGACAGCAGATGGTTCGAGTACATTCTGATTCACGATCGGGGTCTGTGCAGGCTGAGCTTGAGCAAGATTGTTCACTTGTGGAAGATCTTCATCAGGAGAAAGACCGTACAACGGATTGGTCCTTGAAGTGAAACCAGGTGGAAACTCAACATTCTGACGGTTGTTCTCTGACATAACTACTGATGGCTTCCAATCTGACCCTTTACCTCTTGACACTGCTCAATCTTCCTTCAAACACTGTCGTCTTCCACTTGTTCAAACTGAGCATCGGGAAATCAGCTGGCTGGTCATGGACAAAAAGGAAGGATGAGCTCTCTGGAGGAGGAAAATGCAATGCAAATGCAAATGCAAAATGCAATATGATGATGCAAAAGATGCAAAGGCATGGGATCACAGCTGGAAACTGCCTGGAATCTGGAATGTCGGACCAAGGATCGAGTGTCTGTAACCACAAGATCTCTGTATAGTAACCCGAAATAGTAACTGAAAACCGGGGGTCAAGAACTTCAGGATCATAGTGACCGGATCAACAAATGTACTGGTAATGAGGGTATGTTGAGGTCAAGGGTTCCTGCAAACCTGTAAACAGCCCAACCCCCTGACTGGTGGTGTTCTAAAACAAAGATCCTCAGACTTGGATCAGTTATGGGAAGTGTAAACACTTCCAACCCGGAGGTACAGTGTTTACAATAACCATAAAAAATCCTCCTCTAATTCTCCTCAGTTTCTGAAGGTCAATACTAAAAGGTCATCCAGACTTAGCAGGCTTCCCAGATAGCCCTAGCATTGCAGGAAATCTGCAACACAGAGTTCTCAAGAAGAAACCCACATCTGAACCGTGTTTCATATTCCCGCACCAGACCGAAATGGAATGGGAAAGAATATGATTCACTCTATCCTAGGTGTCACTCAGGTCCCAGGTATAGGACCTTAACTCTCAATGGAACACCCACCCACCAAAGTAGACAACAGATCCAGCCAGCAGTATGACAGTATGATAAATGAAAAAACAGTAAAGAAAACAATAAATAAAGCTGTACAGAAAGCAGTAAATAAAGCAAATATACACATACAAATAGCACATAACACCCCCAATAAACACAAATCAATCAAGCGCTAGGAGGAACCCACAAAGAGAACCAGAAGCCCTGGTTGCAGTATAAGGGTCCCCAGCAGAGTCGCTAAGCTGTCGCTCCCGATAAATGGGACCGGCCCAGATAAAGGTACAGACGCGAACGGTCGGCGAAGGGAATAGTGAGAACACACAGCCGCGAACTCACTGGAGATGAATAGAGTCGCCAGCTAGGCATTTTTATCCCGGAGGAAAGGTAATGCTGCATAAACCTAGAAAAAGATAAGGATAAGACGGTTTGCGAACCAGAGAGACTGAGAAAGGGGGTTAGTTACAACCTGGGAAGGTATTAGCACCCAGATTGTCCGCCGTACTCGACGGGATCCACGCTTGAAAGATTTGTGTTTTAAAGGGGTAGTGTCAGTGCAATTTGTGTATAGAAGAACTGGAAAAGAATGTACAGGTGTCAGTGTAAAGTGTATAAGTGATGTGAAGTATGAAAGTGTCAGTGTAAGAACAAAAATGAGATGCTCAAGAATATGAAGCTAAAAGAATGAGGCTAGAAAGGAGGGGGAATATACAGAGACTTTTGTTCGATAACTGTTAAGTTATGCCTACGTATCCTCTCGTGCAATGAGGAAGTCAGAACACCGTAGTTCGACCCAAAGAGACTGAAAGATGAATTGACCTGTGAACTGCTTACTTGCCTATGCTCAAGTGTATGACCTGTCTGGCTCAGGTGCAAACTGTCTTGCATTAGACGGAAGAAGCAAGTTCTCGTTTATGAGTGAAGGTGATGAGAAAAGAATCCCGGAGGAGACGATTATTGTTTGTTTTTGTGTTTTCAGTCTTTTATTGCTTTTGAAAGTTTGTCGTAAGTTAATGAGCTTAAGCCTAAACCAATGGATTTAGTAAACTCATCACATCTTCCCTCTGATTAGGGGTAATGAGAATACCTTAAGTGTGAAGTCAGATTCTCACACTTAATCACCTTTGGTGTAGGATTAAGATCATTAACCTACTTGTGATTATTTAGATGTTTTTGGTGTTTTTGTTTAGTGTTAAGTAATGAGGTTAAGCCATAATCAAGGATTAAACAGACTCATTACACCATCCTAATAGAAGGATAATAGATGAGGGTGTTTAAGCTGAGGAAAGCTCCTCAACTTAATCCATGATTAGGGATTAAACTCATGACAAAACAAGCCTTTGATTAAGTGAATTTTATGGTTTGTAAGACAACTTGAGGGGGACTTGTCCATTAACACTAGGGTTAGTCCTTCTCAACCAGTTAAGGAAGAATTAGAACCCTAATGCAAGGCCCAAGTTACAAGTGTGATGTCTTGATAATTGTTAGGTGAATTGATTAAGAGATTTAAACACATTAAGGGTTTAACACTTAGGATTAAAGTTATACACTCCATCCTAATAGAAGGATGCAGGCATAAGCTTAATCACAAAGCCTTAAAGCCTTTAGGGTTTAGTCCCTGATTATGAGATGAGGAGAGAAGACTCAAAGAGACACAAAGGTAAAAGCTAAGTGGAAAAGGTCTAATCCTAATATTCACATACTCGGATGGTCCTAGGTTAGTGAGGCTCACTATCCTAAAGGAGGAGAAGAAATAAGAAGAGAAAAAGAAGCACCAAGGTGGCCTAAGCACACCTCAAATCGAGAATGAATAAAAGAAGAAGATGAGGAAAATGAATTAAGATGAATAAGAAATGAGATAAGAGGAAAAGAATGCAATATGGAGATGAATAAGAATGAAGAGATGAAAATGCGATATGGAATAAGATGAATAATAAATAAGATAAGGAGATGAGAATGTGAAATGGGGAGAAGATGAATAATGCACAAACAGAGCCTACACCAGTAGGACTTCCAGATGCAACAACATGCAGTAATTAAAATCAGGCCATCGCGTTACCTAACGGAGAAGGTCCGTTGCCTTTTCAATTTGCGAAAAGAAATTCAAGAAGTTTCAAGTCTAAAGCAGGTTCAACAGTTCAAGTGCAAATCGTCAAATATCAAGGTAAGCATCCAACATCTCAAGCGATCAACAAAAAGAAACAGAATTAAAACCAAAAGATTAGTATGCACAATATCAAAGCTTAAACGAAATTCATATTCAGATATCTCATCAGTCCAAATAATCGTTCACAAAGTCATCCCTCAGTTATATCCTCCATCATCAAAATCGAGTAATGACCTACAAAGCATCAACCAAACTGGAACCAAAGTTAAATAAAATTCTATTAAATCAAATTAATTAAGAACTAAGTATATTAATAGTTAAAATTAAAACACAACTATAAAATCAAAGCTAGCAAAATAAAGACAAAATTAATTTCTAATCTGAACTTGTAACAAGTATTAACAATTAATTAAAACCAAAAATTAAATGATGAGAACAAAAAAATAAAATATAAATGACCAGGGGAGGCGCACTAAGGGAGGGTGATGATCAGTAATAAGAACGATGGGCTGAGCCCAAAAGAAAATGAACAAAAACACAGGGGGGATTTGCGGCCGGAATTGGGGTGTTGGCATGAAATTCGGTGGGCTTAGCCCAACCCTCAAAACAACCAAATCTCAAAATAAACCTAAAACAAAAAGAAAAAGATCAGATAACAAGAATTCAGAATAACCAAAAAAAACCACAAAAGAATGATTCCTCTTCTTTGCTCGACACTGTTCAAAATCGCTCTTCTTCTCCGCAGAATCAACGCGACCCTCTCGCGGAAATAGCAGACGTGACAGATTCGTCTCTCTCGCGATGGCTTTCTCACTTCTCTCTCAAAACGTGACCGGTGAATGTACCAACCAGGGGTTTCCCCTTTTCTCCGTAACACGCCGTCGCTGCCACCATAAGCTTTTCGCCGGACTTTTCTTTTCCGTCACCGTTCAACCCTGACCATCATCGGCGTCGGTGCTCTCTCTTTGCTTGAATCGATTTCTCCGTATCTTCTACAATCTCGTGGTGACTTGTGGATGGAAAAGCTTCACAAGCAACCTTGACGCTCCCTCCATTCAGAAATCATGTTAGCCCCGTAAGTTCCCTTCTACTTGATTTCATTTCGGTTCGACACCTCCATCTTTTTTTCTTTGTTCTGTTCTGAGGTCTGTTTCTGTTTGTTGTTGAGATTTGAAGGTTTGGAAATTTGAATAGTTGTTGGATGGTGGCTCCGAGTTGTTGTTGTTGATTTGCAGTTGGTTGAGCGGCGGTTGGGTCGAAGTTTTGAGGTTTGATTTTGTGGCGAAGAAGACGAAAAGGGTTAGGTTTGAAAGGGTGGCGGTGATTTTGTGGTGGAAACAGGGTGAGTAGTTTTGATAGTTTCGTGGAGCATTGTGAGGTTTGATTGGTGGTGGTTTATGGCTTTCGGTGTTTTCGGATTGTGTTTGTGAGATGAGCGACGGTTCTGGTTCGTATATGGCTTGTTCGATTCTGAGTTTTGTTGGATACAGGGTGATGGCTGTGATTGTGTGTTGTTGTTTTGTTTTTTTGCAGGTTTTTGATTGTGAGAGTGTTTTTTAGATGCTGGTTTTCGAAAGAGCGATGCAAGATGTTTGCTGTTGCTGAACTGGTTATGAGGATGAAGTGTTGTGTGTTATTCTGTGAACGAAAAAATCAAGCTGAAAGAATGTTGTGTGATTGGTTATGAAGGTTTGAGTTGTTGTGAAAAAGTGATGAAGAGTGAGAGCAAGAAAGTGAAGAAATGCTGTATTTTGTTGCTATTTTAGAGTCAAAATGTGTGTATGTGTGAGTTAAGAAAAAGTTTGTGAAAAAAATCTGGAAAAAATATGAGAAAGAGGCGCAGCCTTCCTCTTTTTTTGGGATCAACAAGCTGTATTTAAAGCTAGGTCAACTCTTATTTCTCTTTGTGACTTAATGGGCCTTGGTGTTTCATGGCTTTATTTTTGTTTTTTTGTATTTATGAACATGGGCCTCTTATGGCTTGGACTTTGGGTTTGTCTTAAGAAAAATGAATTTTATGGATTAGGAATCAATAACTTGATAATTGGAGTGTGGATAAGTAAAATAAGATATTAATATTGTGATATGAATGAATAAAATCGGAAAAAGATTAAAAACAGAAATTTGACTAATTTGAAAAGGTTAATGGAGTGAGAAAGATTTAAGTGGATTTAGAATGAAATTGGTCAAGAATTTGGCTTATGAAAAATGTTTAATTAGATAATGTGGAGAATAAAATAATGTTCACAAGATGTGAATTATGGAAATGGATAAAGGGTTAAAAATGATTTATGGGAAGAAAAAAAATGAATTGGATTTGAAAATGGATATATAAAAGAATATGGACTTATGGATGTGGGAAAAAATGGTTAAGGTGAAATGAGTAGATATTGAACTTTAATCTCAACCCGCCAGTCGATCACGTGAATGAATACTCCTCCAAATTCCTTAATTCTCAATGAAAACCAAATCGCATTCTCAATACAAACCTTAACCACACCTACACTCTCGCACCAACAACTTCTGATTAAAATGAATGGACCACTATTGAATCACTGAATAACTTGCCATTGAAGCAAATAAACCTCTGAATTAAACGTCCTCTGAATCTCCACCGACACATGAATCACTTTGAATTTTCCTAGATCAAACTCTGGGAAATAAATCCACAGATGAACCACTAATGAACTGTTCAACAAAACAAAATGATCCAACACTCCTTATGAATCACAACTTGATAAATCTGATGGATTTCACACACCACAATTTGACTTTGGATATGCATTCCCTGAGAAAAGGGCCTCTGAGGCAGATAACTTGCAACTGAAGTAAACTCCTGATAGTTTGACCAAATTAGGTCAAACGTTCGTCTGAATTGGATCGTGAATGAACAACTTGTAAATTGATGGAACAGAATTCCATGATGACGAACCAAATGAATCGACGAAAAGTCCTTACAAACGTGAAATCTTTGAGAACCAAATAATCAGGGAAATAAACCCTGATTCCGTAACATGAGTAATGAGAGGATGATGCCACTAATGGTTGCATAGCTGAAACCTTGAACTCTCTAATAATCCGTAGATAAAGATGTGAAACCCTAATCACCAGGAAATCTCGATCCCATGCCTTAGGAACTTATGCAAATGGTATGCAAAATGCGTATGAATGCAAAACGAAAAGCAGAAAAAGATACAAAAGCCAGAGGGCAAATTTAGGGTGTCTACAACCCTTCCTAGTCAATTGCGTCAACGGTAAAGCTATCTTAGAAAAACCTTCAATGAACTTACGATAGTAACCAGCCAACCCAAGAAAACTACGAATTTCTGTAGCGGACTTCGGAGTATTCCACTGCAATACCGCATCAATCTTTGAAGGATCCACCGAAATTCCACCACTTGAAATTACATGGCCGAGGAAACTCACTTCCCTTAGCCAAACATTCACACTTAGATAATTTAGCAAACAATTTCTTTTCTCTCAACACTTGCAACACAACTCTCAAATGCTCGGCATGTTCCTCTTCTGATTTAGAATATACCAAGATATCATCTATGAAAACCACCACGAACTTATCCAGATACTCATGAAAGATTCTATTCATATATTCTATAAACACACCAGGCGCATTAGAAACCCCAAACGGCATCACCGTATACTCATAATGCCCATACCTCGTCCTGAAAGCTGTCTTCGGAATATCATCAGCTTTAACTCGAATCTGATGATAACCAGGCCTCAGGTCAATTTTACTAAAGACACAAACACCTACTAGCTGATCCATCAAATCGTCGATCCTCGGAAGTGGGTACTTATTCTTGATAGTCACTTTATTCAACTGTCGGTAATCGACACACAATCTCATACTACCATCCTTCTTCTTAACAAGCAAAACCGGAGCACCCCAAGGAGAAACACCGGGTCTAATGAACCTATTATCTAACAATTCTTCTAATTGTTTCTTCAACTCATTCAACTCTGAAGCCTACATTCTATAAGGAGCCATCGAGACAGGACTTGTACCCGGTAATAAGTCCACAGAAAAATCAATCTCACGTTCCGGTGGTAAATCACTTATATCACCAGGAAACACATCTTGAAATTCACAAACTACAGGCAACTCTGCACTGACAGTCTTATCATCAACTTACAATGAGGTAGACACTGCAAACATCAAAGCTTCATCTAAAACAAGTGCATCCACTTGCTTAGCAGATAAAAACATCAACTCACCATTCCCACTCAAATCAGGGAACTGCACTGTTTTACTACAACAGTTAATATGAACATAATTGAATTCCAACCAGTTCATACCAAGGATAACATCGATTTGGTGTAATGGTAGGCACACCAAATCCATCACAAAATTCTTCTCGAAAATTGTCAAAGGACATTTCAAACAGACAAGCATGGTAGTCACAGAACCATTAGCAGGAGTCTCTATTATCATATTACCATTCATATTAGACAACTTTAAACCCAATCTATTAGCACACTCAAGAGAAATAAATGAATGTGTAGCTCCAGTGTCAATAATAGCAATCAACTCAATATTATTAATAAAACAGGTACCTCTGATCAAATTGTCCTTCTTTGGAGCTTCTGAACCAGCTAATGCAAACACTCTCCCAGCATTCTGAGTAGTAGCAACATTCTTCTTTGGTTTCTGGCATTGGGTGCTGATATGCCCCTGTTCACCACAATTGTAACAGGTTGGGCCTTCATTAGGACAATCATTCACCTTATGCCCAAGCTTGCCACAACGGTAACATTTCATAACTCTGGTGGTACACACATCGGCCTTATGACCTGCTGTCGCACCTCGAAAAATACGATCCTAAAATAAACAACAGAGTCGCCACCTAATTCTATTTATTCTACGAGAGAAAAGGGAGATATAGACACAACCTAAATAAAGGATAAGAATGGTCAACGAAACCACTAATCTAAGTTCGGGAGTCAGTTACGCAAGGGGAAGGTGTTAGGCACCCCTCACGTCCGTTGTACTCAACGGGAACCTCTTAGTCTAATTTGCGCTTTAAATGTTAACTTATTATTATTGTCTTCTTTATGATTAAAGTTACTAAGATTGCTTATTAAAGGGGAAAGAAAATTATTATTTATTACAGAGAAAGGTTAAGTTTTTTATTATTGTGCTCGCGAAGGATTAAAATCCCCGTGCCTACGTATTCCCTTGTGCAATGGGAAAGTCAGAGCTTCGTAGTTCGTGCTACTACGATTTGTGATTTTTAATTGAACGATTGTTTGAAAATGCATTCTACTGCTAAGCGTTGGCTTATCTGCTCGCGATAGGAGGCTGGAGCGCTAGCTTGTTTGAAAGATAGAATGATCTAAACAATGTTCGTTTTTGAGAAAAGATGTTTGATCTTTGTTAAGGGTGTTTTAAAACGAGAGGGCGAATGAACCACGCGTGGGGCTAGCCCATGTTGCGGTTGCATTCAAGAACGTGCGGAGTGCGAGACTCCGGAGTTCAGTTACTCGTTAATTAATTATAAAAAAATATTTAAATTGGTTGGTAAGTTTTAATTTGTATTTGAAAGAACGAGACAAGTCATCATCTTTAAGAGAAATATCTCACCTATTCCACCACAAACGTTTGAGAAATGAGAAATCGAAAGAAGCTTTAAACTTGGATATAAGATCGACAAGCAATGCCACATTCTTTCTTTGAGAATAAATAAAATCGGAAGAAGCTTTAAACTTGGATATAAGATCGACAAGCAATGCCACGTTCTTCCTTTGAAAATAAATAAAATCGGAAGAAGCTTTAAACTTGGATATAAGTATCGACAAGCAATGCCACGTTCTTCCTTTGAAAGTAATTGTTTGTGAGATTTTTGTTTGTGTTTGTGGGGATAGGAGAAACAACTTTCCTATGGAGATAAACCATGCCTGATCCTTTAAGATTGTTGAAATGTTTCGAATACGAATGGTGATTGAACCATCGCGTGGGGCTAGCCCAATTGCGGTCCAATCCAGGACGTGCGGAATGCTAGACTCCGGAGTTCCTTTTTTCCACGATTAAATTAATTAACTGATTTGAATGTTTTTTATACGAATGGTGATTGAACCAACGCGTGAGGCTAGCCCATTTGCGGTTCAATCCAGAACGTGCAGAATGCTAGACTCCGGGGTTCCTTTTCGTAATTTAAATTAAAATAGTTGGAATATTTTTTATACGAATGGTGATTGAACCAACGCGTGGGGCTAGCCCATTTGCGGTTCAATCCAGAACGTGCGGGGTGCTAGACTCCGGAGTTCCTTTTTTCCATAAATTAATTGGATTATTTTTATACGAATGGTGATTGAACCAACGCGTGGGGCTAGCCCATTTGCGGTTCAATCCAGAATGTGCGGAATGCTAGACTCCGGAGTTCCTTTTTTCCATAAATTAATTAATTAAAATGATTTGAAAGTTTTGATGAAAATTGCATTTTTTGAGATTTAAGATCGGTGGTGAGGTACAGGTAATTAGATAAACGCACGTGCGGCATCAGGATTATAATGAGGCGTAAATAAGGTAACATTGAATTTTAATGATACCTAACGGAGGAGGTCCGTTGCCTCTTCAATACTCGCAAGCAGATTCAAGCATCCAACATAAAATTGGTATAAGCTTCAGAATGGCAAAAAAAAGTCTTCAAACTTTCAACAAATTCCCGCTCGAGATTAGCTAATTCTTAATCAAGAAGTCCAAAAAAAACAATTATCCTCAAGAAGATCATCTAACATGAAATTTAATCAAGAAAACTCAAACACAAATTTAACTCCAAATTTCTACAAGATTAATCAAAATCCTAGCAAAAAAATAATAAAAATTTAATTATCTAAGATTATATGTAAATATTAAATTAAAGAAAATAATTAAGAGAAATTAAATATATAAAAAAAAAACAACAGGGTGTGTTCTGTGGATGTAGGATTGCTGATTAGCAAATCGGTGGGCCACCACCTGAAATGGTTTTAGAACCCAAAACCAAATAATAGTACTGAAAAAATAAATATCAATCAATGGATTTATATAAAAAAAAAAATTAATAAAAATTATGAAAAAGAAAAAGGGTTAAAACGACATAAGAAAAAAAAATGAGAACTTTCTCCATCTCAAATCTCACCCTCTCACAGGTCTCTCACGCAGCTCCCTCTCTCTCTCGCGAATCGCAGATCCTTCACCAAAATTCCCAAATCGCCTCTCTTTTGCTCCGTCTCTCACGGTTTGTGACTTTCGGCTGTTTCCGTCGGTGGACTTCACGGCGAACAGGAGAGGCTTTGGTGATGGGTCGTTTGCGGTTAAGGATGAGGATGAGTTCACAGATCGTTGGTTTTGGTCGGCGATGGTGGTGGCTTTGAAGGTGGTTAAGGGTTTCAGTGATTCTGAGTTTTGTGAAGGTTGAAGGTTGAGAGTAGCTTTAGTGGTGAGGTTGAAAGTTGGAGAGAATGAAGCGGAAATGGGCGGTTCGCGACGGCTGTGAGAAAGGGAAATGGTTTGATTGCTTGAGGATTTTGCAGCTGTTTCGCTTGCGATTTTGTAGCTGATGCGGATTGAAGCGGTTTCGTTGAAGGTGAGTTTTTGTGCTTCTGGATTGCCGAATCTCACTCCCCCATAGCCACCTTTTTTCGAATTCGGAGTGTGTTCCTTCAATCCCGTTTCGGGTCTGGTTTTTTTTGTTTGGTTTTTTGGTTGTGATCCCTTCGTTGACTGGTTTTTTGCAGGTTATGAAGAAGGTTTGAAGGTTGTGAGGTTTGAAGAAGGTTTGAAGGTTGTGAGGTTTGAAGGTTACGAAAATGGCCTGTGTGTTGTTCTGTTTTCTGTTTGATTATTGTTGAGGTTTGTGTTTCACCGTGGAGATTTGAAATGGTTTGATGGAGGGTTTATTGTTTCAGAAGGTTGTCTGTTGGTTTGTGAAGAGGCCGGAATGAAGTTTTTGTGTCGAAGAGTTTTAAGGTATTGGAACTGAAGGGATTGTCTAGAAAAGTTTTGTTTTTTTTGGTGTTGTTTTGTTGATGGGTGAAAACGGGTTTTTCAGAGGGCTGTAGGTTGAGAGTTTTTTTTAGAATTCCAGGTCCTCCCTCCCCCCGATGAAGCAGGGTTCGCTTGTATCCTTGTAGAAACAAGTTCACATGAGTTTTTCCTTTCTTTTTTCAGTGGTCTTCGGTCCTCCCCTTTTTTTGTGTTCAGAATTTTATTGTCTAAATTGATGTATAATTATAGCTGTTGATGTTATTTTTTCCTTTTTCTTTGTGTTCAGTCTGACCCTTCATATTTGCAGGTTTGACTTGGTTTCATTTTAGTGAAAGAAACAGGCTGGATTGAGGATGGTTTGATGCATATCCTACAAGAAATGTGCAGAATTTTGGGGGATGGGATCAATGAGGTTGACTGGGACAAAACAAATTTCTATTTTTCTTGTATTATTTAGATTAAATTAAATTAATTAAAATTAAAATGCAAACTATTTCTAATAATAATAATAAAAAGTCTAACTAAAATAAACTGAGGTAACTAAATAAAAGATAAATTGAAAGTTGGACTAGAAAAAATTAAATAACCGTTAATCTAATAATATTACCAAAACAAGAAACAAATTGATTTTAAAAAATAAGACTAGATAAATAATGTAAATGACCTAAATACAAATATTAAAATTATTAAACTAATTAGAATTGAATGACAAAATTAAATTAGAACAAACCATTTCTAAACCGAATTAACTTATATTTAAAATTAAATTAAAATTAACTTAAATTGAAATTATATTTAAATCTAACTTAAACTAAATAAATAAATAAAAAAAAAATCTAAACTAGGAATGAACAAAAAAATGAAAATTTAAATTAAACTAATTCTTAAATAATTTAAGACAAATATTTTACTAACTAAAAAGATCGAAACAAAACAATTACTTAAAATAAAAACGACCGATTATGCATGATTAATGATAAATGAGATGTCTTAACTTAAAAATGCAAAATAATTGATTTTCCAACATATCGGCAAAAAATGCGTAAAATGAACAAAAATCGAAAAATTTATGGTCAAAATTTAGGGTATGACACCTGCCTCTCCACACTTGTAACACTTAACAGGTACATTAGCAGCTCCCCTACTTTGCTTCTTCTCATCATATGCCTTCTGCTTCCCCTTATCACCAGTAGTCACATAAGGTTTTCCTCTATACTGACTCTTGCCTTTCTTCTCGCTCAGCTGTTTATAGTGAGCTGACCGAGCTCGACTGTCCTCATCATAAATACGGCTCTTATCCACCAACTCTGCATACTTGCGAATTTGTTGGCATCCAATTCCCTGTTTAATTTCAGGTCTCAGCCCATTCTCAAACTTAAGACACTTGGAAAGTTCAGCATCTGCCCTGTTGTAATGAGGACAAAACTTCACCAGCCTTTCAAATTTGGCAGCATACTCTGCCACAGTCAAGTTTCCTTGCCTTAGCTCAAGGAATTCTATCTCCAACTTACCACGAGCATCTTCCGGAAAATACTTCTTAAGGAACTTCGCCTTAAATACAGTCCAAGTCACCACAACAGCTTCATCCTCGAGACGCTGACGAGTATTATCCCACCAGTCTTCAGCTTCCTCAGACAACATATGAGTTCCGAATTGAACCTTCTGCGCATCAGCACACGCCATCACTCTGAAAATCTTCTCAATTGCCTTGAGCCACTTCTGTGCGCTCGTCGGGTCATGAGTTCCTTCAAACACAGGTGGATTATTCCTCTGGAATTTCTCCAATGCACGAAACTCATCATGCGCATTGTTTCGAGCAGCAGTCTGAGCAAGAGCTGTAATAGCATCAGCGAGAGCACGCGAGTTGTTTCCTGCCATTCTGCACAACACTTACCACATCAGAAGAGAATAATCGTTAAATAAATAACGACTTGACAACTGACTGACAACAACAAGACTTGGCCGGACAGACCGACCTGCTCTGATACCACTAATGTAACACCCTTCTACCCAAAACATAATATTTCAAATATTATCAGAGTAATCGTCTAAAAGGGTATCACATTTTCATCAAAAATACACAACAGTGTCCTGTCCCGTAACACGGGTTAATCAACATCAATATATCATAAACATTTCACAGCGGAATTTAACTTCAAAATTCAAAACCTCATAAGTATAATTTTCACCATCCTGAATTTAACATCATATAAGTAGGAAAATATTTATCCAAAGATAACATAACTGAAACAGTTAACAGAATAAAACCCATCCCAGTGTTACATGACACAGAGCAGGACACATAAACCATAACCACTTCTAAAGAACACTAAAGTATGCTCCGAGACTCATGAATTACTCCTATTGCACTGCAGGACTATTCTTCGACATCTGCAAGTTACCCACGAAGGAGGCAACATTTCCAAGCAGGCAGGGTGAGTAATCATAATATATCATAAACTTATAAGAATATAGAATCATAAATAAATTAGTACACATCACATAACATCGTCAACTACAAAATTCAGTAACAACCACAACACCATCATGAAATCAATTAACACCAACACAGTCATGAAATTCATCCTAAATATGCAATTCTACATCCTGATATGCAATATGCATGTGGTACCATTTTCACCAAAAGATGGATACATGACCATCAACCCTCCACAAGGGAGCACACCATAATCATCGAGATACTTCAATCCACACAATGGGATTGAAGCAAATAAATAGGCCGAAGCCCCATCGTGAATGTTATGAAATGCAATGATGCGCTACATCGAAAAATTCACCAAAATAATTCGCATCATTCATTTCAATCAGCAAAACAACCAGCAAATATTCACATATATCATCATGACATTACACCCTGAACACTGGTTTCCTAACCACTCTGACACATCAAGAATTAACCCGTACCCGGTAATTTATAAGGTAATTATAAGGTTATTTCGCAAATTCATTTACCAAAACTGTTGCATTTTTCTCGTTTCTATTTTGTCGCTCCCGGGATTTTCATCCTAGTACAAACGCGAAAGTGGCGCGGAAAGGTTAGAGTCGCCAGCCTGACATTTTTATCCCGAAGGAACGGGAAAGGTAATGTTGCACAAACCTGAGGAAGAAGGAAAGGACAAGGTCCTGCGAACCAAAGATCTGAATTCGGGAGTCGGTTACGAACTGGGAAGGTATTAGCACCCCAGATCGTCCGTCGTACCCGACGGGATCCACACTTGCTTGTTTTGTTTCAAAGGGTGAGAAATAAAGTTGCTGCTGAATAAAACTGCTAACTGGAAACTGGAATGAAATGAGAAACTGGAAAGAGAGAATGGAAAAAAAGGGAAATGTAGGGAAAATAAAGAATGTGCTCGAACGGGCCCTACCCCGCTGCCTACGTACCTCATCGGGATAATGAGGATCAGAGTCGACGTAGTTCGCCTAACCAAGGCGGGAACTATTTGTTTGTGTTTTTTACAGCTGGAACTGCGTATGTCTATGCTCAGGTGTTGCAGGCTCGTCTGGTACGAGTGCGTTTACCGTCTTGCATGCGAGACAAGTAGTCGCGAGTTCGCGTTGTGAGTGAATGAGATGAGAGAAGAAGTTCCCGCAGGATAGTCGGTTATTGTTTGTTTTTGTCTTTTAAGAGAAGTGTTTTTGAATTTGTTTGTGAACTGTCTTGCACTAAGACCTATCCATCGCGGGAAGTATTTACACCTCGCCCCGAAACAGGACGCGTATAAACACTCCGCAACAAAGTCTCGTGTCGTACAAGATTGCTCGGTTTTTATTAAGTGTTTTATGCTTTTCTTTTGAGATGAGAAAGAGAAAGACTCAAGTTGATAAAAGGACAAACTAAGGGGAACTAAGACACAACCCTAATTTATTTATTATGCACAAAGGGAGATCCTAATGGTTAGTGAGGTATTCTAATCCTAAAGATAAAAAGGCAAAGAGGAAGAGAAAAGGAAGAAGAACACAACTTACTTCCTAATGAAGATAAGTTGGTCCTAACAATGGGGAATCCTACCAAACACAAATATGGAGGGAAAAATGAATTAAAATGCATAAAAAAAAATGCATAAAAAAATAAAGGTAAAGTGAAGTGAACTTGCCTCAATCTTCCCCACTACAAAACAAGTGGTTAGTGCACATTTTTTTATTAAAAAGAATAAGACAAACACACGTTAATTAAATCCTAATTAAACTTGGACCTAAACTAGACCCTACTTTAATCCTAAAGGACCTAAATCTAATGCAATGCAAAAATCCAGCAACTATTTACAGCACTCAAATACACAATCAGCTATGAAATGCAATATACAATGCAATAGCTTTTTACAGCACCTATATGTATGCAAAAACAGGTGTTAAAAGTCACAAACAGCATGAATTTACAACAAACAGCATGCAGTTTACAGCCCCTATGCAAAACAACAGCTATGAAAAGCAAAATCCAGAATTGATTATTTTCATTTTTTAATGCACCAATTCAATTAAAAATGCTCTAAACACATCACAAACATGCATTACTTTCCACATGGACATGCATTTTAACATGGATCAACATACCTAAATGGAAGAACATGAACATTTTTTAGGATTATTCAAGAATGCATCACATGTGGATTATGCAACAAGTATGCAAAATGTGGCACATGAACACGATGATCTTGATTATGAATATGCAACATGATGGCACACAAATAATGCTAAACTCAATGCAAAATTCAGAAGTGAATTGATATGGATGATGTGATCAAGTATGCAACAAAATGAAATCAAATACACATACATACATGATTATGCAAAATGCAACATACATTGATATAATGAAATGCACAATGATTTAATGCAATGCCAACATGTAAAAACAGAATGCAACATGATTATTATATGCCAAATAACGCACAAACATAGCAACAAAATGCAAGAACTTAAGCTATGCACAAAGAACACAAAAAAACGCATATCACGCAACATGAACGGAATCGTGTCGAAACGACTCGAAACGGGGGAATGAGCTACTGGAAATGGATCCAAAAATTCCCTAAAATCACTACCTAAACATGCATGAACATTAGAGGCACTAGGAAGCAAGATTGAGCAAGAAAATAGGCTAAAAATCCAAAAATGATCAGCGTTAATCGATTAACCATATAGGTTAACCCGTTAACGGGCAAAAAATACAGCATTTTGGCCAAAAACGCATGCGTTAACCGGTTAACCATATGCGTTAACCGGTTAACACTGAACAAAAAGTGAAAAATGCTTTTGAAAAAAGTGCTTTTGGCCACAATCTTCCTTCTAAACAACCCTAACCCCCACTTAATCATGCTAACACAAATTTCTACTCAATTGGAGCTTATTTACACATGGTAGCACCTATATCTATTAACACCTTAAAAATACGAATTCAACAAAAATCACAAAAATGCAACAACACATAATCGAACGGAATTAATTCAAGCAAAGCAAAAAACACTTAAAGAATGCCGAAAGTGGCGAGATGAAGAGAATAACTTAAAGAAGAAGTGATTAAGATCACCAACCTACGAAGCGGAGGAGTGCTTCGGTAATTGTTGCAATAATCGGAGCTTGAATCGAAGAGAAAACCGAAAACCGAGAAACCGCAAAATAAATGCGTTCTTGATGCTTGAATCTTTACACACTTCCGATAAGCCGAAATCTTCAACAAAATCACTAGCTTCTTCTTCTACGATCCACAATTAATGGAGGTTGGAGGCTTAAGCTTCAAGATCTTCAAGTTTCAATGTGAAACTTGAAGAGCTTATTCAAAGAAGCTTTGGTGAAAGGAGGGAAAATGGAGGAAAAGTGAGAGAGAAAAAGTGATTATGGAAGAAGTGAAAAATTTGGAATTGTGGGAACCCTCTTGGTTTGGATGAAAATGACTTAAATAGGGCTTAGGCTTGGAGCTAGGTTTGGGTTTGGGGCCCAAAAATTAGGTTTGGGATCCAAAAATTAGGTTTGGAAGTTAGTTAGGGTTAGGGTTGGATAAAGGGAATATTCCTTGGAATATTCCTTGGAATACTCTAGAACATTCCTTGGAATACTCTAGAAGATGGTGGAAGGTGGTGGAAGTTTCCAAGGGAAATGGAGTGGAATTGGAGTGGAAAAACAAGATGGAAAGAATTAAAGGAAGTGTGGAAAGAAAGTGGAAGGAAAAGTGGAGGGAAATGCAAAACCAACTAACTTTCAAATGATTTTCTTTGATTTTTTTCATGATTCCTCCATCGTTTCTTGACCAAATATGAACCATAGGATAATTGTAACCCTAATTTCACGATCTCGATCTTAAAAGTCCGGAGTCGACCCTTTTTACCTAGCTCGGTCGCCGTTTCTCCGATTTCTCGATTTTCCGTCATCCGGCCAGTCGAACCCCTTCCAAAATGAACTTGTGGACGAGATTTGAACCCTTGGCACTTGACATCATATATAAATCAAAGAAATCCACTTCGAACCAAAAAATTTATGCGGCAACCCCGTAGAAATGAAACCCTAATTCGGCTCTTTTCCCTCAAGAAGTATTGCACTGCTTGCCTCCTTCAATCAAACCAAAACTTTCCATGACTTGTGGCTTCAAGTGAAGACTTGTGGTATATAGTGAACCCTTTGCACAAGGTTGAGAAGCTTTGTGGCCCTTCGGTAGCCTCTTCAAAACTTTCGGTTGCTCCGATCACTAATCACATACCCATGCCTCGACTATGCTATATATGATGCAATGTTTTTGGTTATTTTATGAATCCATATATGCAAAATGCTATGCAAAATGTTGAGGAAATGAGAGGGCAAATTTTGAGGTATTACAGCTGCCCCTATTCAATCAACTGCAGACTTGAACGAATAATTGCATCGGCTTTTAGACGTTCAAGGTATGGAGTGATTGAATACTCGAATAAAACCTGAAAATTTGCACCCCGAGGGTAATGGAAATGCCATCTGCCCATTTATTTATTTATGATTTTTCTGATTTGTTTTGACCTCTGAATAGGTAGCGGAGATAAAACCAGGTGGAATAGAATCAATGCAATCACTGCAACTGCTGAATGAACCGAAACCACAAGGAGGGTGCCTGTTATCGAAACAGGACTTAACGCAATATCAACCGATTTGCGACTCAACTAAGATCAACCGATCTAACACGGAAATGGTATCAACCGATCCACCCCGGAAAGCGAGAATGTAACATCATCCGATTTACAACTCGAAGAGAAATGATATCAACCGATTCATGACTCAAATAAGATCAACCGATCTAACGTGGAGATGGTATCAACCGATCCATAACCAAGAAAAAACGAGAATGTAATATCATCCGATTTACAACTCGAAGAGAAATGATATCAACCGATTCATGACTCAAATAAGATCAACCGATCTAACATGGAGATGGTATCAACCGATCCATAACCAAGAAAAACGAGAATGTAATATCAACCGATTTACAACTCGAAGAGAAATGATATCAACCGATTCATGACTCAAATAAGATCAACCGATCTAACATGGAGATGGTATCAACCGATCCATAACCAAGAAAAACGAGAATGTAATATCAACCGATTTACAACTCGAAGAGAAATGACATCAACCGATTCATGACTCAAATAAGATCAACCGATCTAACATGGAGATGGTATCAACCGATCCATAACCAAGAAAAACGAGAATGTAATATCAACCGATTTACAACTCGAAGAGAAATGACATCAACCGATTCATGACTCAAATAAGATCAACCGATCTAACATGGAGATGGTATCAACCGATCCACCCCGGAAACGCGAGAATGTAATATCAACCGATTTACAACTCGAAGAGAAATGACATCAACCGATTCATGACTCAAATAAGATCAACCGATCTAACATGGAAATGGTATCAACCGATCCATAACCAAGAAAAACGAGAATGTAATATCATCCGATTTACAACTCAATGAGAAATGATATCAACCGATTCATGACTCAAATAAGATCAACCGATCTACACGAAAATGGTATCAACCGATCCATTACCTTCGCACTGAAACGAGACCATTGTACTTAAATGGAGACTCGAAAGGAACGGGATCGTTGTACTTAAACGAGAGCCCAAGACGCGACCATTGTACTGAAACGGAGACGCGAACAAAATGAGACTGTTGTACTGAAACAAGACTCAAAGACGAGACCATTGTACTTAAATGGAGACTCGAAAGGAACGGGATCGTTGTACTTAAACGAGAGCCCAAGACGCGACCGTTGTACTGAAACGGAGACGCAAAATCAATGAGACTGTTGTACTGAAACAAGACTCAATAACGAGACCATTGTACTTAAATGGAGACTCGAAAGGAACGGGATCGTTGTACTTAAACGAGAGCCCAAGACGCGACCGTTGTACTGAAACGGAGACGCAAAATCAATGAGACTGTTGTACTGAAACAAGACTCAATAACGAGACCATTGTACTTAAATGGAGACTCGAATGGAATGGGATCGTTGTACTTAAACGAGAGCCCAAGACGCGACCATTGTACTGAAACGGAGACGCGAAAAAATGAGATTGTTATACTGAAACAAGACTCAACTGGGGATAACAACAAGACTTGGTAGAAGCATCCATCCTGGGAAATGAAGTTGAATTCCGCGGAGAACATATCAATCTGATAGGAGATATAACAGGTCTCATGTAATATACCTCAAAACTGGCCCATGCTGGTATGCATATGTGTGGATTCATGGCGTAATGCTCCATAACGATGGAAATGCTACGCTTTGGAGGATGCAAATGTAATGATGAGTACTAGATGCAAATGCAAATGCAAAGGGGTCTCCCGATGAGGAGACTGCAGGCATCCCAGATGGCTTGACTGGGGAGAAACGATGATCACTGCATTGATCTGGTTCATCCTGATGAGGAGGAAATAACTTTGCGGGGAAGGTTGTCAATGATACACCGGCTCTGAACTGCCGCCGTTGCCAAAAATAAATTGGACTTTGAGATTGGAGAGCCAAGACCCTGCTGGAGATGGACTCTTCTTGAACTCTGGTGGGGAACCAAAGGCATGATACTGCTGAGGGAGCGAACTGCTGGGGAGGAATGACACTCCTTATACTACCGAGAACTGCCCCTGTCTGAAGGGAAACTCCTGCTTGGGGATGACATCCACCTTCTGCTACCTTGCTGGGAGAAATTTCAACTTCCACATTACTGGGGATGACAGGTGATGTCAATGATGAAGCTTCCTGCTGAAGATAAGAGTTTAAGCTGCCACTTGCTGGGGATAAGAGATAAATCCTCTCATGTTGTGAATGAGAGATGGAAGGCGTCTCATGCTGAGAGACGATGATCCTTCTTCTCAAGAAGTAACTTTCCATGAGACTTGCTAAGGAACCTTGATCGATGAAGTCCGCAGATGAAACAACTCTTGCAGTACTGTGCCGACGCTGGCCTTGCCCCTAGCCCTGGGTTGATAGGTTGTCAACTAATCATGAGTGAACAATGGTTCTTTGCAATTTTCGACTCGCCTCAGATTAAAGTCCGTCAGAAGTAAATGTCTCAAGAGGATTTTACAGAAAACTGGCATACGAGATGCCTCAGTGTCTTCAAACTCTTGGAGGGATTCGCCGGATCTCAAAATAATTGCCCCAAACTGCATGGTCTGTGCAAGAATTTGCCTCGCAAGGATTCATGAAAAGCCTCATATCACTGTGAGATATTTTACCCCAGTATTTTGAACTCCGGATAGGTGCTTTTGATTAACCGCCTTCAGGAGAAAGTAACTTCCAGTGCTCTTGGGGTGGCCTGCCCCAGTACGAGCCTTGAAGTGATCACCTCTGAATGACTGCTTTGAAGAAAACACCTAGATCAACTGTTCTTTGAGAGATTGGACCTCGAAGTAATTGCCCCAGTTTGGCTAAAATTTGAATGCATGCATCAGACCAATGGCTCTTTGAGAGATCTGAATCTCGAAGTGATTGCCCCAGCTTGGTTGAACTTTGCAGAGATTGCTCGACATGATTTCCCCAGATTAGTTGGCTCTTATCACGACTGCTGGGGAAGTTCCTACTCATTGGGGTTTATTGGAAAAGTGCACCTCGACAGATTGTCCTTTGGAAGTTTTAGCCTTCTCAACTCGGCAAGATTAAGCTTCTGGACTGAGATTCCATATGTAAACTTTTATGATGCCAAACAAATGTATGCAAGCAGAAAATGTTTATTCTAAGAATGAAAATTCTAATGCAACACACATGTTAATCTTGAAGTTTTACTGTAAAAAGATGTCGCCAACCTTTGTGAGTGAATCACTGGTTAAAATACGACATTGTTTTTTTTGATGAACGTAAGCATGCACATGCAACACCAACAAAACTTTTAGCACAACTCATGGGAGTCAGGAACGCGATCTTGTGGTAGTACGCTCTCAAAAATAACCCTGTTTCAGTTAGGACTTTTGAGGATTGTATCGTGGCCTGGTTCACGGTTATAGAAACAAAGGATATAGGCTCGAAATTTATTTGTGCCCACCCATCTTCGTGATGTTCTCCATTCCTATATTCAGCTAGCTTTCACAAGCGCTCACTTTTCAAAAAGGGTTTTGTGATGGTTGAGGAACCAATTACACTTACGGTTTAAGCACCACTCAGGTTGTTGTTTGGAGTCAGTCACCCCTCTTATCGTTGGTGTCTGTGCCACACAACTTTGTTCTTGTTCAAGGATCTTTCTGGTGTAATCCTTTTCGTCTTTCGCTTTTGCATTATTTTTCTTATCCCTAACTTTTGCCCGGACTGATTCTTGTGAATCTTCGATTGTGAAGTCCAGCGGGATGCCCTAATTTTTGCCTAAGTCGCTTGTTTTCAAGTTTCGACTTAGCAGGCTTTTTCATTCTTTTTTCCCTTCTTTTTTTTTTGAACAAATCGTGTGACACTGTTTGTCTTGATGGCTTTGAAAGGGTCGTGATTGTCCCACTTCTTGGTTGTTGAGGGATAACCATTGTGGTCTCCGGTCTTTGGACCTCTTGATTGGGATAACCCTTGTGGTTCCTGGTCATTGGACCTCTTGATTTGGTACAACGAAAGGTAATGGATCCTCAGATTTGCACTCCTTTTCGAAATTTGAACGATCGGTCCAGCTAACTGACGCCTACCCTGCCCCTGGGTTAAATGCAAGGGTTTTTTTCATGCGAAAAGAAACTCCTACTTCAAGACTCGAAGGGGTTAGCAAGGGTTTATCTTCCTTATATCTCCAGTGTTTAGGATTTGAAACAATGCCTGTACATCGTCAACAAGGTCTTTCTCAAAAGCACACAATTAGAGATTTTTGCGTTGTCATTTCATCATCCTCCTTGATAGAGTTTAAGCACGACAGTTGGTATTGCAATGCACATACACAAAATCATGAGTGAATACAAATGGATTACTTCAAGAAAAACATGTGCATTTTATTATTGCTATCATTCAAAAACAAATAAGTTTCATGCATGCATACAAATGTTTAAACAAACAATATAAACTACAGATGAAAATGCAGTAAAGAAACTGAATATAGCCGTAGTTGAGGAGGCTTGACTCCGTTTGGACCCGTCAGTCTTGGGTACTTTCAGCGATCAACAACTCTTTCACGGACTTGTAGTCTTCAATTCGCAGTGGTATAATTACCCACGACAATCATACCTCTTCTTCTAGTTGGTCTGACTCCGACACGAGACATCTGAAGAGAGAAGTGAAGCTGAGGAGTAAAAGTTTCCCCATAAGGTTGCTCGGAAAGACCTGACGATCTTCTGCCTACGTATCTCCATTGACCCAAGACCAATGAAGAATCAGAGCGACGTAGTTCCCCTCAACAGGGATGAAACTGCACTGCAAAGACGCACCATTACCAAAACAAGAGTATCCGGATTACTTCTGGCTTCAAAGCTTCGAATCAAAGAAAGTGTCATCTCTCTTATATGTTTGGTGCAAAGTTGATAGCTTTCGAATCGATTAAGTCCTGCACTGTGTGGTGAAAAGCTTTACATCCATCAATATGATGCCCTGGTGCCCCAGAATGAAAATCACAGTTGACATTGGCATCCCATCCTTCCGGTAGTGGAAAAGGAGGTGGAGACAGCTTACGAAGCCCAACCAACTTTAGTTGAAGCAAATGCTGGAGAAGATCAGTGTAAGACATTGGCAAAGGGTCAAAAAATCTTTCTCTCCTTTGTTGCCGACCCTGTTGAGGATTATGCTGACGACGATTTTGCTGTCGTGAACGTGTAGCACTTTGGATGATCATGGATGCTGTCTGATAACGCGAACCCTGATTTCTCTTCTTTCGCTGGACACAAACTACCCCTGCTTCTTGCTTCTTTTGCTCATTGGATAACGACTTCTTAGTCCCAGAAGTGGAGGCACCGTTGATTTGAATCTTTCCTTGCTTCATCCAATTTTCAATTCTTTCACCAGTCAAGACAATATCAGAAAAACCGTTAGCTGAACAGCCTGCCAAACGTTCTATGAAGTGCCCCGGGAGGGTATCCATGAATAAGTCTACCATTTCTCTCTCCTGCAATGATGGTTGTACTCTGGCTGCTACCTCGCGCCACCTCTGCGCGTACTCCATAAAGCTCTCAGATTTCTTTTGTGACATGCTCTGAAGCTGGGTTCGGTTGGGAGCCATGTCGATATTATACTGGTACTGCTTGAGAAAGGCTTCCCCAAGTTCCTTCCAATTGCGGACATAGTTCTTTTCCAGCTTTATGTACCATTCTAACGAACCCCCGGAAAGGCTGTCTTGGAAGTGGTACATCCAAAGTTTCTCATCCTTCGTATGTGCAGCGATCTTGCGATGGAAGGCCTGCAAGTGCATCTTCGGGCAAGATCTACCACTGTACTTGTCGAACACAGGAGGTCTGAACTTTGGAGGGATCACCAACCCTGAAACCAACCCCATATCAGCAACATCAATGCCCAGGGTGTCTTTGCATTCTAAAGCCTTTACCTTCTCGGTTAGCATCTGAAAGTCCTGGTTATTGACCCCAGAACCAAATCCCACATCTTCATTGAGAAAAGTAAATTGATCCTCCTGTCGGTCTGCTACATGAACAGGGATTGGACCAATGCCTTCGGGGATAGGAGGCCCATTATCCGTAGATGGGATGACTGTGTTGATCGGATTGCCTTCGGCGTCCAAGGTAACCAATGGGGGATCAACCTGTGAACGATTAAACCTCAGCATGGCGGTTCTCATCTCTTGTTGCCCCTGCACTATACTCTGCATTGATACCATGAACTCCCCCATCTGAGTGCGAAAATTGTTCAACTCGGCTTGTATTGTATCCATGATTTGACTCAGGTAGCGTACTGGTACAGCTGATACTTCTCCTGAAATGGTCAAATAAATTAGGAAATCCAGATAACTCGTTAGTATGCAAGAATGATATGCGTGAAAATGCCATGTCACTGATCCCACTTCATTCAGATCAGGGGACAGATACCCACGGAATGCCACTTCATAAGTTAAACTCTGTGAGCGTGCAGGGGGAAAGTGTTGTGTATCGGGAATTCAAAATAAAATTGCCAGGATAGAAAAGTTGCAACAATGGTACCGACACACTTCCATAAAGCAAAGAATACACCAACATGCGAAACCTTATACAATTATTTGCCAACAATACTGAAATACAGGAAAATGTCGCAATCCACAACAGAAAAACAAAAGATTCCTTCAACAGCTCTGAAGGTAATCTAGAAACACAATAAAGCAAAACACATGCATCAAAGAAATCTACATCTCCTGATTTGAGCTTTGTGCAGTCTGCATGGCCAGCTGGATCAAAGGCTTCAGCTCCTGAGGTACCCTTCTGGTGTAATGATCCCTGAATCAATTAGATATTGGACATTTTGCTTGAAGGCTTTGCACTCGTCAATGGTATGTCCCAATGTTCCAGAGTGGAATTCACACCTGACATCCATATTGTAATCTGGGGGAATGGGGTAGGGTATTGGCAAGGCATTCCCTGGCTGAATCAAAGAGTTCTCGAGCAAACGGGCAAACATTTGACTAGGAGTAAACACTTCTTCAACCTGCTTGAACTTGAGTCTCCCCTGTTGTTGATAATTCTGATGATGAAATGAATTCGAACACCCAGAGTTCTTCTGCACTTTCTTTTTTATGTCGGATCGGTGAATGGGTAAAGGTGCCTGGCACGATGTCTTCAAAATCCAGATCGGAGGCACACACCCCTGATTGGGGATAATTCTTGTGGTAAGGAAAGGAGAAGTTCCTCCTAGTGATATGAAATCTTTTGACACATCCCCGCTGATTGGTGCGAACTCGATTATTTTGGCATCAATGAGCTCTTGAACTTGATGCTTAAGCCTTTTGCAATTTTCCACATGGTGACCAGGTGCTCCAGAATGGAAAACACACCTGGCATTGGCATCAAAATCTGGGGGAAGCTTTTTGGGTGTGGCTGCTACGGTGACGAGTTCAACCAAATTAAGCTCGAGCAAACAAACAAGCAACTGTGCATACGACACCGGGATCAAATCAAACTTGGCTTTAGACGTCTTTGGCATTTGTCCGCAGCTTTTGCCTTTACCTTCCCTTTGATGAACTGGAAGAGTCTGCAAATTGTGAGGATTAAGATCCCAAAGTTGAGGAGAATTCCCGCGAAACGCTTCCTGATCTTGGAACAAAATCACTGAACTAGGATGACCAACAACTTCTGCAGTAATAAAGGGGAGATGATGACCTTCTTGGAGCTTTGGGGCTTCCCTGGTCTGATTCTCTTGTTTCTTCAGTTGGTAAACCTTCTCCATCAATAGCGTGTGGTCATGGCACAAAGTCTGCATGTCTTCCGAGAGTTGATCCATTCGGACTTTCATTTCAGCTATTTCTGCTCGGCATTGTTCCATGCCCACCTCTTGATGATTGTGATTCAAGTTGGCCATTCTGAAGAGTAAACGAATCAGGATGAGAATCTGTCCCCCCAACACCTGTAATGAGAGTAAGGATGCATGCAAATGCCATGTTCGATCATTTCCAAGGGATCCATCTGCTTTTGTTCTAATAACGACATGGTTCAAACATAGGATCTCTGGAAATAGCCGAACATGTATGATAGAATGCTATGATGTTATGTATGCAACAGGCATGTGATCAGTGAAGTGTCTGTGGTGTGCCAATCATATAATCAGGTGTCGGTGCACGGTCTCAGAATCCATATATCACAATAATCATCCCTCTGATCCGGGGTCCATAACTTAAGAACAGAGATCCAGATCACAAAAACTGAACCAAAGGCAAAGTGGGTATGCTGAAGGTACCAGGGTTCCTGCAAACCTGTAAACCCCTCCCAATCTCACGGGTGTGCTACTCGGGTCAACATCACGGACTCTCAAAGCCGAGTAGCAATAATACGTTCACCATCTCCGAGAAATGGCTCATGACCAAATCAGGGAATCGGTTTGGTATTATATACTACGCAGGGAGGTCTCAGTTGAGTCCGGAAAAAACAAGCATCCCTCACAAGTCTCCAGCTTCAAGCACTGAATCGAGAAACAATAGTACATTCATCCCGAAGGGTACAATACTATCGTCATACGAACAGTTTGCTTTAACTGAATTCCTATGAGAGAACCAGGTCATCCTATGCGAGTTCCCAATGGACCCTCGGATGCGAGTGGGTTTGCCAACAAATGTGGTCTGCCACTGTCATCACTGGAGAGGGGTGTTTCCATTAAGGTTCTCAATGATCGGTCACCAGATGCACATAACTATCAAGGTCGTACCCTGAAGTGAGGTAATCCCCACACAGCATAGTTCCAAGACGGTCGCAATCTGGGTGTGGAACACATCGCCACCCATCATGGTGAGATACCATAAGAGTACAATGTCTGTCCACGCTAATCCTATGGTGCACTCAAGCCGGGTAGTTGGCTTATCTCACAGTAACTCCCACCCCGCAGAAAAAATGAAAACCAGCACAGCCAGACAGTCCAGTATAATATGATGCATGGAAAATAAAATACTGAAAGCGATAAATAAATGCGGTAAAGTAAAGCTGTAAATGAAAACAGTAAAGCTAAACTAAAGCACTCAACAACAAACAGATAAACACCCAAAGAAACAAAACCAAACAGGCGCTAGGATTGACTCTACAAGGGAAACTGGAAGAATCAGGTTTTCCCCAGCAGAGTCGCCAGCTGTCGCTCCCGGGATTTTCATCCTAGTACAAACGCGAAAGTGGCGCGGAAAGGTTAGAGTCGCCAGCCTGACATTTTTATCCCGAAGGAACGGGAAAGGTAATGTTGCACAAACCTGAGGAAGAAGGAAAGGACAAGGTCCTGCGAACCAAAGATCTGAATTCGGGAGTCGGTTACGAACTGGGAAGGTATTAGCACCCCAGATCGTCCGTCGTACCCGACGGGATCCACACTTGCTTGTTTTGTTTCAAAGGGTGAGAAATAAAGTTGCTGCTGAATAAAACTGCTAACTGGAAACTGGAATGAAATGAGAAACTGGAAAGAGAGAATGGAAAAAAAGGGAAATGTAGGGAAAATAAAGAATGTGCTCGAACGGGCCCTACCCCGCTGCCTACGTACCTCATCGGGATAATGAGGATCAGAGTCGACGTAGTTCGCCTAACCAAGGCGGGAACTATTTGTTTGTGTTTTTTACAGCTGGAACTGCGTATGTCTATGCTCAGGTGTTGCAGGCTCGTCTGGTACGAGTGCGTTTACCGTCTTGCATGCGAGACAAGTAGTCGCGAGTTCGCGTTGTGAGTGAATGAGATGAGAGAAGAAGTTCCCGCAGGATAGTCGGTTATTGTTTGTTTTTGTCTTTTAAGAGAAGTGTTTTTGAATTTGTTTGTGAACTGTCTTGCACTAAGACCTATCCATCGCGGGAAGTATTTACACCTCGCCCCGAAACAGGACGCGTATAAACACTCCGCAACAAAGTCTCGTGTCGTACAAGATTGCTCGGTTTTTATTAAGTGTTTTATGCTTTTCTTTTGAGATGAGAAAGAGAAAGACTCAAGTTGATAAAAGGACAAACTAAGGGGAACTAAGACACAACCCTAATTTATTTATTATGCACAAAGGGAGATCCTAATGGTTAGTGAGGTATTCTAATCCTAAAGATAAAAAGGCAAAGAGGAAGAGAAAAGGAAGAAGAACACAACTTACTTCCTAATGAAGATAAGTTGGTCCTAACAATGGGGAATCCTACCAAACACAAATATGGAGGGAAAAATGAATTAAAATGCATAAAAAAAAATGCATAAAAAAATAAAGGTAAAGTGAAGTGAACTTGCCTCAATCTTCCCCACTACAAAACAAGTGGTTAGTGCACATTTTTTTATTAAAAAGAATAAGACAAACACACGTTAATTAAATCCTAATTAAACTTGGACCTAAACTAGACCCTACTTTAATCCTAAAGGACCTAAATCTAATGCAATGCAAAAATCCAGCAACTATTTACAGCACTCAAATACACAATCAGCTATGAAATGCAATATACAATGCAATAGCTTTTTACAGCACCTATATGTATGCAAAAACAGGTGTTAAAAGTCACAAACAGCATGAATTTACAACAAACAGCATGCAGTTTACAGCCCCTATGCAAAACAACAGCTATGAAAAGCAAAATCCAGAATTGATTATTTTCATTTTTTAATGCACCAATTCAATTAAAAATGCTCTAAACACATCACAAACATGCATTACTTTCCACATGGACATGCATTTTAACATGGATCAACATACCTAAATGGAAGAACATGAACATTTTTTAGGATTATTCAAGAATGCATCACATGTGGATTATGCAACAAGTATGCAAAATGTGGCACATGAACACGATGATCTTGATTATGAATATGCAACATGATGGCACACAAATAATGCTAAACTCAATGCAAAATTCAGAAGTGAATTGATATGGATGATGTGATCAAGTATGCAACAAAATGAAATCAAATACACATACATACATGATTATGCAAAATGCAACATACATTGATATAATGAAATGCACAATGATTTAATGCAATGCCAACATGTAAAAACAGAATGCAACATGATTATTATATGCCAAATAACGCACAAACATAGCAACAAAATGCAAGAACTTAAGCTATGCACAAAGAACACAAAAAAACGCATATCACGCAACATGAACGGAATCGTGTCGAAACGACTCGAAACGGGGGAATGAGCTACTGGAAATGGATCCAAAAATTCCCTAAAATCACTACCTAAACATGCATGAACATTAGAGGCACTAGGAAGCAAGATTGAGCAAGAAAATAGGCTAAAAATCCAAAAATGATCAGCGTTAATCGATTAACCATATAGGTTAACCCGTTAACGGGCAAAAAATACAGCATTTTGGCCAAAAACGCATGCGTTAACCGGTTAACCATATGCGTTAACCGGTTAACACTGAACAAAAAGTGAAAAATGCTTTTGAAAAAAGTGCTTTTGGCCACAATCTTCCTTCTAAACAACCCTAACCCCCACTTAATCATGCTAACACAAATTTCTACTCAATTGGAGCTTATTTACACATGGTAGCACCTATATCTATTAACACCTTAAAAATACGAATTCAACAAAAATCACAAAAATGCAACAACACATAATCGAACGGAATTAATTCAAGCAAAGCAAAAAACACTTAAAGAATGCCGAAAGTGGCGAGATGAAGAGAATAACTTAAAGAAGAAGTGATTAAGATCACCAACCTACGAAGCGGAGGAGTGCTTCGGTAATTGTTGCAATAATCGGAGCTTGAATCGAAGAGAAAACCGAAAACCGAGAAACCGCAAAATAAATGCGTTCTTGATGCTTGAATCTTTACACACTTCTGATAAGCCGAAATCTTCAACAAAATCACTAGCTTCTTCTTCTACGATCCACAATTAATGGAGGTTGGAGGCTTAAGCTTCAAGATCTTCAAGTTTCAATGTGAAACTTGAAGAGCTTATTCAAAGAAGCTTTGGTGAAAGGAGGGAAAATGGAGGAAAAGTGAGAGAGAAAAAGTGATTATGGAAGAAGTGAAAAATTTGGAATTGTGGGAACCCTCTTGGTTTGGATGAAAATGACTTAAATAGGGCTTAGGCTTGGAGCTAGGTTTGGGTTTGGGGCCCAAAAATTAGGTTTGGGATCCAAAAATTAGGTTTGGAAGTTAGTTAGGGTTAGGGTTGGATAAAGGGAATATTCCTTGGAATATTCCTTGGAATACTCTAGAACATTCCTTGGAATACTCTAGAAGATGGTGGAAGGTGGTGGAAGTTTCCAAGGGAAATGGAGTGGAATTGGAGTGGAAAAACAAGATGGAAAGAATTAAAGGAAGTGTGGAAAGAAAGTGGAAGGAAAAGTGGAGGGAAATGCAAAACCAACTAACTTTCAAATGATTTTCTTTGATTTTTTTCATGATTCCTCCATCGTTTCTTGACCAAATATGAACCATAGGATAATTGTAACCCTAATTTCACGATCTCGATCTTAAAAGTCCGGAGTCGACCCTTTTTACCTAGCTCGGTCGCCGTTTCTCCGATTTCTCGATTTTCCGTCATCCGGCCAGTCGAACCCCTTCCAAAATGAACTTGTGGACGAGATTTGAACCCTTGGCACTTGACATCATATATAAATCAAAGAAATCCACTTCGAACCAAAAAATTTATGCGGCAACCCCGTAGAAATGAAACCCTAATTCGGCTCTTTTCCCTCAAGAAGTATTGCACTGCTTGCCTCCTTCAATCAAACCAAAACTTTCCATGACTTGTGGCTTCAAGTGAAGACTTGTGGTATATAGTGAACCCTTTGCACAAGGTTGAGAAGCTTTGTGGCCCTTCGGTAGCCTCTTCAAAACTTTCGGTTGCTCCGATCACTAATCACATACCCATGCCTCGACTATGCTATATATGATGCAATGTTTTTGGTTATTTTATGAATCCATATATGCAAAATGCTATGCAAAATGTTGAGGAAATGAGAGGGCAAATTTTGAGGTATTACATATTTATCAAAATAAAGTTCATTTTGTACTCGTTCCGACGCTTCAAACGGAATGCGAATCGGACTTACGGTTTAAAAGATATGAATTTTTAAAGAAATAATATTTGCTGTCCCAACAGTGTTAACCGGTTAACCAAAGCGTTAACCGGTTAAAGCCTGCGTATTTTCAGAAAATGCCCCAAAATTTCCAATGGTTAACCGGTTAACCAAAGTGTTAACCGGTTAACGCACACGTTCCAGCAGTCTTCTGCTACACAATTGCAGACTGTTCCAATTTTCAAAAATCCCCAAACCCCATTACGGATTTCACATCATAACACCCAAAAAAACATTCTAAAACATCAATTAAACCTCAACAACATCCAGACAACAATTATACAGACAAACATACAATTATAACTCATTCTAATCGCTCTAATTCATCAAGATTTCTCCTAAAACTCAACCTAACTCAAAACCCCAAAACTCCTAAAATTCATACTATCATAATCCATTCATATTCCAATTCCTATACATTTATCATAGATTATGAAAACTCCCCATACCTTAGAGAATTTCGACGCTTCACACGCTTCTCTTGGGTTATCCACAACCTCCTGACTCTGAGTTCCTCTTTCTTCATAGCACTTCCAAAACACGATAGAAAACAAAATATGAGAAACTGATCATATTCTCTTCTTTGGCTATAATATCCCAGCTTAGTCTTTTCCCATATTACCCTCATGATTTCACAAAAGTACCATCTTATCCTTTTCTTTAACATATTTTTAAATGATAAAAATAAAATAGTATAATAAAACATTATTTATCCTTATTATATAAAAATACTCATTTTCTCCAAAATTCTCAAATTAATCCAAACTCTCCAAATTTTCTAAATTAATTAAATAAATGATTAAATAATTAAATTTAGATTTTCGGGGCGTTACATATATTAGTCGTGATGTTCCTATGCGTTATAATTGTTGTATGTTGATATATGTTGGTATATTTGTTGATGAGTGTGTTGTGTTGTTGTTGTAGTGTGCTATTGTGGAAGTTGATATATGTTATTATAGATAAAAATGCATGTTGTAGGTGTTGATAAATGTTATCGGTGATGTTATGTGTTGTTATAGTTGAAGATGCATGTTGTAGGTGTTGATAGGTGTTATTGATGATGTTATACAATGTTATTGTCGAAGATGCATATTATAGGTGTTTATATATGATATTGTATGTGTTATCGTTGTTATATGTTCTCGTTGATTTTGATATACGTTGTTGTAGTTGAAGATGCATGTTGTAGGTGTTGATTGGTGTTATTGATGCTGCTATATGTTGTTGTAGTCGATGATGCATGAAGTAGAAGTTGATTGAAGTTATATGATGTCGTTATGGGTTGTTGATGCCGTTGTAGATATATGTCGTAATAGTTGTTTAGTATTTTCGTATGTTGATGATATATATTTTGATGTCTCTATGTGTTGTTGTAGTGGTGGTGACATGATATGATAGTTGCTAAGTGTCTTTGTATGTTGTTGATACATGTGGTTGACACGGTCATGTATTGTTGATGATTCTAATGCATGAAATTATTGTAGTCGTACGTTGTTGATAATGCTAATGTATGAGATCGTTGTTATTGTATGTTGTTGATAATGCTAATGCATGAGATAATTGTTTTTGTATATCGTTGATGTTGTTGTTGCGTGAGGTTGATGTTGTGGTCATTGCATATGTCATTGGTGTTTGTTGCACCCCAAAATTTGCCCTCACAATACAAGGCTTTGTGTGCTAAGAAGGTTCACAAGGTTCACAAGACCTTTCATGAGGTTCATGAGGTTTACAAGACACTTTATGAAGTTCACAAGGTTCACAAGACCTTTCATGAGGTTCATAAAGTTTACAAGACACTTTATGAGGTTCACAAGGTTCACAAGACACTTTATGAGGGTCACAAGGTTCACAAGACATCTTATGAGGTTCACAAGGTTCACAAGACCTTTCATGAGGTTCACAAGATTCACAAGACATCTTATGAGGTTCACAAGGCTTACAAAGTTCATCATTGGTCAGAAGATTTGACAAATCCCTCAGACAATGCATCCTCCTAAGCAGTGCATTCAAAACTAGGGTTTTGACTTTAATCAGGCTAAATGAATTTCCAAGACTTCAAGTGAGATTCATAACATCTTATATGTGTTTAAGAACCCCCATGACAAGTTTCAAGACTTTTCTCAAAGGTTTGCTCAATCAGATGATCAGATAAGTCAAAATCAGTCAAAATAGTTAAAAAGTCAAACTGAGGTCAATTGTGGTCAAACCAAAGTCAAACTTCATGATTTTTTGCCAACATCAAGTATATGAAGTAAAATTCGTCATTTGATCAAGGGTTGATCATGATTCATCAAGGATATTTCAGATCATCAAGAATCAGAGGTTTCTAAATTAGGGTTTCCTTAGGAAAAGTCAACTGAACTTTGACCAGCCATAACTCTCACATGCTTCATCACATATTTCCCATCCAAAGCTAATTTTGAAGGAAATTGAATTCTCTACAACTTTGTGTCTCACAAGCCAAGCCCAAAAATGCTTCATTTGGAAGGTATGAGCTAAGACATTATAGGTCCTTTTGAAAGTCAACAAAAAGTCAACAACTTCAAAAGGGCATAACTTGAGAATGGTAAATGATATGGACATGAAACCAATGGGGTTGGTTATAGGACTCTTCAAGCTTTCCAAAATGTCCAAGAACACCCTCATAGAATTAAAATTGAAGGATGTGTTCCCTTGCAAAGTTGGGAAATTTTTGGTTGTTTTATGAAGAAAATGGAGGTTTAAAACCAAATTTTTCTAAATGGGCTTGTCATGTGATGATCCAATCCATACAAATACCTCATGCACGACCCAACCCTCATTTATTCAGATTTTTTATTATTTTTATTTTATTTATTTTGATTTTATTCATTTAAAATCATTTTAAATCAAAATAAAATAGATAAATTAAATATTTAAATGAGATTGTGCTTCTAGAAAATCATAAATATGGCTTGGATCAAATTGATATAAGAATTATGGTGATTGGCTTGAAATAGAAAGGTCTTATTCAAGAATATTTGAAATTTAAGCTTGAATCTTTTTCAATCTCATTGATCCAAAATATCCACACAATGATCCATTATTTTTGACCTAATTCAGTCTACTATAAGTATACAACATAACTCCTTGCACAAGACACGAATTTCTGGCCTCCAAGGGTAAGTTCATACATTCAAAAATCTCACCAAAACTCAAATTCGGATTCCCTCATTCAAGCACTCTCAAGACAAAATAAAGGTTGCAAATTGTTCCTTGAAGGTCACTGAGTGTTTCTGGATCATAAAACCATTCATCCCTGCACTAAATCATGAAAACCAAATCCATGTTCATGCTCATCTTATAATTTTTCGTTTTTACATATTTGCTCATGATAAATCATATTTGACTGATGTTTTGAGTTTGTTATGATGCAAGGAACGTTTCTGGATGAACTAATTTGAATTTCGATGCGGTATTAAGAATTCACCATTGTTAGGGTTTGAAGAAGCCGTTTAGGGTTTCTCATTTAAACCAACATAAATGAATTCTAAAGACATCATTGATTTGGATTTGATGTGTGGATCATGTCTGTATAAAAAATTTGTTGAAATTTTATGTGTTGTGAGAGATTCAAATTCGCAGGTTCTTGAAGGGAAGAACTCGTAAGAAATTCCGCAGGAAATGTTGAAGGAAATTTCGTAGGTAAATTGGAGAAGATGACTGGCGCGAATTTAAAATTCAAACTTAAACATATATTATATATTTATATTTGTATTATAATTCTTGAATGTTGCTGATGGCCTGGTGGTAAGTGACGCACGCGAGTGACCTTGAAGGCTGGAGTTCGAATCCTGGCTCAGCAAATTTTTCTTATTTTTTTGTTTAATTGTTGGATTTAATATATAATTCATTGTAGTCATTATACTAACAGATGTGCCCTCCCGGCTGGAATGGTAAATGCGTTTGTGTATTGTATAAAGATCCTGGGTTCGAATCCCCCCCAGACCTTTTGTGTATTTGTTTTGCATTGTTTTTCATGATTTTTTTCCAGGTTGTGAACAAAAGGGATTAGTCTCCTGCTTCTAACGCCAGCGCGCGCATGGCCTAATGGTTGGATTGCTGGTCCTGGAGTTTGAAAGCTTAGGGACTGGGTTCAAATCCCAGCCCAAGCAGGTTTCATTTTTTTCATTCTTTTCTTTAATTTTGGTTATTTAATTAATTTTCTATTAAAACAAATCCAAATAATAAAATAAATAGGATGTTCATATTATTTTAGAATTCATTCTTTTAATTTTAATCTTATAAAAAAATTTATTTATTTTTTTGTAAATTATTAATATTGTAAAATTATATAGTTATTTTATTATTCTAAAAAAATATGTATATAAACCCTAATTTTCTAAAACCTAAAATATTTTGTAAAAAAACCTAATTAATTTTTATAAATCCTAATAATTTTCACAAACCCTAATTTTCTTCTATTTAACATTTAATTATAATTTTTAATTTATTATTTAATCATGTATATATATATATATATATATATATATATATATATATATATATATATATATATATATATATATATATATATATTATATAATTTGTTTATAATTCAATTCTTATATATAAATAATTTTCAATATATGCTTAAAAATAATTAAAACTTGTTAATTTAATTTTTGTAAATATAATTTATTTTTATAATATGTTTATAATTAACTTAATTTTTATAATTTATCTATAATTTAAAAACTTTATAATGATTGGTATATAATTGTTTATATTTTCTTGTTAACCTTAAATAATAATTGTTCATATAAAAAAATTGATTTTTTTAATTATTATGCTAATATTTTTGTTTATATTATTAATTATGTTTATTTTCCTATGATATTTATTTATTACTAACCCCATTTATCTTTGTATTATTTATTATTATTATTTTTACTAACCCAATTACTTATTATTATTTATTTTGCTTATTTATTATTATTATTTTTGCTTATTTATTTAATTTGTTAATTATTATTATTTTGTAATTGCTTCCTTTATGTAATATTGTAATAGTAATATTGAATATTTATTTTATGCTATGGTTAGTAAAATAGGGAGTGTAACATGTTTGTATGTTTAAAATTAATTTAGCTCATTAAATTTAAAGATAAATATTAAAATTGTACACTCACACACGTAAGTCGATCTTTGATCGCCATCTCACTTCCTTAAGGATATCTCTCATGTTGCCTATTACAAAAGGTCAAGTAGGGTGTATAAAGCAAAAGTCCCTAATCTCACATCATCTAGTCCCTTAACAGATAAAAAGATCAAGTCCCTTCGAATGTTGCCTTCATAATGATCTTGTCCCTTTCGAATAAAGATGATAAGTCCCTTCGAATTGCTTATACACCCCACAGTTGCCTAACTAAACAAATGTCCCTTCACTTATCCCTTACATCCAAGGTAATGACTACCTATTCCTTAATAATAGGGATAGTCTTACCATTTAAAGGATTCAAGAATAGAAAAGACTTAAACTTAGGGTAGGTTCCTCTTAGATACTTGCTCACTCTTCAAAACATTTCAAACACTTCATACATTTTAAACAATTTTCAAAACAAAGGTTTTATACGCATCCGTACATGGATCATTATAAAATACTTAGGAAAATTTTTATTCACACACTTCACCTTTCAAAAACATTTTAAAGTGAGCTAAGTAACTAAGAGCCCATGGATAACCATGGATGTAAAGGGTGCTAACACCTTCCCTTTACATAACCTACCCCCCGGACCCAAAAATCTTTTAAAAGGTCTTTCCTGTTCTTTTATGCCTTTCCTTTGGATAAAATAAAAGTCGGTGGCGACTCTTGCTATCCGCAACACATTACTAAAGTCAGTTCTCCCACCGTGTTACAGAACTGGCGACTCTGCTGGGGATTTAATATTAAAGAGGGGTACCCTTAGGAATTAGATCACTTTAAAATTGTTTGCCTTGTTTGCTTTATACTTACTTGTTGGGCTCTTATGTGTGAAAGATCCTAACCCGGATCTAGTGTACCTTAGGTAAATGGCAATAGACCAAGGAAACTGTACGGCGTATACCGATATGGTTGATCTGGTGGCCATAGTTAGTGTGACTTCTTGGTTGGTGCTTATGTTCCTTAAGTCAAGTTGAGGATAATATGAGGCTGCCATATGTTGTCAATGCACTAACTAACTTTTAGAACCCTAGTTATCCCATCTTGGCCTTTAGAAAGTAGTGAGATAACCGGCTTTGGTGAAGACTGAAGTTGGTTGATACTCGATACTACGCTCATTGAGATTCTAAACTTGGAGGGTTTTGGTTGGCAAGTAAGTTGCCTACTGAACAACCACCCTTGTGAAGGATCAATGATATTGAGATCCCTTAGAACCTGGTTACTTTATAGGACAGGATGAACCAACTAAACTTCAGGGGAGGGTATTTACCTTTGAACCTCATGCAAGCCTTTAAACCTAGGGCTATGGTGTGACTTGTTTGTGTGTGCCACATGTTTGTGATTGAGCATAACATCATGACATCATCATGCATCATAAGCATAGCATTTTCACTAACCATTTCAAGGACCAAAGGATTTATCTTTGTTCTTTGTTGCAGGTCATGGCTTCTGCTCGTAGGAACACTATCAGGATCAACTTTGTAGGGATACCTCCTAAGCTTAAAGAGTTGGTTTCTCAGGTGTCTGAAAACTCCCAGTTCATCAAGAGACATGGTCACCTACTGGATTTAGTCACTTCAGGGTTCAATGAAGACATGATGAGTGTTCTGTTTCAGTTCTTTGATCATAAGCACCATTGCTTCACATTCCCCGACTACCAGCTGGTTCCTACAATGGAAGAGTTCTCTAAACTTCTGGGTATACCTGTACTTGATCAGAAACCATTCCCAGGCTTGGAAAAAGAGCCTAAACCTGAGGTTATTGCTGCAGCTCTACATCTGAAGAAGTCTGACATTGTTCTGGAAACGAGAAGCGGAGTTAAAGGTATTCTTGCTAAGGTGTTGATAGAAAAGGCTCAAGTGTTCATGAAGGCTATGAGCTATGATGCTTTTGAGGAGATCTTAGACTTACTGATTTATGGCTTAGTGTTGTTCCCCAATCCAGATCAGTTCATAGACATTCACGCCATCAACATATTTCTGAGTCACGATCCAGTGCCTACATTGCTTGGAGACATTCTTCACTCTCTTCATACTCGTACTACAAAGGCACGAGAAACTCTGATGTGTTTCATACCTTTGCTATCTAGGTGGCTTATTTCTCACCTTCCTCGCTTAGTGATGAAGAATGAACAAGGGTTCAGGTGGTCTAAAAGGATCATGTCACTCTCTCATTCAGATATCCATTGGTGCTCCAGATCTATGGAGAATGTCATTATCATTGACCGTTGTGGGGAGTTTCCTAATGTGCCACTTCTAGGCATAAGAGGAGGCATTACCTACAATCCTTCCTTAGCTTTACGACAGTTTGGTTACGCTCGGAGTGATGGTCCACATGACATGTTGATTCAGGGTATTGTGTTTGACTATGACAACGATCTTCAAGGTTACCATCAGAGGTTCATACGAGCATGGGGAAAAGTGAACAAGGTTGACAGCAAGACTCTGGAGCCTAAGTACACTATTCCTATGGAAGCTTATCTCAGATGGGTGCGATCTCGTGCTCAGACTCTCATGATGCCATATCCTGCTATCCTGCCAGTTACTATGGAGCCTGTTGCTGAAGGGGATACTTCTTATACCATTCTTCACCCAGACATGCCCACTGACATGGAAGAGCTACAGAGGTCCTGGATCCAGTTGAAGGAGCAAAGGGATACTTTTTAGACTCATTACAAAGCAAGTCAAGAAAGAATCCTGGAGCTAACAAAGCAACTTCACGAGGAACGGAATCTCAACTCATACCTCAACACAAAGAGGAAACGTCCATGGGAGACTTAAAACCCCATTCTTTGTAAGCCCAAGGGGAAAACAAATTTATCACTAATAAAAGTTTACTTTTTGGTTGTTTAAAAAAATTTAAATCCTGCGGTCCTTGAAAAAATTGCATATACACCATATCATTTGCATCACAGGTTTCTTATGTACAGGTATCTTATCTTCTCGCTGTTTATTGAAGCAGAAATGGCTCTTGAACAGACTATCAAAGATCTCCAGGCTCAGAATGCACAATTCCAAGAGATGATTCTGAACTTGTCCAAGGGACAAGATGAGTTGAAGACACTGCTGGCTAAGAAGAAGAATCCTGAAGACTACAAGGATGATCAGCTGGAACAACTACAAGCTGAGATGACAGAAATAAGGACCCAGATGAATGACCAGGTGGTTCTTATTCAAAGTTTATCTCAGGGGCAAGAAGAGTTAAGAGCCTTTGTCCATAAACTTCGAAGTAATGGAGTCAGAAATCTAATTGTTAGTCAACCTCCATTAAAACAAGCTGATTTGGTTGAAAGGAAGATGAGGATAAAGAAGGTAAGAAACCGGTTGCCACTGATTGTTCTTCAGTTAAGAAAAAAAGACCTGGTAAAGTTAATCCACCTCAACACAAGGGATGTAGAAGACAGTTTATCAAATTCAGCACGCCAAGGTCACAAGTTCTGCAATGCTTGTTAGAGATGAAGCTAATTTCCTTGAAAAATCCTCCTCAAAATCCTAAAACTTCCTCTCCTCGCTATAATCCCAAGGCAAGGTGTGGGTATCACTCCAACTGTCCTGGACATGATACTAATAGTTGTTGGACATTGAAGAAAAAGATTCAAGATCTAATTGACGAAGGAATCCTAGAGGTTACTCCAGAAGGTCAAGTTGAGTTCTACTATCGTCCATCAATCATCGAATCTGCAAGACAAGTTGCCCAAGGTAGCAAGAAAGGAATACCACCTATTCCTGTTGAGATATGGGGTACCTTGGGACATCCAAGTGGCAAATTTGATTTTATGGTGAAGTATACTGCTCCTCAAAGTTCACAGATTGCAATTGAGGACATTCAGCCAACTGGATGGGACAACATTTGAATTTTCATTTGTAATTTCTTTTATTTGTTTGAACACTTACTATTATGTTAAACTTTTGTTTTCATTAATGCATTGCATATGTTTGTCTTGAATTAATCCATTCGTTCCACTATATTTTGAATTATGCTTCTTATTTCTATCTTGTGATATTTAACTCCTGATAAAGCTATAAGCCTGTAGAGGGAGGATGATGAAAACAATACCATAATATTAGGCAGTATGCTTTTGAACAAACTATGCTGACGTTGTACAAGCATTGTTTCAATTCCTAAACAGTGGAGATATAAGGAAGTTAATCCCTAGTCAACCCTTTTGAGCCTATGAAGTAGGAGTTTTTATTCTCGAACAAATCAAAACCCTTATTCATAACCCGGGGCAGGGTAGTTACTCAGTTAACTCAAATATGCCAATTATCTGTGTTGTACACAACTAATGATGGTTCTCTGTAATCATTAAACCTGACAGTCAATATCCAGCAAAAGAAAGGCTTACTAAGTCAAAATATATGAAGAAGACTTAGTAAAACATCAAGACATCCCGCTGACTATAACCTTGAAATAAGCAGTTCAGGAGGGATAATAAAGTAAAAAAAAAAAGAGGTCACTATGAATCCTCAACAAAGAAAGATGACTGAATGTTCAAATAAATTTTTGGTGGCTGAACCATCACAAATGTCAGGGTTACAATACCAAACTTCTTTGGAACTTCAATGCATAAGTTAACTGAGCATAGGACTGAAGAACATCATGGAGATTAGGTTGGGTACAAATAAAATTTGAGCCTTTATCCTTTGTTTCTTAAACCGTGAACCAGACCACGTTACAACCCTTTAAAAGTCCTAACTGAAGCATGGTTAGTTCGAAAGCGTACTGCTACAAAAAGGTATCCTGACTCCTTTAGGGCTTATTTAAAAATTGAGTTAATATCACGGTTTTCACAAAAAATGTTTTTCTAAAATAACTCTTTTTCAAAACTTCAAGACAGACATAAGCATTGCATTTTTGAATATATTTGTTTGCATATACTTGAGTGTTTGATAAACAGAGAAACTTACAGGATGAATGTTCAAAGTCCTTCCGATAAACAAAGTTGCTTCCTGGATCAAAGTACATGTATACAAAGGGGCATAGTCACTGTTTCCCAGTCAAGGGGCATACCAAGTTACTGTTCAATTCATTTGGGGCAATTAGGTCCAGATTCAACTGTGCTTAATAGCCAGGGGCATTTTTCCTCATACAGTTGAATTACCAAAGGTGACATTACAGAGTTCACAATGCCAGGGGCATATGCTTACGGGGCATTCTGCTTGTTTCTCTTGAGGTAGCTCATTTCAAATACTTCCATTATGGGACAATTCATCCCCAACCAAGGGGCAATGCTTTCTTTTTAAATCTAGTATCCGGAGCGTATATGGTCCATCACAATTTGAAGACACATTCCTCTCATTGTGATACCTTGATATTGGATTCTCAGCAGAAGCCATGGTGGAAATTAATTGCCTACGCCAGTAGTATCAGATGGTGTCAGTATCATGTCTTCAGATCCAGCTATGAAGATGTCTGAGAAGGTATTCAGGAAAGTTAAGAATCTCAGAAGTTCTAATTGGTTATACACTCTCAAAGATGAAACGATTCTATTTTTAAGTTCAGCTTTACTTTTCCCTCTTTATTCAGGGTTACTTTTTCCCTTTTACCTAAGCAAAAACATCCATTGGTTGTGTTTGAATGTATGTATGCTTTTGAATATGATTGATGTTTACCAGAAATGCATAGATGCTTAATATGATTGATGTTTACCAGAAATGCATGAAAATGCAGTAATAATATTTACTAAGCAACTATAAGTCCCCCGGTAGGGCAAATCCATCTTCATAAGTACTTCGAGTCACATCTCCCCTGGAATTTATATCCATCTCTTTTATCCTCATACGGACAGTCGGGAATTTATTTTTCCAATAGGAGCACGATGAACGAAGACGGGAGGTTATGTATACCTTACTATCGAACAAAGACGGAAGGTTATGTATACCTTACTACCAAACGAAGACGGGAAGTTATGAGTACTACATTATTAAAAGGGGAACGAGTTCCTCATATTCTCCAACAACAAATCGGGATTTATTTTCACTGACCAGCAGTTGTTATACGAAGATATCCAGACGCTTCAGGCTGCATGATGCATACGTACATCATTTACATCATATCATAACATACATATACATTAGTACATAATGCATTACTTAAGTGCATCATATTATACATGCATACATAATGCATAAACTAATATTATCATACAGAATGTGATAATCTTGTTTTTCAGATTAATTCTCCAGCAGACAGACTTCATCAACAACTTGTGATTATTGGGCCGTTGTTTATCCTCCCAAAAGTTATACTTATACCTCAGAACGTTGTTTATCCTTCTGAAAGCATATCATTTCCTCAGAACGTTGTTTATCTTTCTGAAAGCATATCATTTCCTCGGGACGTCGTTTATCCTCCTGAAAGCATATCTGTTCCTCAGGACGTTGTTTATCCTCCTGAAAGCTACCATTTCCTCGGGACGTTGTTTATCTTCCTGAAAGCATATCAAGACTTTGAGTCGTTGTTTATCTTCCCAAAGGTTACCTCATTACCTCAGGACGTTGTTTATCCTCCTGAAAGCTACCATTTCTTTTGGGCCGTTGTTTATCCTCTCAAAAGTTATGTTTATACCTCAGGACGTTGTTTATCTTCCTGAAAGCTATCATCATTACCTCAGGACGTTTTTTATCCTCCTGAAAGCATATCATTACCTTGGGCCGTTGTTTATCTTCCCAAAGGTTACTTTATACCTCAGGATGTTGTTTATCCTCCTGAAAGAAATCATTCCCTCAGGACGTTGTTTATCTTCCTGAAAGCATATCATGACTATTGGGCCGTTGTTTATCCTCCCAAAAGTTATACTTATACCTCAGAACGTTGTTCATCCTTCTGAAAGCATATCATTACCTCAGGACGTTGTTTATCTTCCTGAAAGCATATCATTTCCTCAAGACGTTGTTTATCCTCCTGAAAGCATATCATTACCTTGGGCCGTTGGTTATCTTCCCAAAGGTTATATCATCATTTCCTCGGGACGTTGTTTATCTTCCTGAAAGCATATCATTTCCTCGGGACGTTGTTTATCTTCCTGAAAGCATATCATTACCTCAAGACGTTGATTATCCTCCTGAAAGCTATCATTATATCTTCATATCTTGGACTGCTTTATCCTCCAAGAAATGTATCTGAAGAATTTTTCTCCAAGTGGAATCTTTAAGCCCACTCAAACATATTCAACTAGTCATCAGTATCACTCTACGCACCGGTGAGCACAAACTTTTGGGCTTTTGTGTTCAATCCCCTTCAACCTTCCAGGTCACGACTGGCAAATATACCAATCTAACCCATCAGGTTTCAGAAAATTGAACAGGGGCAGCTGTTGCACCCCAAAATTTGCCCTCACAATACAAGCCTTTGTGTGCTAAGAAGGTTCACAAGGTTCACAAGGTTCACAAGAACTTTCATGAGGTTCATGAGGTTTACAAGACACTTTATGAAGTTCACAAGGTTCACAAGACCTTTCATGAGGTTCATAAAGTTTACAAGACACTTTATGAGGTTCACAAGGTTCACAAGACACTTTATGAGGGTCACAAGGTTCACAAGACATCTTATGAGGTTCACAAGGTTCACAAGACCTTTCATGAGGTTCACAAGATTCACAAGACATCTTATGAGGTTCACAAGGTTCACAAAGTTCATCATTGGTCAGAAGATTTGACAAATCCCTCAGACAATGCATCCTCCTAAGCAGTGCATTCAAAACTAGGGTTTTGACTTTAATCAGGCTAAATGAATTTCCAAGACTTCAAGTGAGCTTCATAACATCTTATATGTGTTTAAGAACTCCCATGACAAGTTTCAAGACTTTTCTCAAAGTTTTGCTCAGTCAGATGATCAGATAAGTCAAAATCAGTCAAAATAGTTAAAAAGTCAAACTGAGGTCAACTGTGGTCAAACCAAAGTCAAACTTCATGATTTTTTGCCAACATCAAGTATATGAAGTAAAATTCATCATTTGATCAAGGTTTGATCATGATTCATCAAGGATATTTCAGATCATCAAGAATCAGAGGTTTCTAAATTAGGGTTTCCTCAGGAAAAGTCAACTGAACTTTGACCAGTCATAACTCTCAAATGATTCATCACATTTATCCCATCCAAAGCTCATTTTGAAGGAAATTGAATTCTCTACAACTTTGTGTCTCACAAGCCAAGCCCAAAAATGCTTCATTTGGAAGGTATGAGCTAAGACATTATAGGTCCTTTTGAAAGTCAACAAAAAGTCAACAACTTCAAAAGGGCATAACTTGAGAATGGTAAATGATATGGACATGAAACCAATGGGGTTGGTTATAGGACTCTTCAAGCTTTCCAAAATGTCCAAGAACACCCTCATAGCATTAAAATTGAAGGATGTGTGCCCTTGCAAAGTTGGGAAATTTTTGGTTGTTTTATGAAGAAAATGGAGGTTTAAAACCAAATTTTTCTAAATGGGCTTGTCATGTGATGATCCAATCCATACAAATACCTCATGCACGACCCAACCCTCATTTATTCAGATTTTTTATTATTTTTATTTTATTTATTTTGATTTTATTCATTTAAAATCATTTTAAATCAAAATAAAATAGATAAATTAAATATTTAAATGAGATTGTGCTTCTAGAAAATCATAAATATGGCTTGGATCAAATTGATATAAGAACTATGGTGATTGGCTTGAAATAGAAAGGTTTTATTCAAGAATATTTGAAATTTAAGCTTGAATCTTTTTCAATCTCATTGATCCAAAATATCCACACAATGATCCATTATTTTTGACCTAATTCAGTCTACTATAAGTATACAACATAACTCCTTGCACAAGACACGAATTTCTGGCCTCCAAGGGTAAGTTCATACATTCAAAAATCTCACCAAAACTCAAATTCGGATTCCCTTATTCAAGCACTCTCAAGACAAAATAAAGGTTGCAAATTGTTCCTTGAAGGTCACTGAGTGTTTCTGGATCATAAAACCATTCATCCCTGCACTAAATCATGAAAACCGAATCCATGTTCATGCTCATCTTATAATTTTTCGTTTTTACATATTTGCTCATGATAAATCATATTTGACTGATGTTTTGAGTTTGTTATGATGCAAGGAACGTTTCTGGATGAACTAATTTGAATTTCGATGCGGTATTAAGAATTACCATTGTTAGGGTTTGAAGAAGCCGTTTAGGGTTTCTTATTTAAACCAACATAAATGAATTCTAAAGACATCATTGAATTGGATTTGATGTGTGGATCATGTCTGTATAAAAAATTTGTTGAAATTTTATGTGTTGTGAGAGATTCAAATTCGCAGGTTCTTGAAGGGAAGAACTCGTAAGAAATTCCGCAGGAAATGTTGAAGGAAATTTCGTAGGTAAATTGGAGAAGATGACTGGCGCGAATTTAAAATTCAAACTTAAACATATATTATATATTTATATTTGTATTATAATTCTTGAATGTTGCTGATGGCCTGGTGGTAAGTGACGCACGCGAGTGACCTTGAAGGCTGGAGTTCGAATCCTGGGCTCAGCAAATTTTTCTTATTTTTCTGTTTAATTGTTGGATTTAATATTTAATTCATTGTAGCCATTATACTAACAGATGCGCCCTCCCGGATGGAATGGTAAATGCGTTTGTGTATTGTATAAAGGTCCTGGGTTCGAATCCCCCCATGCCTTTTGTGTATTTGTTTTGCATTGTTTTTCATGATTTTTTTTTCAGGTTGTGAAGAAAAGGGATTAGTCTCCTGCTTCTAACGCCAGCGCGCGCATGGCCTAATGGTTGGATTGCTGGTCCTGGAGTTTGAAAGCTTAGGGGCTGGGTTCAAATCCCAGCCCAAGCAGGTTTCATTTTTTTCATTCTTTTCTTTAATTTTGGTTATTTAATTAATTTTCTATTAAAACAAATCCAAATAATAAAATAAATAGGATGTTCATATTATTTTAGAATTCATTCTTTTAATTTTAATCTTATAAAAAAACTTATTTATTTTTTTGTAAATTATTAATATTGTAAAATTATATAGTTATTTTATTATTCTAAAAAAATATGTATATAAACCCTAATTTTCTAAAACCTAAAATATTTTGTAAAAAAACCTAATTAATTTTTATAAATCCTAATAATTTTCACAAACCCTAATTTTCTTCTATTTAACATTTAATTATAATTTTTAATTTATTATTTAATCATGTATATATATTATATAATTTGTTTATAATTCAATTCTTATATATAAATAATTTTCAATATATGCTTAAAAATAATTAAAACTTGTTATTTTAATTTTTGTAAATATAATTTATTTTTATATTATGTTTATAATTAACTTAATTTTTATAATTTATCTATAATTTAAAAACTTTATAATGATTGGTATATAATTGTTTATATTTTCTTGTTAACCTTAAATAATAATTGTTCATATAAAAATATTGATTTTTTTAATTATTATGCTAATATTTTTGTTTATATTATTAATTATGTTTATTTTCCTATGATATTTATTTATTACTAACCCCATTTATCTTTGTATTATTTATTATTATTATTTTTACTAACCCAATTACTTATTATTATTTATTTTGCTTATTTATTATTATTATTTTTGCTTATTTATTTAATTTGTTAATTATTATTATTTTGTAATTGCTTCCTTTATGTAATATTGTAATAGTAATATTGAATATTTATTTTATGCTATGGTTAGTAAAATAGGGAGTGTAACATGTTTGTATGTTTAAAATTAATTTAGCTCATTAAATTTAAAGATAAATATTAAAATTGTACACTCACACACGTAAGTCGATCTTTGATCGCCATCTCACTTCCTTAAGGATACCTCTCATGTTGCCTATTACAAAAGGTCAAGTAGGGTGTATAAAGCAAAAGTCCCTAATCTCACATCATCTAGTCCCTTAACAGATAAAAAGATCAAGTCCCTTCGAATGTTGCCTTCGTAATGATCTTGTCCCTTTCGAATAAAGATGATAAGTCCCTTCGAATTGCTTATACACCCCACAGTTGCCTAACTAAACAAATGTCCCTTCACTTATCCCTTACATCCAAGGTAATGACTACCTATTCCTTAATAATAGGGATAGTCTTACCATTTAAAGGATTCAAGAATAGAAAAGACTTAAACTTAGGGTAGGTTCCTCTTAGATACTTGCTCACTCTTCAAAACATTTCAAACACTTCATACATTTTAAACAATTTTCAAAACAAAGGTTTTATACGCATCCGTACATGGATCATTATAAAATACTTAAGAAAATTTTTATTCACACACTTCACCTTTCAAAAACATTTTAAAGTGAGCTAAGTAACTAAGAGCCCATGGATAACCATGGATGTAAAGGGTGCTAACACCTTCCCTTTACATAACCTACCCCCCGGACCCAAAAATCTTTTAAAAGGTCTTTCCTGTTCTTTTATGCCTTTCCTTTGGATAAAATAAAAGTCGGTGGCGACTCTTGCTATCCGCAACACATTACTAAAGTCAGTTCTCCCACCGTGTTACAGTATTGTGTGACATGTTGCATAGTTGAATAACATACCAATGTGGGGTATTTCGTCGTTGTGATGTTGGTGCGGTCATGAAATAGGGATCGTATGTGGCCATGAAATATGGGTTGAGGGTGTGATCATGAAATAGGGATCATACTGGACCATGAAAGTGGGGTCGAGAGTTCCGACGAGAACTGGATCTTGAAATAGAGATCGAATATGGTACCGCATGCATAGAGTTAAGTAGAGTCTCATTGCATGATTGTCGTTGTTATTGTATATGGTGTTGTTGTATATGTGTTGTTGATGTAGGTGATGTTGTTGAGGTGTGTGTTAGTTGTTATTGAGAAGTGGTGTATTGTTTTCTGATGCTTGCTTAATTTCTATTATATTACTCTTTGTGATGTAAGTATCTCACCCCTTCTATTTGAATGTTACCCTTATGTTGGTAACATGCAGGTGAGCAGGATAAGTCGAGTGGTGATCTATGAAATAGGAGTACTTCGCGTCTTTAGGGTGTCGACTTTGATACGTCTCTTTGGGAGTCGGGTCGACGTTGCCTTTATTTATTATTTCTCTTAGAAAACAATTTTTGTACTTGAAGTTGATAGATGTTGTTTTAAAAATATTCCACTACAAGTTGAATAACTATTTTTTAAAACGTATTATTGAGTCGGTTATGGTGAATGGTGGTTGATTGTGACCCTCGAATAAAAAGTTGAAAATTTTACTCTGATAATTACATAAAATTCTGTGGGGTAATTTGGGTGTTACAGGAAGCCTGGATAGCAAAAAGGAGACAATTGATAGATGAATAACACAAAAAGGAGAAAAACATACGTGAAAACCTTGGACCACCAATTATCGTGTTCATGGCCCCCTCCTAACATACCTCCTTCTAGACAGGACGATTGCGATCTCACCTGACTAACTTCAGGGAGATTTTCCAAATAATATTTATCAAGAACATTTTGCGCCCACCGTGGGGCTCCGGTAAAACTTACATAGGCCACCACTTCAACAATCAACAGAAGATCTCAGTGAATGATCTATCATTCACGTTCTGAATAAATTTCCAGGTAGTTATCCCACAACCTGGGGCACTACCAATTCTTCAGTACAGAAGAATTCACATAATGTCACTATCGATGGCATAATGAATCTATTATCATTAAAAATGGAGAGAAAAATAAGGATCTCCGAGGAATATGTCGGTGCTCCTACTAGAATCACACAACATTTCAAATAGGAAAGCGTTGAACCAATTTACAACCAGGAACCTTGAATGGTTGTTTCTGGTCAATATAATTTTCCTCGAATTTGTTTGTCCAAAACAAGAGAATACACGAAGAGGGAAGAAACCAGGTAAAACCTATTAATCTAGAAACTATTGCAAAACTTGTCGGCAACTCGGACAGAACTTTAACTTCAATCACCCCATTGAGTGGATAAGAGATACAACCATGTTCAGAGATATCAGTTAGAGCCACATATCAAATAACTTCTGCAAGGATTCAGGTTCAAAAGTATTTCGCCGTTATTCTCGTATCACAGGGAAAACAAAGCATTAGTAATCGCTCATGCAATCAATAAAGAGATAAATCTTATCAAAGCGTCAGTAAACATGTGTGCAAACAAAAATACTAATACATATGGATTTAATATTAAATATTTAATATGTAGTGATAACACGAATTTGCATTGATTATTTAGTATGGTTTCCGATCATTTAAGTTATTAATTTCTGTATTTCGAACAATATTATGCGAGGTTTGTGTTTATTTTGCAGGTATTCAGTTACACTTGACTTGTGGAAGCAAATAATGAAAATGAGACAGAAGCAAGACTTATAGGATAAGAAATGAGGTAAGAATGCAGAAGAAATGAAGTTTCTGGTTTTTTACGGCAGGACGACCGTCCCACATCCCAGACGAGTGTCGAAGGCCCAGGACGATCGTCGCAAGGTTTATATCAGAAACCTAATTACGCATCAGTTCGGTCAAAACAAGAGATAGCCATTGTGCACATTCTTCTCATTCCACAGAGATTTTTCCTCAACCCTACTCAACCTCAGTCCAACTCAAGTGGTCAAGGCCCGGTAAGTTTTACTCCGTATCATTCTAAACAAACTTAAGCTACAAAAGCTATAAATAGCAGCTTCCACCAATTCCAAAGAGAGCTTCATTTTTACATTGAATTGCTGCCAAATTTCCATTCGAAGTTCAGAGTTTATTTTATTTCAGTATTGCTTTTATTTTTCTATTACTGAACCTAAATGATAGCCTCCTTCCTTGGGAAGTTATCACCATTTATTTATTTTTAGCCACTGCATATTCGTTTTTAGTTTAAGTTTCTGCAAGATTGGTTGATCAAGAATACTTCAGTCAGGTTTCCAAATTTAATGCTTTATCATTTAATTATTATGTCATCTTTTTTTTATGCAATTCTTCTTCTACCCTTCTTCGTTTTTATTTAATATGCCTGGCTAAATAGTTAATCGGTATATGATTGTATAACCGAAACGAATTCAATAGAACTAGACTAAAACTTTAATTCGAGTTATTCTTTGTCGTTTCGATTTCTTATTATAAACAACTTTTGTTACGAGAGTAAGAAAGCATAAAATGTTAGGATTAAGACCACGGGAGTGTGAAATTGTAACCGGATAGCTGAAATCGAGCATTGCTTCTAAATACAGCGGAAGCGCTTTAAAACCAATTAGAACCTCTAGGTTTTCAAACATTATTTTTAACTTAAATTGACACAGCTAGAGCGCTCAATTGAACTTATGAGTATAGTAATAGGTAAGACCACGAGAGTGTGAGTCAACGACTTTTAAACCGACAGTCTCTACGGAAAGATAACTTGACAAACCTTAACAAGCCGACCCTTTATTGAATTCACGAAGGCGAACCAATTACGTACCGATATCCTTATTATTAATTTAACTTAGTCTAAAATTATTACTTCCTCGCCCCTTAAAACTAAAATATCACTCGTTTTAGCTAAACATAATAACACCCGATAGCGCTAGGTTGATTATCGAGTCTTTGTGGGATCGATATCTTTTATTACTACGCGATCTAGTGAAAACAAAGTAAAAAAATATTCATAATTTTGTTGATTTTATAATATTTTTCTATGGGGTTAATACTTCTTTTCTCTATGAGATCAGAATTAGGGTAATCAATTGATTAAGATTGAAGCATTTACGGTAGGATTTTATCTTTTATAAGCAACACCGAGAAACACACTACATATTTATTTTGTGATAAATTACGTTTCCACTTTTTTAAATTTCTCATAGCATAATAGATCATTTGTTACCCACCCAAGATATTTGGTATATGCAACCTGAGTTCATTTTGATTTTAAACAAATTAGATACATGAAAAGTCCTCTTAACACCGAAACTTTGGAAATTATAAATCGGAATTAATATCATGGAATTATAAAATAGTTAGAGCTCAAAATTTCTTGCTTAAAAGTTTAGAAGCTATGAAATTTGGAGCTAAATGGCGCGTTTGGATTTGTGGAGCTAAATGGCAGGTGATTATTAAGGGGTTTTGAGACTGATGAAACAACTTCCATTAATCTTATCCAATTTGTCGACGACAAGTTGATCGCGTGTGATGATTCCTGGTCTAACTTATGGACTATCAAATTTCTGGAAGAGCACCCTCTTTGGCGTGGGTATTGAAGATTCATTTTTTATAGCAACATCTCATTTTTTGGCTTGTAAAATTGGAGCAATGCCGTTTAAATTTCTGGGTCTGATCATTGGCGGTAGACACAAGAGGATTTCGTTTTGGAAGCCTATAATTGAGTGCATCAAGGCATGTTTATCATCTTGGAAGGGGGTGAATGTTATCTATTGGCGGTACGACAACCTTAATTAACTCGGTGTTAACTAACATGCTTGTGAACTTTCTATCCTTCTTCAAGGCACCTGTAAAAGTTCTTAAGGAGATCAAGCGCATACAGAGGAAATTTCTTTGGGCTGGCATAGGCGAAAAGAAATCGATTTCTTGGATTAATTGGTCTTTAGTTTGTAAACCAAAGAATTTAGGTGTATTGGGCATCATGGATGTTGTCGTTTTTAATAAGGTGATTTTATCCATGTGGCTATAAAGGCTTGCGCACGAATCTAATGCGCTTTGGAGTGGTATTTTGGAGGCGGAATATGAATGTTTGAAGAATAAAATGCTGAATAGAGAAGTTTCTCCTTGTCCTAAATTGGAATCTAATTGGTGAAAATACATTATGTATCTTGGTGAACCTTCTCAAGAGGTGTGTTTTTACAATCTCCTATCTTGGAAATTGGGTGATGGGTGTAATACTTTATTCTGGCATTCCAAATGGCTCGGATCTTCACCCTTATCAGTCTTGTTTACCGCACTGTTTGGGATGTCGGCGAACAAATCTACATCAGTTTGGGATTGAGGCAGGTGGGAGGAGAATGTTTGGGTGTAGGATTTGGAGGGCAATAGTGTCGTGCGGGAAGTTGTCTCTTGTGAAAAAGGTCGCGAGTTGCTACTGTTATTGGAGGAATTGAAACTTTCGCGAGGCAAGGCAGATTATGTTGGCTCGTCTAGGGGTAAGCACAATAATTTTTGTGTTAAATCTTGCTATCATTCCCTTATTTCTGATTCTGAGGTTGTCTCACTTGAACCTAATATTTTGGAAGCTTTGAATATTGTATGGAATCTAGAATTCCTCTTACGGTAAAAAAATTTGGTGGAGACTTTTGTTGAACTGTTTGCCTACTAGATTGAATCCTGCATTGGGGGTCGTGTCTAATGCACATGAGATAGTTTGCATCTTTTGCTTTCATGCCATTGAAGATATTGAACATGTCTTCCTTTCTTGTCCCAAAGCTAGTATAGTTTGGCAAGAAATTGATAATTGGTTGGGTCTTACCATTCCACCTTCTTCCAACTGTGTTGATCACTTATTGGCTTGGTCTACATCTAATTTGCCTTCTTTTTCTTGCTTGATCTGGTTGGTTTCTTATTGGTGCATATGGTGGACAAGGAATGAAGTCATATTTAATGATTTGGTGGTTGTCCCATTGAATATATTTCATAGAATCACTCATTTTTCATAGAGATAGTTTGATTTGGCTTGTAAGAACAAATATAAATGTAGTTATTATGAGTAGTATTTGTCATTTTGAATTCTTGTAACAGTGGTTGCTATTAAGAGTTCAGTCTCTTTTATTGATATTGTCGAGACTCCTTTGATTATTGTTAATCCAATCATAATAATTATATGTATAAGGATTTTTACATTTTTTTCCTACCAACCACCAAGTAAGCATAATGATCTTATTTTTTTACCGCTCATTTGATTATTGTAATATTTATTGGTTTGGAGACCCTTTGGTTCCTCCTATTGAATATATTTGATTATAAAAAATTAAAAAAAAAAATGAAAGTGACAACACGACTTGAACGGAATAAAATAACTCTTAAATAAAAGTGAGTTTGGTTCACATTACTTCAAAACTTTCTTGAGGACTAATGGGCAGCATATTATTAACAAAAGTACTCATGTAATAAAATGTATTCAAATAAATTCTTCAATAAACACTTCTTCTATGCTCCTCCCTTAATACATGGCACTCACATGTGGATCATATCCATAACTATATAGTAAAGGTACCATTTTCATCTTAAATCCAGATGTTAATCAATGAGAAAACAAGGTCGTTATTCATCTGTCGGAAATCAAATAGAGGATGGTTGGCTAAGATCATTCGGCAAGAGGATTAAGCACTTGACCAACAAAGAGGATTGTTCCAGTAAAATCTTCTCTAATCACAAATAAGAAAGGATGGTCAGCTACAAAGTCTACTGGAGTTGGATCATCCATACTTGCGCTATTTACTATAATTGCAGCCGCGGCTGCAGCAGCTTCTGTGCCTTCTTCATTCACTTCAATGAAAGACTTGTGAAATATATTGGAAACATAAAGGTTTTGACCCTCAAGAGAATCTACCAGTTTTGTCAAACCTCCGGGAGAGAAAGGTAGAACTACTCCTAACTCTTTCAGTACATCAGAAGTTTCAAACCCAAATGAAATATTGAATCTTGGAATCCTGAAGACATTTACTTCCACTTTTACATAAGGAAGCATGTGATCAAGTAACTCAGATTTGAAAGCAACCTTCTCAACCAAAGCTGACAATCCATCTTTTGCATTAGGAAGAAAAATATACATGGAGAATCGACGCTTATCTTCCCCTCGACTATAACGAAGACCAAGGACTTTAAAATCATTGAATTCTCTGATATACTGCTTCTCATAACTAGCCATGAAGGGAACCTTGACTGCGCCACCATTCAAAAGGTGAAAATCTTTATCTTTCGTTAACGAAACATCAAACTTGTCACTCCATGCTCCTTTAAAGTATAATGCATTAGCAAAGACAAGCCTGGTGTAGCTGTCAATCGATCTTTGAGGAACAAGTTCTTTAATAAGTCCATTTGTCTCTTTTTCAGCCCATAAATTCACTTCATTGGTCACTTCAACAGCCTTCACAAAAGCATGTGAAATTTAAAAATGAATCAATAAACAGACAAGTAGAATTGTTTTCACATGTAAGTATACCAATAGAGGATTTTAATTTTTTGTTAGTCTACTCATGAATTGTTTTCATAGAAGTTGATACTTATTGGCTATTCCTCTAAATTCATTTTAGTTGAATAGTAATATGTTAAAGGATCTGGAAAGCTGATCTCTATAGTACTAGAACATGCTTGACATATAACAACATGTCTATAGGCTAAAGCTAAATGCACTTGAATAATGTAAAAATATGTGAAATACATGAAACCCTAACCCAAAACTGTTAAAGTAGCAGCAACCTAAACCCTAATTTATTAACCGAAATATAACACACAGAGGGAGATATTAGATATGTATACCTTGTTCTGGAAATCTACGGAAGACAAATTGGCTTTGAAGTCATTAGAAACGATTTGCTTGAAGGAAGGTTGAAGAGATAGGGTTTGTTCAATCCATACTTGTGTGGATAGTTGTTTTGAAAACAAATGGTTGGCGATGGTGAGAGAAACATTGGTTTGGCTGGTAATGGATTCAAGGAGATCCACTCTTTCTTGAAAGTTTTCGAACATTATTTCTCAGAATCAAACGAAATGAATTTTAATTTGATGTTGGATGCCACTACTTGTATAGTAGTTTCATACTCTTTTTCAGTGTGATGTGTATGTGCAACCGTGTCGATCTAGTGTTGGCGTGTTGTCTTTAATTAACATGTCATCTCCTTGCTTACGAATTACAGTTTGAACTATATTAAAGACATACTCGGTTGTTAATTTGATTATTATTATTTTTTATTTAATCTTAAATATGTTAAATATTTATTTTGACAAAATATAATTATTAAATTTAATTCACATAAAAAATATACAATATTCTTTGTTGTAAATGGTATGATAAAAAAATACTATATCTTTTAATTTTTTAAAATAGAAAGAAATTAAAATTATTATAGAAACAAAAACATATCAAAATTAACATTAAAATGTTAAATTGAAATATTTTTGTCTTTCCTCTAGTTTAAATAAGTGTAATTGTGGTTTAGACTATTTAAAAATGGAGACGAGTTTTAGGAAATGCTACGTAAATACATCAATGAGGTTGAAATGTCGAGGTAATCGAGATTTTTTTTTAAATAACCTACTTTAATAAAAATATTCCTAAAATAACATGGTTTTTAAAAAAATTACCAAAATGACTTACTTTTGGTTCACATTCGCCAATTGATTGGGCGAATGAGAACAAACTTTACACGGATACGCCATTTCCTTTGGCTAAGTTATTCTTTTTATGTTCATTCACCAAACCATTTGGCGAATGTGTGCAAATGTTTAAAGGAATTCGTCATTTGATATGGCGAATATGTTCAAATTTTGTGTTTAAGTTTTAAAGACATTCACCATATCATTTGGTGAAAGTGTTATTTTGTGATTTTTTTTATTTTCCTTAATGCTTTCGCCAATTAATTTGGCTATAGTGTTAATTTTTTTTCTATCAACACTTATATTTTAATATTTTATTTTTGAGTATATATGAAAAGAATTATAATTTTTTTACTTAATATTGGTAATTAAATAAGTTAAATTTAAAAAAATCGACAAAGAAAAATATAATAGAAAATTATTATGGATAGGTTACGAATGCCTTTGAAAACAAAGTTCATTGATTCCACGAGATTTGTGGTCATGTGACCCCATCGTTATCCTTTGTCGTAGGCCCTGGTCCACTTATCCAATGGAATTTGGTTGATCCATTTGAATGCATCTTCATTTGTCAGTCTGATTTCGTCACGATAGTGTTTGAATGACGATTCGGTTAATGAATACCCTGCATTCACGACCTTCTTCTGCAATGCCTTGTCTTTGATCTCTCTCATGAAATTTTGAGCGATGTGTCTAATGCAATAGACATGTGTTGAAGGAGGATCCTGCCAGCCGTTATCAACATTCTTCCATGCACTCTCAATTGATGCATGTCTATCCAAAATCAAACATAAGTTAGACTGGGGAGCAACGTGAAGTCGAAGATTTTTCAGGAAAAAACTCCATCCCTTAGCAGTTTTTCCCTCGGTTCACTACAATTGAAATGCATCAGACTGATCGGGTGAAAATGCAGTTCGGAATGCAACAAGATATTTCGGGCCCTCCGACATGTTTGGGATAATGACATTTGAAAAGAGTAGATTCCATGTAGAATATGGATGATTGGAAAGACTTTGCTAGGGAGTTGCGTCAACAATGGAGAGATCGCCGCCAACATGTCCTAACTGACCCGTCCTGCAAAATATTAGACCAACTAGAGAATATTTAGTTTGGTTTAGGTCAATTACAACGCAACAGTGGGTGTCTGATAACCCATACTTGATTGACCCGCGCTCACAGGTCGCAGGATACGCCCAACCACCAACCCCACACCATGACTTACCCACCCAATTCCAACCATCAACTTCAAACACCCATAGACCACTCTTCCAAACCCATAATCCATTCATGCCACAAACCCAATAACAACAACAAGAGTCTAACCCACACCAATATACCCCTGATAACTCCTTTAACTCCACACCAGCCTACCATAGCCCCCCACCTTTGTATCGTTCTCAAAACGAGGCAATATCCTCATTCGGTCAGTTGTACTGTCCTCACCAAACACAATCCAACTCAGCCCAACCAATACGACCCAACTTTGAAAACATGGACACTCAACTAAGTTACGGCAGCGCCTTTGGCAACAACCCTCTAGGTTATTGGTGTCTGATAACCCATACTTGATTGACCCGCGCTCGCAGGCCGCGGGATACGCCCAACCACCAACCCCACACCATAACTTACCCACCCAATTCCAACCATCAACTTCAAACATCCATAGACCATTCTTCCAAACCTGTAACCCATTCATGCCACAAACCCAATCACAACAACAAGATCCTAACCCACACCAATATACCCCCAATAACTCCTTCAACTCCACACCAGCCTACCATAGCCCCCACCTTTGTATCATTCTCAAAACGAGGAAATATCCTCATTCGGTCAGTTGTACCGTCCTCACCAAACACAATCCAACTCAGCCCAACCAATACAACCCAAATTTGAAAACATGGACACTCAACTAAGTTACGGCAGCGCCTTTGGCAACAACCCTCCAGGTTATTGGTGTCTGATAACCCATACTTGATTGACCCGTGCTCGCAGGCCGCAGGATACGCCCAACCACCAACTCCACACCATAACTTACCCACCAAATTCCAACCATCAACTTCAAACATCCATAGACCATTCTTCCAAACCCGTAACTCATTCATGCCACAAACTCAATCACAATAACAAGAGCCTAACCCACACCAATATACCCCCGATAACTCCTTCAACTCCACACCAGCCTACCATAGCCCCCCACCTTTGTATCATTATCAAAACGAGGCAATATCCTCATTTGGTCAGTTGTATCGTCCTCACCAAACACAATCCAACTTTGAAAACATGAACACTCAACTAAGTTACGGTAGTGCCTTTGGCAACAATCCTCCGGGTTATTGGTGTCTGATAACTCATACTTGATTGACTCGCGCTCGCAGGCCGCGGGATACGCCCAACCACCAACCCCATACCATGACTTACCCATTTAATTCCAACCATCAACTTCAAACATCCATAGACCATTCTTCCAAACCCGTAACCCATTCATGCCACAAACCTAATCACAACAACAAGAGCCTAACCCACACCAATATACCCCCGATAACTCCTTCAACTCCACACCAGCCTGCCATAGCCCCTCACCTTTGTATTGTTCTCAAAACGAGGCAATATCCTCATTCGGTCAGTTGTACCGTCCTCACCAAACACAATCCAACTCAGCCCAACCAATACGACCCAACTTTGAAAACATGGACACTCAACTAAGTTACGGCAGCGCCTTTGGCAACAACCCTCCGGATTATTGGGGACAAATGGTTGCAAACATAACAAGATCATCGGCTCAAGAACAATCGCCTCCATCAAACACACAAAGACAGGAGGCACCTCAACCACTTCGTGGTAGAGTTCGAAGGCGGGGTCATCCCCGTGGATGTGGTACTGGGGGACAATCAGATCGGGCAGGAAATTAATCTTTTGTAATACCACTGTTGAATTATCAATAATAATTTTCTATTCTATTTTTCTTTGTCGAATTTTTTTAATTTAATTTATTTAATTATCAATATTAAGTAAAAAAAATTATAATTCTTTTCATATATACTCAAAAATAAAATATTAAAATATAAGTGTTGATAGAAAAAAAATTAACATTATAGCCAAATTAATTGGCGAAAGCATTAAGGAAAATAAAATAAAAAATCACAAAGTAACACTTTCACTAAATGATATGGTGAGTGCCTTTAAAACTTAAACACAAAATTTGAACACATTCGCCATATCAAATGGCGAATTCCTTTAAACATTTGCACACATTCTCCAAATGGTGTGGTGAATGAACATAAAAATAATAACTTAGCCAAAGGAAATGGTGAATCCATGTAAAGTTTGTTCTCATTCGCCCAATCAATTGGCGAATGTGAACCAAAAGTAAGCCATTTTGGTAATTTTTTTGAAAACCATGTTATTTTGGGAATTATTTTTATTAAAGTAGGTTATTTTAAAAAAAAAAAATCAAGAATCGACGCTTTCAATTTAATATTTTATAAATAGATTATCAAACATCTATCTTTATATATACATAATACACTCTTAATAATCCAACAAATATTTTTTTTTAATAAGCAAAAATATATTATATTAAAGGATACAAAGGGGTATCACTATGCCAAAAAATACTTTTAATAGCGCACCTTAGACAGTGCTTTATACAAAAGCGTTGTTATAAGTTAAATAAAAAATAAAACACGGAAACTGTTCACGAAAAATAGTAAAAGCGCTGTTAAAAGTCCTACCTTAGACAACGCTTTTGGTAAAGCGTTGTCTAAGGTAGACATTAGCGAGCGCTTTCTGAGAGCGCTTTGAAAGGATTATATTAGACAGCGCTTTTCTCAAAAGTGATGTCTAAGGTCTTATAAATTTAAAAAAAAAACTCAAAAGCGCTGTCTAAGGTTGACATTATCCAGCGCTTTTAAAAGGATATATTAGCCAGCGCTTTTCTTAAAAGCGCTATCTAAGGTCTAATTAAATTAAAATATTAGAATAGTCAGTATTCTGTTTTCATATTCTTTGCTCTTTCTCCATGCGAACGATACAAACCTAACAAACGAAACCCTATTGTCGTTGTCCACCGTCCTCCACCGTCGTTCTGAAACCCTATTGTCGTCGTTCTGAGTTCATTGTTCAAGCTTTCGTTCTGATACATTGTTCATTCGTTCTTGCATTGTCGTTCGGTGCCACCATTCAAGCTATTTCGTTTTTGCAGTTTGATGTTGTCGTTCGAAACCCTTATTGTCGTCGTTCAAGGTACGTCGTTCTTTGTGATGTTGTTGTTGTACTGTTTTACATTGTTGTTGTTGTGAAGAATAGGGTTTTGTTGCTTTACATTGTTGTTGTACTGAAAATAGGATTGGTCTCTGTTATATTGTTGTTGCTTTTCATTGTTGTGGAAAATTGGCAATGTATTTGGTTCCATCATGCTTAATTTTCACTGTGAGCTAAGTTGCTTGATTGTATACTATGGAAAATGTGCAGTTGAATGTGTAATTTTCACTAGGAATGTGTAGCTGAATGTGTAATTTTCACTAGGAATGTGCAGCTGAATGTATATCATGCTTAATTTTCACTAGGAACTAAGGTTCTACAAAATCTATTTCTAAGAATTGTATGGATTGAACCAGTTTAAATATTTAAAAGATGTGCCATGAATGTATAACAACGTTGTTGGCTTGATGATGTTTTTTTTAGGAATACTAGGATTTAATTTTGTTTGATGATGTTTAACTAATAGATAGTTAGTGAAATGTAGAGCTTGATGGTTAATTGTTGTAGTAAGCATTATGATTAATTATAAATATCTATTAGTTAAACAATTTGAATTATTGGTAGCTGATGTTGTTTTAAAGCTGATATTGATTGCTTTCAATTGTGATTGTTCTTTTCAGATTGTTTTTTAGGAGAATTTATTTTGAACCAAATGCTACTACGAGAAAGGTATTTTATTATTGCACTCAAATCTTCATATGGTATTTTATTTTGTTTACCTTAATAAGTAGGAAAATCATGGATAAAAAATGGATGTCTGACGATCAATTGACCAAAAAGTATGAGAATGAGTTTGTGGAATTCGTTAAGTTTATTGTTCAACATGTTGAAGACCCCAGTCGAATGAAATGTCCTTTATTGGGTTGTTTTTAGGTGGGTAAAGTTGACACAGATGGATTGAAATCGCATTTACGGAGGCATGGAATTGATCGAAATTATAAGTGTTGGATATTTCACAGTGAGAAAATTAACGAGAATGTTGAACCGAGGGGGAAGTAATAGGACCTATGCTTCAGACGACAAAGACACGAAAACATATGATTGTGATCGAGTCGAAGAGATTGCAGAAGCACTTGAAGAAGATCTTCATGATTGTCCTAAAATGTTTGAGAGGATGGTAAGCGATGCAGAGAAACCGTTGTATAAAGGTTGCACTAAATTCACAAGATTGTCTGTGGTATTAAAGTTGTACAACTTAAAGGAGAACAATTAATGGGCAGATAAAAGTTTCACAGAGTTGTTGGCCCTTATGAGAGAAATGCTACCGGAGGATAATGTTCTTCCTAATCGAACCTATGAGACAAAAAAATGTTGTGCTTTATTGGAATGAGCTATGATAAGATACATGCTTGTCCAAACAATTGCGTTTTGTTTCGAAACGAATATTCATTGTAAATTGAGTGCCCTAAATCTGGTTTGTCTCGATATAAGAAAAAAATGTCTCCAGCAAAAGTATTATGGTATTTTCCTATAATTTTGAGATTTAGGCGCATGTTTCGTAGTGAAACTGATGCAAGACACCTGACTTGGCATGCAAATGAAAGAATTATTGATGGAAAGTATCGACATTCGGCTGATTCACCATAGTGGTTGAAAATTGATAATGATTATCCTGACTTTGGAGAAGAAGCAAGAAACCTTCGCTTGGCATTATCTACTGATGGAATGAACCCGCATGGTCTTCAAAGTATCTCACATACCACATGGCCTGTGATTCTTATGATTTATAACTTACCTCCTTGGCTATTTATGAAGCCTAAGTACATGATGTTATCTTTGTTAATCTCTGGGCCTAAACAACCAAGGAATGACATAGACGTATACTTGACACCTTTGATCAAAAATTTAAAAAATTTGTGGGAGAACGGTGTGGAGGTTTATGATGGATATAGGAAAAAAAGTTTCAATTTTAGGGCGATGTTGTTTGGCACAATTAATGATTTTCCAACATACGGGAATCTATTTGGGTATAGCATTAAAGGTCAATGTGCGTGCCCTATTTATGAAGATGGAACCAATACGATGCGATTGGAACTTTGTCATAAGAATGTGTTTCTCGGTCATCGTAGATTCTTAAATTGTAAACATCACTACCGTGGGTGGAGAAAAGCATTCAATGGAGACACTGAACTGCGTAAAGCTCCACCCGCATTGTCAGGTGTTGTACCCCAAAATTTGCCCTCCCACAATCAAAGCAATGTGTCTCACGAGTTCTCTCAAGGTTTACAAGGTTCACAAGGTTCACATTTGGTCAAAAGGATTGAAGACAAAGCCTCCTCCTGAACAATGGATCTTAGAACTAGGGTTTTGAGTTTCCCCAAGAAAAATGGACTTCCAAAGCCTCAAGTGGGCTTAATAACATCCTATATACCTTAAATAATCCCCATATCAAATTTCAAAGCTTTCCCAACAAGTTTGATCAGTCAGATGCTCAGATACCTAAAAATCAATTAACTTGGTCAGAAAGTCAACTGAGGTCAACTATGGTCAACTCAAAGTCAAACTTCAAGATTTTTTGTCAACATCAATATTATGAGATAAAATTCATCATTTGATCAAGAGTTGATCATGATTCATCAAGGAAATCTTAGATCATCAAGAATCAAGAAGTTTCTAAATTAGGGTTTCATAGTAAAAGTCAATTGAACTTTGACCAGCCATAACTTTCACAAACTTCATCAAACATTTCCCATCCAAATATAATTTTGAAGGAAATTCTATTCTCTACAACTTTGTGTCTCACAAGCCAAGCCTAAAAATTCTTCATTTGGAAGGTATGAGCTAAAACATTATAGGTCCTTTTGAAAGTCAACAAAAAGTCAACTTTTTCCAAAGCCCATAATTTGAAAATCGTAAAAGATATGGACATGGGACCAAATAGGTTGGTTATAAGACACTCTAATTTTTCTAAAGAGCCCAAGAACACCTTCATAGCCTTAAAATTGAGGGAATTGTGCCTTGTCAAAGTTTGGAAATTTTCAAGGGGTGTATGAAGCAAAAAAGGCCTTAACTTCAAAATTTTCCAAATGGGCCCATAAAATTGCAACCCAATATCAAAGATAAATGCATGCACGGACCAATGACCATTTATTCTAATTTTATAATCTTATTTTATATTATTTTGGATTTTATTTGTTAAAATTCAATTTTAATAAAAATAAAATATGAAAAATCAAATAATGGATCAAATATTATTTCTAGAACAAAATATATGACATTTAAAGTTGATTGAAGAGATCCAAAATAGTGCACAACCAAAATAGCAAGGATTTATGATATTTTTGAAGCATTTATGGTTGATTGTTTCTTCACCCTCAAGCAACTCAAATCCATGAATCATAGGCCCGTATTATGACCTAATTTCGTTCACTACATATACGAAAACATAAAACAATACAAGGATACGAATTTGCGGGCCAAGAACATAGGATTCCACTTTAAAATTTCTTCAAAAAAAAACAAATTCGGTTTTCAAGCTAGGGGCTTCTTCCAAGCAATTTCAAGGTTGCAAATAAACCTTTGAGACTTCCAAAACATACTTGCATCATCAAAACCATCAAATTCATGACTTATGATTCTAACTGAACCGTCTTTTCTTTTACTTTTTATTTTTTTCGATTTCGTATAAATACTTGATATTAATCACATTTAACCATTGATTTGTAATCCTTGCATGATAAAGAATGTTTCTGGACAATTTCCTTGGAGGTTTCTAGCCGGATACGCGATCCGCCATTGTTAGGGTTTCGAATTCGAAATTGGGGATTATCGATTCAGGCTATTTAAGAACCTTTAAATGCCTTGGTTGAGTTGTATACATCATGGGTAATCAATTGGAGTCATTGTATTGGATTGTTTTTATGTGTTCGTCCTGTTTGAGATTTTGCAGGCTTTGTGCGTAAGAAGATTCGCAAGAAAAGGCGTGAGAAAATTCGCAGGAAAACCTGCGAATTCAAAGGTTGAAGATGATCTGATGGCGCCAACTTCATAATTCAAATTTGTGTTTTATTATATATTGAATTTTTGGTATTTTACATCAGTTAAAACGTAGTTGGTCTGGTAGATAAAGCACGCGCGTGTGAAGGGCGACACCTGGGTTCGATCTCCAGGTTCTTTTCTTTCTTTTTTTAACATTTCCTTCTATTTTTCAGGTTTATTATTTGTTGATTTTGGTTCATGGAAACCTCAATGCGCGCATGTGGCTCTGTTGGCAAAGACATTGTCTAGGAGGTACAAGGACCTGGGTTCTAATCCCAGGTCTCTTTATTTTGTGATTTTGTTTCTTTTTCTTTCTTTTCGTTTTGTTTTCTATTTTAATTCTTTAAATAAATAATTAATTAGGATTAATCAATAATTAACTCAAACTTTTTTTATTATAAAAACTTTTCTTAATCAAACTTCATTAATCTTTATTATATAAAATACTTAGTTTTCTTTATAAAAAAAGCTTAATAATTTTTTTTATAGTTTAATTTGTAAATAAAATAATAATTTAGTTAATATTTTTCTAAAAAATGCTTAATAACTTTATTTTATTTAAATTCTTAATTATTTCTTTAATCATAATTGTGTCCATAATTAAATTATTTTTTATAAGTTAATAATAATTAATAATTAGTTTAATTTTCCTTTAAAATCTAAATCTTCTCTAAAAAAATCAAATTTTCTTAACTAACCCTAATTTTTGCTTAAAAACCTAGTTTTTTTTCTCTAACCCTAATTTCAAAACTTAATTAATTTATTTTTTTCTTTCTTATTCTTTATTTATTTTTATTTTTGTCTTATTTTAATTATTAGAAAATTGTATAGGCTATTATGATTGTAATTTATTTTTCTGCTCGATTATTATGTATTTGTCCCAAAGCGATGTAATAGCGTAGGACTTACTGTTTTCTTTTCGCATTTTATTTATTTTATTTTATTTGCATGGTTAGTAAATAGGGAGTGAAAAGAAATATATAATTAAAAAGGACTTAGATAATTTAATTAAATATCTGAATAAAATCACTCACACACGTAAGTCGATTTACGATCGCCGTCTGCACCTCCTAGGGTTACCCTTCTCAGTTGCCTTAATATGGCCAAGTCCCTCGAAAATGAGGTGTCTTAAGCAAAACTCATATCCAAATAAAATCATTTAGTACCTCCACGGTTTAAAAGATCAATTCCCTACGATGTTGCCTACGATAATGATCTTGTCCCTTCGGTTTAAAAGATGATAGTCCCTCCCAATTGCTAAAGACACCCCTCCAGTTGCTTTCATTGACCATACGATGACCCTACGCCCGTCCCTTAATAAAATCTAAGGTAATGACTACCTACTCCTTAATAGTAGGGACAATCTTACCCTTGAAAGAACATACAAGAACATGAAAGACTTAGTCTAGTGCATGAACTCTAAGTTACTGGCTCACACCCTTTAAAAATATGTTTTACACCTCACTATTTTCAAATATCTTAAAAAACAAGGCTTTGTATACATCCATACGAGGATCATTACAAAGTACTTATACAAATTTCTAAACACACACTACACTTTTCTTTTTCAAACAAATAAGTGAGCTAAGTAACTAAGATCCAATGGATAACCATGAATATAAAGGGTGCTTACACCTTCCCTTTATATAACCTACCCCCCGAACTCAAGTCTTTTAAAAATAGGTCTTTCCTTTTCTTTTATGTCCTTTCCATTTGGATAAAATAAAAGTCGGTGGCGACTCTTGCTATCCGTAACATAAATAGAAAGTCAGTTCTCCCACCGTGTTACAGAACTGGCGACTCTGCTGGGGAGTACTTAAAGAGGGGTTACCTTAGGAATTAGGATCACTTACTATTTAACTTGCTTGCTTTATATTTATCTGTTGGGCTTATGTGTGAAAGATCCTAACCCGGGTCTATTGTACCCTAGGTAAATGGCAATAGACCAAGGAAATTGTACGACGTATACCGATATGGTGGATCTGGTGGTCATAGTTAGTATGACTTCTTGGTTGGTGCTTATGTTCCTTAAGTAAGTTGAGGATAATATAGGGTTGTCATACGTTGTCATTAACACTAACTAACCTTTATAACCCTAGTTAACTCATATTGGCCTTTAGAAAGTAGTGAGATAGCCGACTTTAGTGAAGACTAAAGTTGGTTGATACTCGATGCTACGCTCATTGAGATTCTAATCTTGGGGGGTTTTGGTTGGCAAGTCAGTTGCCTACTGAACAACAACCCTTGAGAAGGATCAGTGATATTGAGATCCCTTAGAACCTGGTTATTTTTGTAGGACAGAATGAACCAACTGAACTTCAGGGGAGGGTATTTACCTTTAAACTCATGCAAGCCTCTAAACCTAGGACTATTGTGTGACTTGCTTGTGTGTGCCACATGTTTGTGATTGAACATAACATCATAACATCATGACATCATAAGCATAGCATTCTCACTAACCATTTCAAGGACCAAAGGATTTATCTTTGTTCTTCGTTGCAGGTTATGGCTTCCACTCGTAGGAACACTATCCAAATCAACTTTGTAGGGATACCTTCTAAGCTTAAGGAATTGGTTTCCAAGATTTCTGACAACTCTCAATTCATTAAGAAGCATGGTTACCTATGTCGCTCCCAAAAGATGAGACCGGGCTCAAATATGGTACAGACGCGAACGGTCGGCGAAAGGAAAAATGAGAACACACAGCAGTGAACTCACTGGAAAAGAAAAGAGTCGCCAGCTAGGCATTTTTATCCCGGAGGAAAGGCAATGCTGCATAGGCCTAGAAAGATATGGATAAGACGGTTGCGAACCAGAGAGACTGAGAAAGGGGGTTGGTTACAACCTGGGAAGGTATTAGCACCCAGATTGTCCGTCGTATTCGACGGGATCCACGCTTAAAAGATTTGTGTTTTAAAGGGGTAGGGTCAGTGCAATTTGTGTATAAAAGAGCTGGAGAAGGATGTACAGGTGTCAGTGTAAAAGAAAGTGATGTGTGATATATACAGTGTCAGTGTAAGAACAAGAATAAGATGCTCAAGATCATGAGGCTTAAAGAATAATGCTGGAAGGAGGGGGGATATACAGAGACTTTTGTTCGATAACTGTTAAATTATGCCTACGTATCCTCTTGTGCAATGAGGAAGTCAGAACATCGTAGTTCGACCCAAAGAGACTGAAAGATGAATTGACTGGTGAACTGCTTGCTTGTCTATGCTCAAGTGTATGACCTGTCTGGCTCAGGTGCTAACTGTCTTGCATTAGACGGAAGAAGCAAGTTCTCGTTTGTGAGTGAAGATGATGAGAAAAGAATCCCGGAGGAGACGATTATTGTTTGTTTTTGAGTTTTCAGTCTTTTATTGCTTTTGAAAGTTTGTCATAAGTTAATGAGCTTAAGCCTAAACCAATGGGTTAGTAAACTCATCACATCCTCCCTCTGATTAGGGGTAATGAAAATACCTTAAGTGTGAAGTCAGATTCTCACACTTAATCACCTTTGATGTAGGATTAAGATCATTAACCTACTTGTGATTATTTAAATGTTTTTGGTGTTTTTGTTTAGTGTTGAGTAATGAGATTAAGCCATAATCAGGGATTAAACAGACTCATTACACCATCCTAATAGAAGGATAATAGATGAGAATGTTTAAGCTGGGGAAAGCTCCTCGACTTAATCCATGATTAGGGATTAAACTCATGACAAAACAAGCCTTTGTTAAGTGGATTTTATTTAATGATATGATGATGAAGTGAGTTTTAGGGTTTGTAAGACAACTTGAGGGGGACTTGTCCATTAACACTAGGGTTAGTCCTTCTTAACCAATTGAGGAAGAATTAGAACCCTAATGTAAGGCCCAAGTTACAAGCCTGATGTCTTGATGGTTATTAAGTGAATTGATTAAAGGATTTAAACACATTAAGGTTTTAACACTTAGGATTAAAGTTATACACTCCATCCTAATAGAAGGATGCAGGCATAAGCTTAATCACAAAGCCTTAAGGCCTTTAGGGTTTAGTCCCTGATTATGAGGTGAGAAGAGAAGACTCAAAGGAGACACAAAGGCAAAACTAAATGAGGGACTAATCAAAACCCTAATCATTGTCATGCTTGGTTGTTCCTAAGGTTTGTGAGGTTTAACAAGAAAGATCTTCAATGGAACCACCAGGAAGCAGATGAAAGGATCAGGAGAAACAAAGTAACTTGCTTCATTTAAGAAGGCAAGTCACTTGAAGAAAGAAAGTAAGAAGAAGAAGAATGAGCAAGCTCAATCTTAAACACAAGATAAAATGCAGCATGGATGCAAGAGGGAGATGAGAAGAAAATGTGAGAAGTGAAGGCAAATTCACTTCTCAAGGTTGCTTACCACCTGAAAAGTTAGTGAAAGAAATGCAATGCAATGCCAAATGGAATGAAATGGCATGATGAGAAACAAAACCAAAAGCACATACATGATATTAATTATGCTATGAGATGCTACAAACATGAGACAACACATGGGATGATCATACAAGCTTATGGATGCAAATGCAACAAGTTAAGAACCATGAACATACATGAAAAGTTATGGAATGCATATGGCATACAACATGGCAAATGCAAGATGCAATGATCAAACATGCTTTCAATATGTCTTAAGATGTTAAATGAATCAAATGGATGCATAAAATGTCATGGCAGGTCAAGGTATGAATGCAAATGCAAGATGGATGCATATGGAAGTTCAAATTAGGGTTTATGATCAAAGCATCAAACAAAAACCAAAATCAGAAGCAAACATCAAGATAAAAAATTGAAAATGCACTCAAAGGATCCTTAAACCTATACTAACTCACTGCCCAAAGGAGAAGTTCCAACTCTTAACCTAATTCAAGTTATGATTTCCCTAAGTTTTCTAGGGTTTTAGGGTTCCTTAACAAGAAAAATGCCAAACAAAAGGAAAATGAAAGATCAAATCATGCCAATTTAATCTCACATACTACATGCTAAACACAATGTAATGCAAAAAGAATCAAGGTCCAACTCTCAAAGGTTAGGCAGAAATGATTTTTGGAAGTTTAGATCAAAATAATGCATTAAAATGATTTTAATTCTATGAAAAATTCTCAAAATGCATCAAGATCAAAAAAGAAATTTGGTTTGAAGGTTGGACAATGTTTCTAAATGGTTTTAAATGTTTCATGAATTTTTTGGTGATTTTTAAATACCTAAATGTATTTTTTAATTAATTAATTCTCATTAATTAATTAAAAATAAACCTTTAAATATTTAAAAATATTTTTGAATGCAAAAAATAAAAATAAAAATATTTTTGGTTTCTGAAATTAAATAAAAGTTTGTATAAAAAATTTCAGAATTTTTAAATTGATTTTGCTATTTTTAATAAAATGGAGAAAGAAATACAAAATAAATGAAATAAAAATTAAAGAAAATGAAAAGTATTCACATCCAACGCATCAGATTCAAAGTTGGGAGGAAGCTATTGACTTGGCGCGTGAATCAAGGGTCAGGATCATTTCTGGCTTAAATCAGGTTTTACGAATTAAATAAATGGGATTAATTAAGTTAATGGAGATTAGGGCAAATGGATGCATCTGGGCCACACAACCGCGCGCCAGTCAGCCTAAGTCAACGGATCCAACGCACTAGATTCAAACTCTCATTAATGATAGGATTAAACCCTAATCATTTTCAGGTGGCCGGAGAAGACCTCCGGTCGTCTTCTCCGGTGGGAACCCCACCTGAAAATTTCCAAAACCTTCAAAACTTTACTAAAACGAAATCTAAAAGAACAAAAATCATCCCCACATCCCCCTGAATCAAAACCCTAACTCAAAACTCATTTATCTTTCATCAATCGCATGAATCGAAAGCAAACATTTTTAGGTCAGACAAGTTTCAGAGTGAGATTAAATGCTTATTTCTCAACCATTTTCAAAACCAAAAACATCAGAGTGATCAGTGAATCATGAAGAACAACTTAGGAACTTAAAAATCCATTTCTGGAAAAAATGTTCATGAAGCTACCTGAGTTTGAAGCTTTTCAGTTTGCAACTTTCTGACCTCTTCTCTTTGTGCAATCCACTCCTTTTAGGCCCCTGATGACATCTTGATGCTTAGAAAGAGTTTGTGATGGTTGGTTTGGAAGTTTGAAACAGTTCTGATCAAGGTCAAGTGAGAATCGTATTTGTGATTCTATGGCTTTCAGGCTGTTTTGAGAGTTGGGTTGTGTTCAGTGAAGCATGGTGAGATGGTTCATGAAGTTTGTTTGTGTGTTTGTGGCCTGTGGGATGTGTTTCGAATGCTTTTGCTTTTGAGGGTGAAGATGAGAATGTTGTGTTGCTGTGTGTTTCAGGCTTGCTCCTCGTTATGTTTAGCTTGCATTTGGTTTGTATAGAGAATTGGGATTGGTCAGATGACATGACATGTCCTTTATTGATTGGTATGGGTGCTTTTGCTAAAATGTCAACTTTGTGTAAGAAGGGCATGGGCAACTTGCTAGCCTAGTACAAGGAGGGTGTGCTGCGCAGCATGATGAGGGAAAAGGGCTAGGGTGGTTCACTTTGGTTCTCATGAAAGAAACTTGATCCATGGGCCATAAAACATGTGATTCCTTGGGTGCATTCTGAACTTTAGATGTTGTGTGATCATGTTGTGTGGATTATAAGTCCATTTGATGACTTAATTGGCCTTGAGAAGTGAATTTGCAACTTTGCCTCTTTGGTGCATGACTTGAATTTTAGTGATTTTTGCCAACTTTGACAAACCATAACTTTTGATCCAAAATGAATTAGGTCATGTTCTTGTACTTTTTGAAAAGGGAAAGATCTATTCTACAACTTTCATGGCCAAAGTTTTTCCATTTGAAGCATTTTTGAATCAAAAAGTAAGGGTTGAAAAAGTTGCATAAAATGACATTTTCATTAAAAGCCAAACTTGCCCAAAAAGTCAACTTTGCAAAAGACTTGAAATTCTTGAATTTTGTAAACTTCCAACCTCTTATATGATCAAATAAAGATCATATACAATCACAATGATGAAGAACACCCCTTGGTTGGGTCATTGGGGGCCTCAGATGCCCTGATTTTACACTGACTTGTCCAGAAAGTCAACTCCTGATCAGATGACTTCCCCATGGAATTTCTTCATGAAAATTGATATGAATACTCCCTATACCATATAGAGACCAATAGAAACAATAATGACCAAAAAAATTGGAGTTATGGCCTCTGAAACCAAAACCCTAATTTTAGGTCATCTGTGCAGTCAAGCCTGGCTCTGCTTCCATACCAACCCCAGTTCTTGTGATTCTTTGGCATTCTTGACTTTGAGAGGATATGATATGATACTTGAACACATATGGACCCCTTTGAAGTGATTGATGACCTTTGGAGTGGCTCAAGAAGCTCTTGGATTGCTCAGATCACAAACCCTAGATGCAGATGACTTAGAAACAATGCAGTGAATCAAAAATGTACCATGAGATAGTATGATTGTGTTTATGCATTATGGAATGATCAAAAGCCATGGTGTGAATGGGTGAGGGAAAATTTGGGGTGTTTACAGCTGCCCCTATTCAAACATGAGTTAGCTGTGCAGGATGTAAGCAACGGCTTAACAGACAAACAAGATAACTTGTGGTTGAATACCAAAGACAGTCCAAAATTTGCACTCACAGAATGAAGAAGAAAAGGGATATAGATTGAAAAAGAAAGTAAAGTATATTGTAAAGTATGGGCGACGGAGGACGACCGTCGAGCAGAGGACGACTGCTGGGTAAAGGGTAATGACGGGGACGGCCGACATGCTGGGGATAAAAGGTATTATGATGGGGACGTTCATCAAGTAAAGCTATAAGATCCTCTGGGGATTAATGAAACATGACAGGGACGGACATCAAGTTCATAAAGTAAAGTAACCAACGATGGGGACGGCCATCGGGCTAAAAAGAAAAGGGACCACGACGGGGACGGCCATCGGGTTAAAGAATAAATGAAATAAACAGATGATGAGGTACGGTCATCAAAGGTGAAGGACGATCACCTAGCAGGGGACGGCTGCTCTGTTGGGGATAAGATGAGGGACGGTCATCTAAGGTGGAGGACGACCACCTGGCAGGGTACGGCTGCCGAAAATATCGCGACATAGGACGAATGCCGGATAAAAGGTCAATGATGGGGACGGCCATCGGACGAGCATGATGGAGGACGACCATCAAGAGGTGGAGGACGACCACCCAGCAGGGGACGGTTGCTCTCAAAGTTTATCATGACATAGGACGAATGTCAGATAACCAAAATCAATAATGGGGACGGCCATTGGATAAAATGATGAAGGACGATCATCAAGAGGTGGAGGACGACCACCTAGCAGGGGACGGCTGCTAAATATCACGACATAGGACGAATGTCGGATAGAAAATCAACGATGGGGACGTCCATCGGACGAGCATGATGGAGGACGACCATCAAGAGGTGGGGGACGACCACCTAGCAGGGGACGGCTGCTCTCAAAGTTTATCATGACATAGGACAAATGTCAGATAAAAAGAAAATTGCTTTGGCGATCTACTGGGGATATAGTAAACACGGACGAGTGTTTACATCCGAGAAACAAAAGGTATAAGTGTTTTAGATGTTTGGTGTATAGATTAAAGATGCGGACGGGCATCCTTAAGACTACGATACGGACGAGTATCGGGTAGAAACAGAAACTGACACGTGTTCAGAGATGATGATACGGATGAGTATCAACGGGTTAACAGAGAACACGGACGAGTGTTGAATCTGAAGGGACTCTTCTGGGGAATAGTAGACACAGACGAGTGTCTATATTCAAGAAGACAAGAGTGTCGGACACAGTGTATGGATTAAAGATGCGGACGAACATCTTTAAGACTATGATACGGACGAGTATCAGGTAGAAACAAACGCTTGACGCATGTTCTGAGATGATGGTACGGACGAGTACCAACTGGTTAACAAAGAACACGGACGAGTGTCGAATCTGTGGGGATATGAATGGTATATACAAGATACGGATGAGTATCTGTATAAGTGTGAGTGGTGTATAGATGAGTGTTTAAACTGCTGGGGAGAGTGACACGGACGAGTGTCGAAAGGAGAAAAGTGTAGTATAAACGAGTATTTGATATACAAAGTGTTTATGTTACTGTACTGGGGAAAATGACACGGACGGATGTCAAGGAAATGTATATAAGTATCTATGAGTGCAAAGAGGACGCTTTGGCTTTCTGCTGGGGATATGACACGGACGGGTGCCACAAGGAGTAAATACTGATGTTTGGGAATGAAAGGCAACTGTGTTTGCTGGGGACTCTGGGGGGAAGTTTTCTGTAAATTGATGGATTGTTATTTTTCACAAGTGTTGATTCGAAATATGGCTTATGATTATGCAATATGTTTGACTTCTGCCGTAATGCTCCGTATTAAACGGAATGCTACGCTTTGTGGGTGACTATGATGCAAATGCCATGATTATGCAAAGATACCAATCCGGGATTCGGATCCCGATGCTGTGAAGATCTCTGGTCGATCTGCTTGAAAAGGACATCCCAGCTGGGGATGAGATCATGTATAGATCTGATGAGATGTATTTGCTTGGGGAGATAAGTCATTGATAGACCCATCTTTGGTAATGAGGGGGCCCCAGCTGGGGTTTGTAGAAGCTTTCTTCACTTTGTTATGACCCCTTCATGCGTTGCTCTTCTGGATGGAGGCTAAAACTCTTGTGGGGAAGTGGTTTCTTGACTTTTGTACTTGGCTGAGAATGATTGGCAACTCGGCCGGGAGAAACAACAAGTGGCAACTCAGCTGGGGAGAAAACACTTCGGGTGCTAAGACTAAGTGTTGACCTGCCAGCTTGCTGGGGTGAAGCTTACATGCCCCATGTTGCGCTTTGGATACCTGCAATCCTGCAAAGATAGAGAAACGCACAAGTAATCCCGAGGTATCCTCTACTGGATTCCGTCATAGGAGTTTAGACACTTCTGAGAGTAAGTACATTTCCTGCAAGCATGTAACTTTTATTTTTGCAGGTAAGCATCTGTATTCATGCAATTAGTTTTTCTTAAGACATCAGACGTTTTTGCAAATAAAACTGTACAAGACGAAACATGACTGAAAATCTGATTTTATTAATTCATGTGCCCTGAATTGGCAAGATACAGTCAAAGAAACAAATCCCCTAAAATGAGGAGATTGTTACAAATTGAGAAGCAAAATACTGGCAATGTTGACGACGCTTTACGGAGCTTCCTCTTTTGCTATGACTCGTATGACTTTGACGCTCTTCTCGTTTTGCTTTCTGAAGAAGGCTGATTCCGATGGAAGCCTGATCCTTTCGAGGTTTACCAGGTGGTAGGTGATATAGACGAATTCAGAACGCAGTTGTTCGCTTATTCCCTTATTTTGCATGGATCGCCCTTCCGGGTTTTCAATCCATCGGGATACCCATTTTTGCCTGAGTTGTCCAATGCGGCTTTTCAACTCAGCGGGTGTACGTTTTTTACTTATTTCCCTTATTTTTGCCCGAGTCTTTTATTCTGTTTTTGACTCGCCGGGATGCCCTATTCTTGCCTGGACTTACATTCTGTTTTTATATCCAGCGGGTCATTTTTATGCGAAGTATTTTTTAACTGCATATGAATTCACAGGGGACGGGAAGTCTTCACCATCCATGGTGCTGAGCATCAGTGCTCCACCAGAGAAAACTTTCTTTACCACGAATGGTCCTTCATAGTTTGGAGTCCATTTGCCCCTGTGGTCTGTATGAGGAGGGAGGATTCTCTTCAGCACAAGATCTCCCACTTGGTACTCTCGGTGCCTGACTTTCTGATCGAAGGCTCTCTTCATTCTTTTCTGATATAACTGCCCATGACAGATTGCTGCCAATCTCTTCTCTTCGATCAGACTCAGTTGTTCATATCGGGACCGAACCCATTCTGCTTCGTTCAACATAACATCCATCAATACCCGTAGAGAGGGTAATTCAACTTCAACAGGTAGGACTGCTTCCATACCATACACAAGTTGGTACGGTGTTGCCCCGGTGGATGTTCTGATTGACGTGCGGTACCCATGCAAGGCAAACGGTAGCATTTCATGCCAGTCTTTGTAAGTGACTACCATCTTCTGCACAATCTTCTTGATATTCTTATTAGTTTCCTCAACAGCACCATTCATCTTTGGTCTGTAAGGAGAAGAATTGTGATGTTGGATTTTGAAGTCCCGGCACAGCTCTGCCATCATTTTGTTGTTCAAGTTGGAACCATTATCAGTAATGATTCGTTCGGGAACTCCGTACCGACAGATGATATCTCTCTTCAGAAATTTGGCTACCACTTGTCTTGTAACATTTGCATATGAAGCTGCTTCAACCCACTTGGTGAAATAGTCAATAGCAACCAGGATGAATCTGTGGCCGTTCGAAGCAGTCGGTTCGATCTTACCAATCATATCAATTCCCCACATGGCAAAGGGCCAAGGTGAAGACATCGCATTCAAAGGATTGGGAGGCACATGCACCTTATCCGCATAAATCTGGCATTTATGGCATTTTCTGGCGTAGGCACAACAGTCGGCATCCATCGTGATCCAGTAATAACCTGATCTTAGCAATTTCTTAGCCATGGCATGCCCTCCAGCATGGGTACCAAAGGATCCTTCGTGCACTTCATGCATTAACAAGTCTGCTTCTGTCTTATCAACGCATCTGAGGAGTACCATATCAAAGTTTCTTTTGTACAGGGAACCATCAGTGTTCAGAAAGAAGCTTCCAGCAAGCCTTCTTAACGTCTTCTTATCATTGGAAGATGCCCCAGGTGGGTATGTTTGATCCTCCAAGAAGCACTTAATGTCATGGAACCAAGGCTTATCATCCTTGACAACATCTGCTGCAAACACATATGCTGGTCTGTCAAGTCTGGATACTAAAATCTGAGGTACAAAGTTGGCAGCTTGAACTTTGATCATGGATGAAATGGTAGCCAGAGCATCTGCAAACTGATTCTCGTCCCGAGGGATATACTCAAGCTTGACTGTTGTAAAGAAAGTCAACAACCTCCTTGTATAATCCATGTAAGGTATCAGATGATCCTGGTGTGTATACCATTTGTCGTTGGTTTGATTAACTACCAGAGCTGAATCTCCGAATACAGTCAATGTCTTGATCCTGAGGTCAATGGCTTCTTCAAGACCCATAATGCAAGCTTCGTATTCAGCTTCGTTGTTAGTGCAGTTGAAAGTGAGTTTTTCCGAGAAAGGCATGTGAACTCCTTTAGGTGTAATGAGTACTGCACCAACACCACGACCATTCATGTTAACAGCCCCATCAAACATCATAGTCCATTCTTCCTCCGGGTCGGGCCCTTCAGTATGAACAGGCTCTTCATGATCTTTTGCTTTTATGAACATGATGTCTTCATCGGGGAAGTCAAATCTCATAGGCTGGTAGTCATCAATGGGTTGCTCAGCAAGATATTCAGACAATACACTGCCCTTGATGGCTTTCTGAGAAGTGTACTGGATGTCATATTCTGTGAGAATCATCTGCCATCTTGCAACCCGTCCGGTAAGTGCTGGCTTCTCGAAAATATACTTGACGGGGTCCATCTTTGAGATCAACAAGGTAGTGTGGGTCAACATATACTGCCTCAGTCGGCGAGCAGCCCACGCTAAAGCACATCAAGTTTTCTCGAGCAGTGAATAACGTTGTTCACAGTCGGTAAACTTTTTGCTTAGGTAGTATATTGCATACTCTTTTCGACCAGACTCGTCATGCTGGCCCAGCACACACCCCATTGACTCTTCTAATACTGTCAAGTACATGATCAGAGGTCTTCCTTCAACTGGAGGCATAAGGATTGGAGGCTCTTGTAAGTACTCCTTGATCTTGTCGAAAGCCTTCTGGCAGTCTTCGTTCCACCTGACCGTTTGTTCTTTTCTTAGCAGTTTGAACAAGGGTTCACAAGTTGCTGTAAGGTGAGATATGAACCGTGAAATGTAGTTCAATCGACCTAAGAACCCTCGAACTTCTTTTTCGGTCTTTGGTGCAGGCATTTCTTGAATAGCTTTGACTTTATCAGGGTCAACTTCAATCCCTTTCTCACTTACAATAAATCCCAGTAGCTTACCGGATCGCACCCCGAATGTGCATTTGTTGGGGTTTAACTTTAGCTGGTACTTCCTCAGACGCTTGAATAGCTTCAGCAGATTTACCAGGTGATCTTCTTCGGTGAGGGACTTGGCAATCATATCATCCACATAACATTCGATTTCTTTATGGATCATATCGTGGAATAATGTCACCATGGCCCGTTGATATGTCGCACCAGCATTCTTCAGTCCGAATGGCATCACCTTGTAACAGAACGTGCCCCAGGGTGTGATGAAGGTTGTCTTCTCCATGTCCTCAGGTGACATCTTAATCTGATTGTATCCTGAAAATCCGTCCATGAAGGAGAAAACCGAGAACTGAGCCGTATTATCCACCAATACATCGATGTGAGGTAATGGGAAGTCATCTTTCGGGTTGGCTCTGTTCAGATCCCGGTAATCAACACACATTCTTACTTTGCCGTCTTTCTTAGGCACAGGTACTATGTTAGCAACCCACGGTGGATAGCTAGTTACAGCAAGGAACCCGACGTCCCACTGCTTTTGTACCTCTTCTTTGATTTTCATTGCCATGTCTGGGCGAGTACGGCGCAGTTTCTGTTTAACCGGTGGGCATTCTTCTCTTAAAGGCAGCTTGTGCATAACAATGTCGGTATCCAACCCTGGCATATCCTGATAAGACCAAGCAAACACATCCACATATTCTTGAAGCAGGTCAATCAGTTGTTTCTTCACTGAGTCTTGCAGGCAGGCCCCGATTTTAACTTCTTTCACGTCTTCATCTATACCAAGATTAATCGTTTCAACTTCCTCCTGGTGAGGAGTGATAACCTTTTCCTCTTGTCTCAACAATCTGGCTAGCTCTTCAGGAAGCTCATATTCTTATTCAACCCCTTCATCAGCTTGATTGATTGGATTGTCAAAGTCATACAAAGTCATAGCCGTGTTGTTGTCGGTGCTGTCTGGAAGGCACTCTCTGCAAGGGTTTAGTTTGTTCATTTTAGTGATTTGATTTTAATCTTGTTTAGAAAAGTGAAATAAAGTTGTCATTTTGAAAACACTGCCATTTATTTTTGTACAAAAAGAAAAATGGAAAAACATTGAGCGGAAAAGAAAAAGACTCATTTGCAAAAGATGTCTGATATTTCATTGATTAATCTTGTTGCACAAAAATTACAGATGACCCGATTACAAAATGAGTCTTGTCATCTTGGGCAAGATGCAAGACTTGATGCATGCTATAAAAATACAGGAAATAATAATTACTCTGCATGAGTAACTCTTATAATTTCCTGGGAAGACCAGTTTGAGATACTGCTCCCCGGGATTTTTGGACGGATACAACTCTCCAGGTTGCGGTCGCTTTCATCCTCGTCTTCCAAGTTGTTGACAGCATCAGGGGTGAGCATCCCCCCACTAACAAAGTTGGGCTCTTTAGCAGCCTCTGCTTGGTCGTGTTGAGTTGGTTTGTAACCCAACCCAAATCTATCCTCTTTCTTCTCCACAGGAAACAGTTTGCCCCAGCCTTGGGCAGTTCCTTCTTCAACAACCTTCCGGGCTTGTTGGTAAGACGTCATTGAGGTTCCAGGTACAGCAGATGTTTCATTTATGTTTAAGGCCTCAAACCCTTGACTCATCGTTTCGTGGATCTCCCCATCCATCTCAATATATTTGTAGGTAGCCAGAAGGCTAACAAAAATATCCTCCTCTCCACAGATAGTAACGACTTGGCCCTCCCACTCGAATTTTAACTTCTGGTGAAGGGTTGAGGTCACGGCGCCAGCGGCGTGAATCCATGGCCTACCCAATAGACAGCTGTAGGCAGGCTGTATATCCATCACGTAGAAGGTCGTTTTGAAAATTTGTGGGCCAATCGTTATAGGCAACTCAATTTCTCCCAGAACTGATCTCTTAGAACCGTCAAAGGCTCTTACTACTAAGTTACTGGGGCGTAGTGCCAATCCTTCATACTCTAGCTTCACAAGGGCCTTTTTAGGTAAGACATTGAGGGATGATCCTGTGTCTACCAGCACATGGGAAAGAACTGCACCTTTACATTCCATGGTAATGTGCAAAGCCTTGTTATGATTGCGGCCTTCCGTAGTCAAATCAGTGTTGGTAAATCCTAGCCCATTGCTAGCAGTAACATTTCCAACTACAGCTTCCAACTGATTGACGGTGATCTCTTCTGGCACATAAGCTGCGTGCAAAACTTTTAGTAGTGCGTTCCGATGGGCCTCGGAGCATATAAGCAATGATAGAATAGAGATCTTGGAAGGCGTCTGGTGAAGCTGGTCCACTATTTTGTAATCACTCTTCTTGATGATTCTCATGAACTCATCAACTTCTTGATCAAAAGGTGTTTTCAAAGCTTCTTTAACAACTTGCTCTTCTTGCACCATGCTCTTCCCTTTTGCCTTGGCAGCAGCTTCTGCTTCGGCCGTGGGTCTTTGAATTTGTGGGGCAAAGAGACGTCCGCTTCGAGTGAAGCCTCCGCCTCCTCCCACATTGTCTATTTGTGGCGCAGGGGTTGATGATTCAAGAGTGATTTTCTGTCCTTCGCAGTATAGATCAGAGCCGTAATGCCAAGGGATGGCATTACTGCTTTCATAAGGTACCGGCCCAGGCACTGTGATAGTGACTGGACTGATTGCAGCTGCAGAAGGGACCATGATAGTCTGTGGATCGTAGTATATTGTGACTGGTGCTCTGATAGGAGTGGCACTTTGTGAGTTGTAGGCAGAATCATTTTCAGGATCATAATAAATTGTGACTGTTGAGACATCCTCATTGTTTGCTGCTGATGTTGCGGGAGACATTGTTGGAAGAATGGGAGTTGTTGTTGTAGGAGACTCTAAATGGAGGGGTGCTGAAGTTGTAGAAGGGATGTTTGTTGATATCTGGTGTGTTGAAGTAACAGATGAAGCATTTGTTGATGAAGCTGAAGAGTTGTTGGGAACAATGGTTGTTGCAGTTGTAGAAGACTCGGGAACTGTTGTTAATGGGATTGCTGGATTGGTAGGAATTGATGTCGTGATTTGAAGCAGGCCACTCTGGATGAGACCATCTATGCCATCTCTCAAGTTGTCACAACCATTCACTGAAATGTTGCAGTAAGCACACCCTAGCTCGCATCCCGGGAACATTTGGCATTCGAGGAGTTGAGTTTTAATCTCTACCAACGGTGTCCGAATCTGACCCACACTGGTTATCAAGTAAGACGGCTCGTCTTCTTCAATAGCATTGATTCTGGGACCTCCGTGGTTTGGCATAGGGTTTTTGTTAACATTTGGTGGTGGTGCAAAGTTTAGAGCCTTAGAATCTACCAAGTCCTGTACCTTCATGTGCAAGGCTCTGCACTTCTCTGTACTATGCTCAGGTGCATTTGAATGAAAAGCACACCTGGCGTCGGCGTCGTAATTTCTGGGTAGACTGGTAGGATCTGGAGGTGCCAACGTCCTTAGCTCAACCAGGTTGAGTTTCAGGAGTTGTGGCAGTAATGTGGCATAGGGCATAGGGATCGGATCGATCACCCTATTGGCCTGAGAAGGTCTCTGTTGGAACGGTCTTTGCTGATTGTTGTTGTTGGTGTTGTTGTAGTTTCTCTGAGGAGGATACTGAGTTTTTTACTGATAATTTTGTTGTTGTGGTTGATAAGTCGGTTGTGGATGAACTGGAGCGGGAATGGTGACTGCTGCCACAGACCTATGAACATATTGGGGTCTGCCCCTGCTGGCATGGATAGCATTGGTCTCACCAGTTCTTATTGGGCCCACAAAAGGCTTCCTTGTGTTGCTGGATGAGCTGGCACCGTTGTCAGAAATTTTGCCCATCTTTAACAGGCTCTCAATTCTCTCTCCAGCTATAACGACATCTGCAAAGCTGGTAGAAGAGAAAGCAGCCAGCCTGTCAATGTATGTTCCTTGGAGGGTGTTCATAAACATATTTGCCATCTCCCTCTCTGACATAGGTGGTTGGACAGCAGCAGCCAGCTGTCTCCACCTTTGGGCGTACTCTCGGAAGCTTTCCCTGGATGACTGTGACATCCCCATCAGGAGGGTCCTGTTGGGTGCCATATCCAAATTATACTGGTATTGTCTAATGAAGACCTCTGCCAAATCCTTCCAACACCTAATGGTTGCTCTAGTCAGATGTGAGTACCATTCCCTTGAAGCTCCCGTTAAGCTATCCTCAAAATAAAACATCCATAGCTTTTCGTCCATGGTATATGTCTTCAACCTCCCCAGAAAGGATTGTAAGTGGGTCCGGGGACAGGAAGTCCCGTTGTACTTCTCAAAGCACGGTGGTTTAAATTTATGGGGAATCCTGACCCTGTCCACTAAGCCCATGTCCATAACATCAAAGCCCAAAGAGTTTTGGGACTCCAAGGACCTTAATTTCTCAGCAATCTCTTCTAGCCTTCTGTCATAGGCTTCCTCCCCAGCTCTCATCACTGTGAACTGATCTTCCTGGGGGTCTTCTTGCAGCACTCTGCCTGCAGTGGCAGTCCCTTGCACATTAGCAGGAATGTTGATCTCTGGGTGAAGGTGGGGCCCAAATACATGGGGATTGACATGAGGTTGGACCCTCTCATTGTTGCTCGTCCCAGCAGTCCCTAGATGGGGATCTTCCTGATTCTGCCTTTCTATCATTGCTCTTAATCTTTCTTGGCTTTGAGCCATATTGTTCATCACCTCCATAAATTGTGTCATCTGAGCCCTCATTTCCAATCTCTCATTGGCCATTTGGTTCCTGACCTCTGTAAGGTCCTGCTGTACCTGGTCCATCTGTATGCCCGGAAGATTGTTACAGGTTGGATATCTGTGTGGACGGTTGAGTGGAAACACCCGTCGACGAGCAATAGTTCCTGACATCACAACAGAGTTAGTAACAAATAATCAAAAACCTACAAAACAAGGTAAAAGGTTAGTATGCAATGCAGTTATGCTCATTTGTTTCCAAGGTATCCGGCTTGGCACTTGGTTTTGACCTTCCCAGACCCCTGAAGAAGATGTTGTTGATGTTGCTTTGAAGAATTCAGATAAAACCAAACAACACATATATTACAAAAAGGTAAATGATACATAATTTGTTTTTTACAATACATGCCCTCTGAGGGGTCAAAAATACAACATAAAGAAAAGTACATGAAATGAAAGCAACAACAAGTAAAAGTCAGACACCAAGACCAAACTCATCCTCCTGAACTTCCTTGAGAAATGCTTCAGTCACAGGATCAGCTGGACGCTCTGTAAGGTTCCTGATAAGGAGATTCCTGGTAGTAACAGCTGCAGTTAGCTTCTTGTGTTGACTCTGGTCCTTTGACCTCTTCACACCAGCTCTAATCTTCAGCCCTGAGATCTCCCTCTGGGCTGCTAGCAGGGCTTCCTGTTGCTCCTTGGCACTAGCTTCCAACTGCTCAATCTTGTCCTGAGTCCTCTTATCTTCCAGAGTACGAGCTTCAGTGATCCTGACCCACCTAGCTTGACTCTCCTTCAGATACAAATCAGTCCTGGCCTTCTGGAACTAGGCTTCCTTGCAGGCATTCTTCAGAATCTGTTCTCCAGCCCTAGACTTCTTGATATAATCCTCTGTCTTCTCAATTCTGGCTAGATGCTCTATCTTCAATTTTTCCAACCTTTCAATATCCAACCTACCATCACTCCTCTCCCAGAGGGTCTTCTGTAGAGCCTGAGTCAACTTCTCATTTCTCTCTTTTAGTTTCTCAAACTCCTCTAAACTGACAGTGACAGGAGGTGGTGCTGAGGATGGTTCAGGCATATCTTCCATGGTAAAGGGCATCCCAGAAAATTGAGCCCTGGCATGGGACCACTCATAGTATTGTGCTGATGCCACATTGTTGCATTTCCCCAGAATGGTTACTCCTTTAGTTTGAACATTGTCCCAGGCCCAAGCTGCTTGCCTGACAATAGCCAGATTAGGCTTGTTCTCACAGTAAAGAGTCTCAGCCAAGTCTTGTGCCTTAGGAGTGTGGACCAATGCATAGCCCAGTTGTCTTTTGAATAGCAGAGGGTTGTAATTGATGCAACCCTTTACTCCTATCAGGGGTACATTGGGAAACTGCCCACAACTGGTAATGATGTCCCTGCCCTTTGTGCTTTGAGTGCACCACCTGATATCAGCTGAAGTTAAAGCAGTGAGTCTTCTAGCCCAGTTCCTCTGCTGGTGAGGATTCAAGAATGCATCAGTCTTAGGCAAATGTCTGAGCAGCCAGGTATGGAACAGGGGAGCATAGCATCTTACCAATCTTCCCCTTTGCTTTTCATTCCTTTGGTGGACAGAGTAGTAGAAATCTCCCAGTAAGGTGGGCACTGGGTTCTTCAGGATGAAAAGATGGATTGCACCCTTGCTAACAAACTTAGGCTCATCTGCAAATAAAATGACCCCATATATGCTAAGGGCCAGTAAAGCACAGACTGCCTTCCACTCTCCCAAAGAAGCCTTCATGGTAGCCTGTGAGATCAAGAAATCCAGATGTAAACAAGAGACTCCAGCCTTGGTAGTCATATTCTGCCCAATCAGAACTGGTTCCAAATACAAGGCCTTTGCCACCTCTTCATTACTAGGAAAGACCATCTCAGGGTTGAAGGGGACACCACCCCTGATAGGCACACCAACCAATGATGAGTACTCCTCTAATAAAGGTCCCAACTGAAAATCCTGAAAAGTGAAACACCTCAGAGGGGGATCATAGAATTGCAGGCAAGTATGGATCAAGCTCCTCTGTGAAGGGTCCAGATCCATAACCACATCAAGTATGCCTCCATAGTGTTCTCTGAATAGTGGTATATGGTCTGGAGTAATCAGGGTCTGAATCTTCCTGATGTCAGCTAGCTCAGGCTGAAAGAAATGATAGGAGATGTTACTCTTCTTAGGTGCCATGTTGTTGAAGAGGAGTTGAGACAGGTGCTGATGATGGAGAAAAATACTGATGATGGGCCACTGACAGGCTGAGACTGATGATGCAGGTAGCTGATAACTGGAGTAGATACTGATGAAGATAGGTCTATGCTGATGATGGGGTCAAAACCAAGCCAATATAAAGTATGGATACCCTGAAAAGCAAATAAGCAAATGTTAAAATGATGCAATGATGATGTATGCAAATGATATGCAAGGGTTTGTGACTGAGCTGGATCTGATCAAGTGCTCTGATATAAGTCCAGGTATGTTCAAGAAATCCAGATGGAGGTCTATAAGTCCAGTAGCCAAGGTGGGGGACTCAAATAAAGAGTCACATGTCCAGGGTTTAGAATCACAAGAACTGTTCCAAGATGGAGTACTCTTAATCAAAACAAAGCAACAGGGTATGTTGAGGTCAAGGGTACTGTAACACGGTGGGAGAACTGACTTTAAGCAATGTTGCGGATAGCAAGAGTCGCCACCGACTTTTATTTTATCCATAAGGAAAGGTTATAAAAGAACAGGAAAGACCTTAGAGAATATTTTGGGTCCGGGGGGTAGGTTATGAAAAGGGAAGGTATTAGCACCCTTTTCATCCATGGTTATCCATGGGCTCTTAGGTACCTAAGCTCACTTTAAATGGTTTTTGAAAGTGTAGTGTGTGAATAGCAAAAATTTCAGAATAGTTTAATAATAATCCATGTATGGATGTGTAAAAAAACTTGTTTGAAAATTTGTTTGGAATTTTGTTTAAGTGTGAAAAAGTTTTGAAGTGAGCAAGTACCTAGGAATAACCTACCCTAATGTTTAAGGTCTTTCTTATTCTTTATCCTTTCCTTAGTAAGACTATCCCTACTATAATGGAGTAGGTAGTCCTTACCTTGGATGTTAAGGGACATGTGAGGGACAATTTGATTTTGAAGGCCATTGTGGGGTGTAATAAGCATAAAGAAGGGACTATCATCATTTATTTCGAAGGGACTCGATTCGTAAAGGCAACCATAAGGGACTTTGATGATTTTCTTTCGAGGGACTTGCTTTATACACCCCACTTAACCATTATTCATAGGCAACTTGAGGGATAACCTTAGGAAGTGAGACGGCGATTAAAATCGACTTACGTGTGTGACGTGTTTAATTTGATTATCTTATGATTAAAAATTATCTAAATTTATTTTTTAAAATATCATACATGTTTTACACTCCCTAATTACTAACCATAACGATAATAATAATTAAATAATTACAATTACATCCGGGAAACAATTACAAGAAATTTTAATAATAAGCAAAATATTAAACAAAATAATAAATAAATAAACAATAAATAATAAATATAAGGGGTTAGTAAATAACAATAAATAAGATTAGCAAAATAATAATAATAAACATAATTGAATTATAAATGGGTTAGTGATAATAACAATTAGAAATAATAAATAAGGTTAGGAACATAAAAATAGAATAATATGGTTAATAATAAAAATTAATTAAAAGGTTAATAAAATTATAATAAGCAAAAATTAGTAACAATATAGTTAATAGTAATAATAGAAACCAAAAATAATATAAGAAGAAATTAACATACACAACTAAATAATTTTTAATTCATATACTAATTATTAAATTATTTTCAAATGTATTACAAAATTTTAATTATTATTAACATATATTCATATTTATATTCATATTATAAGAAAAAAGATAGATTTTAAATATCATATTTAAAATTTAATTCTATTAGTTATTATATTTACAAATTATTTTTAACCATATACAAAAATATAATTATCCTAAATTAAATTATTTCTAAACATTAAAAGAAAATTAATTTGAATTATAACTATATTTACAAAATTTTATGAAAAAAATTATAATTATATTAGGAATTAAAAAAAAAAACAGAATTAAATTTTATTTAAAAAATATTTTAGGGTTTGTGAGAATTAGGGTTAAACTATAATTAGGGTTTATGGGATTAATCTAAATCTAATTATCTAAATTTTACATATATACATAATATGAATATATTTACAAAATAAGAAAAAAAACATTTTTTTTTTATACATTTTAAGAAAATAACTTATAACATATTTTTTTAGAACACAAAGAAAATAAAATTAGGTCATTTAGAAATTAGGTTTTTTATAATAAACAAAAATATAATTAATTAAGAAAATAGAAGAAATAAGTGATAAAAATTTAGAACTGACCTTGATTAGGTTTTGATCCCTTGCCCTCATGTTTGCCAGCCAAAAACATCTTCCACCAGGCCAGCCAAGCGTAGGTGATAGAAGAGTGAACAAAGTTTGTTTTATGCCTTGCCTTGCAAAATCCAGAAAATAATGAAAAAATAAAAGGCCTGGGTTGGTGTTGAACCCAGGACCTTATGGATGTACATACGCGCGCTTTACCACCTGGCTGGGAGAGCCCTTCTGGTCATGGATTGATAACAACATATTATATATTATGCATGCTTTTATCCTGAAAATAAAACAAAAAAATAATGGCCCCAGCATGATTCGAACCCTGGTCATTGCATCAAACGTATACGCATCCTTCCACTGGGACAAGCATCAAGCTTGTGATAATAAACAAAACATGAAAATAATATTTGAAATCAAAATTTGAAATATGGACTGCGCGCCAAGCCAGTCATCTTCTTCCTCAAAATTCGTAGGATTTTCCTGCGAATATTATTACAAATTTTCCTGCGAAGAATATTTTCCCAGCAAAACCTATGAACATCAACAAGCAATGAAAACGTACAATTTCACAAAATTGAAAACATAAACACATTCCAGAGGTCCATTCAAGTCTAGCCATGATCTTAGAAATCATTTATATTTTGTAAATCACGAAACCCCAATTCTTGGTCAAAACCCTAACTATGGTGAATTTCGTTTTAGGCCATGGAGCTTCACCAATTCATCCAGATTTCATCTATAGTCATGGACAAACAAGTTTACATAATCAAAAGTCAGTAATATGCAATGAACTGTTAGAATCGAAAAAAATATATTCAAGACAAAGTTTGCTTCGGGTTGGCCAATATGGTGGACATGAGATGCATATGTGTGATGCTTTAGCTTCAGGGATGTCCATAGAACATGTCTATGTTCTTAGTTTACCTTGAAACCTCTTATATGGAAGAATCCGAATCTCACTTTTTGCTTGAAATTTGAGTTTTGAAACTTACACTGTGGCTGCTTGATTTTCGTGAATGAGGACTAGGGTTATGCTTAGTATATATGTGGGAGTGATTTAGGTCAGAAACATGGATGGGTTGTGTGGATATTTGATCCAAAAAAGATTGAAATTGATCAAGTGTTAAAAGTCAAATATTTGCTCTTGAATGCTTGCTTTTTTGGGATAATTCACATGATTTCATTCCTCTTTGACTCCAATCACCCTTTAAGACTTTCTAGATTCAATCACAAAAATATATCTTCATGTTTAATATTTTATTTAAATTTAAAATGATTTTAAATGTAATAAATCATAATAAATTAATTAAATAAAATAAAAAATATGAAAATATCATGGAAATTTCGTGCATGTTATTATTGTATGGGTTGGGTCATAATTTGGCCAGCCCATTTGGAGAAAATTGCTTTTAGGCCCTCTTTTTCAATATAAACCCTCACAAAATTGCCCAACTTTGCAAGGACACATCTCCCTCAATTTTAAAGGTATGAGGGTGTTCTTGGACTTTTTGGAAATATTGAAGAGTCCTATAAACAACCCCATTGGTTTCAGGTCCATATCATTTACCAATCTCAAGTTATGCCCTTTTGAAGTTGTTGACTTTTTGTTGACTTTTGAAATGACCTATAATGTCCTAGATCATATCTTTCAAATGAAGCATTTTTGGGCTTAACCTTCAACATCAAAGTTGTAGGGAATTCAATTTCCTTCAAAATGAGCTTTGGATGGAAACTTGGTGATGAAGTATGTGAAAGTTATGCCTGGTCAAAGTTCAGTTGACTTTTACTGAGGAAACCCTAATTTAGAAACTCCTGATTATTGATGATCTGGAATCTCCTTGATGAATCATGATCAACCCTTGATCAAATGATGAATTTTACTTCATATACTTGATGTTGGGAAAAAATCATGAAGTTTGACTTTGGTTTGACCACAGTTGACCTCAGTTTGACTTTTTAACTGCATTGACTGATTTTGACTTATCTGATCATCTGACTGAGCAAACTTTTGAGAAAAGTCTTGAAACTTGACATGGGGATTCTTACACACATATAAGATGTTATGAAACTCACTTGAGGTATTGGAAGTCCATTTAGCCTGATTAAAGTCAAAACCCTAGTTTTGGATGCACTGCTTAGGAGGTGCATTGTCTGAGGGAATTGTCAACTCCTTTGACCAATTGTGAACTTTGTGAACCTTGTGGATCATCATAAACTGTCTTGTGAACCTCATGGGAGGTATTGTGAAGCTTGTGAACCTTGTGAACCTCCTGAAGTGGCTTTGTAGACCTCATGGACCTCAGGAAAGCTTTGTAATCATTATGAAACTTGTGAACCTTGTGAACCTTCATAAAGTAACTTGTGGACTTCATGAATCTCAAGGAAGGTTTTATAAATGTAGAGAAACTTGTGAACCTTGTGAACCTTCAAGAAGTTACTTGTAGACTTCCTGAGCCTCATGAAAGGTATTGAAAGTATTGAGAAACTTGTGAACCTTGTGAACCTTCATAAAGTGACTTGTAGACTTCATGAACCTCATGAAAGGTTATGCAAGTGTTGGAAAACTTGTGAACCTTGTGAACCTTCTTATAACACAAAGTCTTGTATTATGAGGGCAAATTTTGGGGTGCAACAGCTGCCCCTGTTCAATTTTCTGAAACCTAAGGGGTTAGATTGGTATATTTACCAGTCGTGACCTGGAAGGTTGAAGGGGATTGAACACAAAAGCCCAAAAATTTGCACTCACCAGTGCATAGAGTGATATTGATGGTTGGTTGAACATGATTGAGTGGGCTTAAAGATGCCACTAGGGGAAAGTTCTTCAGCAGTATAATGAGAGTTGTCAGGAGTTTGGAGTAATACTGATGTAACAGCATGTCTTCATGAGGATAGAGCAATCAATAATGGTAACCCTAAAGCAGTCTTGAAGAAATAATATGATTTCAGGAGGATAGAGCAATGGATAGCTCTAAAGCAGTCTTGAAGTAATGATATGACTCCAGGAGGATAGAGCAATGGATAGCTCTAAAGCAGTCTTGAAGTAATAATGTGATTTCAGGAGGATAGAGCAATCAATGGCTCTAAAGTAGTCTTGAAATAATGATATGACTCCAGGAGGATAGAGCAATGGATAGCTCTAAAGCAGTCTTGAAGTAATAATGTGATTTCAGGAGGATAGAGCAATCAATAGCTCTAAAGCAGTCTTGAAATAATAATGTGATTTGTCTTCAGGAGGATAGAGCAATGGATAGCTCTAAAGCAGTCTTGAAGTAATGATATGACTCCAGGAGGATAGAGCAATGGATAGCTCTAAAGCAGTCTTGAAGTAATAATGTGATTTCAGGAGGATAGAGCAATCAATAGCTCTAAAGCAGTCTTGAAATAATAATGTGATTTGTCTTCAGGAGGATAGAGCAATGGATAGCTCTAAAGCAGTCTTGAAATAATGATATGACTCCAGGAGGATAGAGCAATGGATAGCTCTAAAGCAGTCTTGAAGTAATAATGTGATTTCAGGAGGATAGAGCAATGGCTAGCTCTAAAGCAGTCTTGAAATAATAATGTGATTTGTCTTCAGGAGGATAGAGCAATGGATAGCTCTAAAGCAGTCTTGAAGTCATAAGAAGCTTATCAGGAGGATAAAGTAACCCTGAGGTGACAATAAAGCAGTCCCAAAGTAATAAGAAGCTCATCAGGAGGATAAAGTAACCCTGAGGTTACAATAAAGCAGTCCTGGAGATCATAAGTTTGTTTGTTGGATAATCAACCTGAAACAAGGTAGCATTCTGTATAATAATATTAGTTTATGCTTTATGCATGCATGTATGATATGATGCACTTAGGTAATGTACTATATGTCTATGGATATGTATGCTATGGTATGATGTAAATGATGTATGTATGATATGATACTGCCGGAAGCGTCTGGATATCTTCGTATAACAACTGCTGGCCAGGGAAAATAAATCCCGATTCGTTGTTGAAGAATATATAACCCTCTGTCTGCTGGGGATAACATAGTATAAATGGCCTCCCGTATGCTGGAGATAACATGGTATGGATAACCTCCCGTTGTTGGGGATGGTAAGGTATAGATATAACCTCCCGTTGTTGGGGATGGTAAGGTATATATAACCTTCGTCTTCGTTTGATAGTAGGATAAGTATAACATCCCGTCTTCGTTCGTCGTACCCTTATTGGAAAGTAATTTCCCGAATATCCGTATCAGGATAAAAGAGATGGATATAAATTCCAGGGGAGATAAGACTTTATGAAGATGGATTCGTCCTACTGAGGGTTTGTAACTGTCTTGTAAAGGTGAATTGGCGAAGCTTCGTTGAGATCCTTCCCTCGTTCGTCCTTAGTAAATACTATTACTGCATTTTCATGCATTTCTGGTAAACATTAATCATATTAAAAGCATACATGCATTTCTGGTAAACATCAATCATATTCAAAAGCATACATATATTCAAACACAACCAATGGACATTTCGCTTATGTAAATAGGGTAAAAGTAAATCTGGATTTCAAAGATGGAATTTATTTATATCAAAAAGTGACCCATACATGGGTAAGTTTGTACAAGGAGACATAAACCCTAGTAAGAGGATTTTGTCGTAAAATTTTTACAAAAGGAAATCAGCTATGTGGGAAACAATCCTATTGAGTTTCAATTCTACTATTGCCACTCAAGTATCTCATCTTCTTGCTGTTGAGACGGAAACGATTGGATTGAGCTTTATCTGTTCGAGCTTGAGTAAGTAGTACAACTGGTTGCAGTTTCATGGGTGATCCAAACGAGACATAGTCATACGCTTTAATCCCTAACTTTTGCCTGGATTGCCCTTTCAGGTTTTCAATCCACCGGGATACCCTTTTTTGCCCAAGCCGCCTTTTCAGGTTTTCGACTTGCCGGGTGTACATCTTTTTATATATATCCCTAATTTTTGCCCAAACCCTTTTGGTTTGCCGGGATGCCCTTATTTTTGCCTAGGCCAGTCAACCTAGCGGGTCTCTTTTTATGCGTAGTATTTTTTAACTATGTCTGCGTTTACAGGCTGTGGGAAGTCTTCACCATCCATTGTAATCAGTATCATGGCACCTCCTGAGAATACTGTCTTGACTACGAATGGACCTTCATATGTTGGAGTCCATTTGCCCCTGGGATCACCTTGTGGTAATATGATACGCTTGATTACCAAGTCACCAGCCTGATATACCTTTGGCTTAACCTTCTTGTTAAAAGCTTTGATCATCCGTTTCTGGTACATCTGGCCATGACAAACTGCTGCTAACCTTTTCTCATCAATCAAATTTATCTGGTCCAGTCGAGTCTGAATCCACTCATCTTCATCCAAGCCTGCATCCTTCATAATTCTCAAGGAGGGGATCTGAACTTCAATGGGCAGAACTGCTTCCATACCATAGACTAAGGAGAATGGGGTTGCCCCTGTTGACGTACGTATTGTAGTACGATAACCATGAAGAGCAAATGGTAACATCTTATGCCAATCCTTGTAAGTAACAGTCATTTTCTGTACAATCTTCTTGATGTTCTTATTAGCAGCTTCAACTGCCCCATTCATTTTTGGACGATACGGAGAAGAGTTGTGATGCTTAATCTTGAACTGCGTGCAGAGATCAGTAATCATAGTGTTGTTCAGATTAGAGCCATTGTCAGTGATAATCCTTTCAGGGATGCCATACCTACATATGAGATTATTCTTAATGAACCGAGCCACAACATTCTTAGTCACAGATGCAAATGAAGCTGCCTCTACCCACTTCGTGAAATAATCAATAGCAACCAGAATGAAACGATGCCCATTAGAAGCAGTAGGCTTGATCTCACCAATCATATCAATGCCCCACATGGCAAAAGGCCAAGGAGCAGTCAGCACATTCAATGGTGATGGAGGTACATGAACCTTATCAGCATAAATTTGACACTTGTGACATGTTCTGGAGTGTTGATAGCAATCAGCTTCCATGGTAGACCAATAGTAACCTGCTCTCAATATCTTTTTTGCCATAGTATGACCACTAGAATGAGTGCCAAAGGTCCCATCATGCATCTCTTCCATAATTTCTGTAGCTTCCTTCTTATCCACACAACGAAGCATAGTTGAATCATGATTACGCTTATACAGAATCCCATTACTCAAAAAGAACTTAGCAGAGAACCTCCTCAGAAACTTCCTATCTTTGACAGATGCCCCTTCAGGAAACTCCTGAGCTTCAAGATATCTTTTCACTTCATAGAACCAAGGCTTCTCCTCTGCCCCTTCTGTATCAATCTCATTGCAGTATGCAGGCTTTTCAAATCTATCAATAGTAATCTTGGGAGCTTCATCATCCCAACTAATCTCAAACATAGATGCCATGGTGGCCAATGCATCTGCCAACTGATTCTCTCTTCGTGGAATATGTCCAAAGGTAATCTCTTTGAAATGTGGGATCAAAGACAACACATGCTCTCTGTAAGGAATGAGATTATCATGCTTGGTATCCCAATCTCCTTTAATCTGACTTACTACCAGGGCTGAATCTCCATACACATCAAGGAACTGAATCTTCATATCAATAGCAACTTTAATACCCATGATACATGCCTCATACTCAGCTATGTTATTGGTACAATAGAAACAAAGTCTGGCAGTAATCGGGGTATGACAACCTTCAGGGGAACTAATTACAACACCAACACCATTACCATGTGCATTAGAGGCACCATCAAAAACCATAGTCCATCGGGATCCTTGTTCAGGTCCGTCATATTGTCCAGGTTCTTTGGTAACAGTCATAATGTCTTCATCAGGGAACTCAAAATTCATTGATTGGTAATCATCTACTGCTTGATGAGCCAAATGATCAGCAACAACACTTCCCTTAATGGCCTTCTGAGTAGTATACTGTATATCATATTCTGTCAAGATCATTTGCCATCTTGCAATTCTTCCGGAGAGAGCAGGTTTCTCAAATATGTACTTGATTGGATCCATCTTTGAAATCAACAAGGTAGTATGGGTCAACATATACTGTCTTAGTCGGCGAGCAGCCCATGCCAAAGCGCAGCAAGTTTTCTCGAGCAGTGAGTATCTTGTTTCACAGTCGGTAAACTTTTTGCTAAGGTAGTAAATTGCCTGCTCTTTTCGACCAGACTCGTCATGTTGCCCCAACACACACCCCATTGAATTGTCTAGCACTGTTAAGTACATAATCAAGGGTCTTCCATCAACTGGCGGCATCAAAATTGGAGGTTCTAGCAGATATCTCTTGATTTCATCAAAGGCAGTCTGGCACTCATCATTCCATTCCATCACCTGATCTTTCTTCAACAACTTGAAGATTGGCTCACAGATGGTAGTTAACTGGGAAATAAATCTTGCAATGTAGTTCAATCATCCCAAGAAACCTCTAACCTCCTTCTCAGTACGGGGAGCTGGCATCTCTCGTATAGCTTTCACTTTTGCAGGATCCACTTCAATACCTTTTCCACTGACAATGAAACCTAGGAGCTTTCCAGATCTGACTCCAAAAGTACACTTGTTTGGATTCAACCTCAACTTATATTTCTTCAACCTCTCAAACAACTTGTGCAGATGATCAAGATGTTGCTCTTCATTCTGAGATCTGGCTATCATATCATCCACATATACCTCTATCTCATGATGAATCATATCATGAAACAAAGCCACCATAGCACGCTGATACGTTGCCCCTGCATTCTTCAAACCAAATGGCATCACCTTATAGCAAAAGGTGCCCCATTGTGTCACAAACGTTGTCTTCTCCATATCTTCAGGTGCCATCTTGATTTGATTGTAACCAGAGAAACCATCCATAAAAGAGAATACCTTATGCTGAGCAGTATTGTCTACCAGAATATCAATATGAGGAAGTGGAAAGTCATCTTTGGGGCTAGCCTTGTTCAAATCTCTGTAGTCTACACACATACGTACCTTACCATCTTTCTTAGGAACTGGTACCACATTTGCAACCCACTGAGGATAAGAAGTTACTGCTAAGAACCCTGCATTGAATTGTTTCATTACCTCTGCCTTGATCTTTTCTGACATTTCAGGACGCATACGACGAACCTTCTGCTTCTTTGGACGACAATCTTCTTTCACCGGTAACCGGTGAACCACAATGTCTGTATCCAACCCTGGCATATCTTCATAAGACCAAGCAAAGATCTCCACATAGTCACGTAACATCTGCATCAACCTGCTCTTGACACTGTCCTCTAAATCAGCCCCTACCTTGACCTCTTTTCTGTTTTCTTCAGTTCCCAAATTCACAACTTCGACTGGCTCTTCATGTGGCTGTATAGCTTTCTCTTCTTGTTGTAACAACCTAGCAAGCTCTACAGGTATTTCACAATCGTCCTCATTTCCGTCTTCAGTTTGATAGATCGGATTCTCGAAATTGTAATTGGCAATAGTAGAACTGTTATCAACAGGATCCAGAGTGGATGAGGATCTGCATTTAGTGATGTGGGTGTGTGTAAGAACACATAGCTGATAAAGTAAAAATAAAAGAAAAGAAAAGACAAGGAACACAATATTTACTAAAACGAAACGTCCACTGATTTTATTGAATGAAGTATGCAAATGAAATGACAGCCCGTAACAAGCACACCATTGTGCCCCGGGTAAGGCACATGGCTTGAAAGTTTTATTGTTCAGAAATTACAAATGTAAAAAACACAACACAGTAATAGTATTTACTCCTGACTAAAGGAGATAGGGATAACATCTTCAGCTTTCCAATTATTGAGTCCAGCACCCACAGTAGGAAAAATCCATGCATCCAAGTTGTAGTCTTCATCTTGATCTCCCACAGCATTAATCACCCCTTGATTGGTGATACGAGCAGCACGAGCACGACGAACAGCCTTCTGGGACTCTGCAGTGAAACCCAAACCAAACTTGTCAGACTTGTATGGGATATCAGGAAGCTGACCCCAAATAGTACAACCACCTTCATCCACCACAGCTCTAGCATCATTGAGGGAGGCCATTGCCATTGTTGGAGGTTTTCTGATGACCACAGGAACTTTCTTCACAGCAGGAGAAGCTGCACAATCATTACCAACCCAGGGAACCACTTCAAATGACTGACACGGAGTCTCAATGTATTCACCTTCCACTTCCAGATACTTGAAAGTGTTCACATGGCTGACAAAGTATTCTTCCTCTCCAAAGACAGTAACAACCTTTCCATTCACTGGATATCTCAACTTTTGGTGCAATGTAGAGGTCACAGCACCTGCCCCATGGATCCAGGGACGACCAAGCAGACAAGAGTATGAAGGACGAATATCCATCACATAGAATGTAGCAGTAAACACCTGAGAGCCAACCTTGATTGGAAGATCAATTTCCCCATGCACTACTCTTCTAGAACCATCAAAAGCCTTTACCACAATATTACTGGGCTTCAACACAGTATCTTCAGGACTCAGCTTATTCAGGACTTCCTTGGGCAACACATTCAGAGATGAACCATTGTCTATCAGCACATGTGACAGGGTAGTGCCCCTGCATTCAATTGAAATATGCAAGGCCCTGTTATGATCCCTCTTGGCAGGGGTCAAATCAGCATCAGAGAATCCTAACCCGTTGTCATAAGTCAGGTGAGCAACACAGTTCTCAAATTGGTCCACAGAAATTGCACTGGGCACATGAGCAGACTTCAGAAACTTGATCAAGGACTTGGCATGAGCCTCAGAACACAGCAACAAGGACAACATAGAAATCTTTGAGGGAGTATGCCCCAACTGATCCACAATGTCATAATCACTCTTGCGAATGATTTTCAATACTTCTTCCATTTGCTTAGAGAGATCATCAGCAGCTGGCACATTAGTAGATACAGGCTCAATAACAGGACCTTTGCCCCGAGCATCAGTGGTGGTAGTAGCATCAGGAGTAACTGCACTCTTAGAAGCAACTGGAGGAGAGAAAACTCTTCCACTACGAGTGATCTTGCTAGATCCAGCAATATTATCAATGTCAACAGGCATATCAGGTAAAGGCTCCTGCTTGACACCATGGATGTAAACATCAGACCCATAGTGCCAAGGCACGGCTTTGTCAGATGTATAAGGAATAGGACCAGGAGTGGTAATGATCAGAGGAGCCACTCTGGCTTCAGCAACAACTTTCACAGGACCTTCAGCAGTAATCTTGATTGGGCCCTGACGAGTGATTTTAATAGGACCCTTTGAAGTGATTCTTACCGGTACTTTGTCAACCATATCAACCTCTTCAATCTTCTTACCCTTAGTCAGATGATCTACCATATCTTCTACAGATGCTGGTCTTCTTTCAAACACTATAGTATACTTATCCATGAGACGTTGAATTCCATCTCTCAAAATGAAGCAACTATCTGGTTTATAGGTACAATACAGACAATCTTCACGACAACCTGGAAAGATCCCAGCTTGTACTAACCTCTTTTTGATAACAGACAATGGTGTGGTCAACTCCATAACTGAATAGACATGCAGATCTTCATCAATGTCTTCATCAATGGCATTGACAGTCTTCTCGTGATTTGGCAGTGGTGCTGTAATCACATTTGGTGGATCAAACTCAATTTCTCCAGCATCAATCATATCTTGAATTTTGTTCTTCAAGACCCAGCAGTTATTAGTATCATGTCCTGGGCAGTTTGAATGATATGCACATCGGGCATTGGGATTGTACTTTGGAGAGGTAACATTGGGATTCTGAGGAGCCTCCCTCAGGGTAATAAGTTCAGCCTTCAACAAATGTTGCAATGCTTGAGCCATTGACATGTTGATCTTCGTGAACTGTCTTCTAGCCCTCTGTTGGTTGCCTTGAGGCTGCTCTGTTGTTGCAGGAGTTGGATTTGAAATATGAACTGCACTAACAGACTGATGTCTTCTGTTACGATCAGGTTGACCATAAACAGCATTGGATTCTTTCTTCCCAGTGGGAGGCTTCTTTGCAGCACCTGATGAAGAAGTGCCCACTTGGATCTTACCATTCTTGATACCATTCTCTACTCGCTCTCCTGTCATGATCAACTCAGTGAAGCCAGATGATGAGCTTCCAATGAGATGACTGTAAAATGGACCATTCAGCGTACACATGAACATATCAACTAATTCCCTGTCAGTCAAAGGGGGTTGAACTCTTCCAGCCAAGTCTCTCCATTTCTGAGCATACTCCTTAAAACTTTCTTTGGCACCCATAGACATGCTCTGAAGCTGCATGCGAGTGGGGGCTAAGTCAGCATTGTATTGGTACTGCTTATAGAAAGCTTCAGCAAGATCATTCCAGTCTCTGATGTTGACACTCTCCAACTGATAATACCACTCCAGCTGAGCTCCAGATAAGCTCTCTTGAAAAAAGTGGATCCACAACTTCTTGTCAGCAGTGTGAGGTTGAATCCTTCTGACATAAGACCTCAAGTGCAGCTTGGGACAAGAGACCCCATCATAAACCACAAAGGTAGGAACTTTGAAACCAATGGGTATCACAACCCCAGATATCAGACTCAAATCTTCAAAATCCAGCCCAGATGATTTCTGCAATTCCATAGCATCCATCATATCCACCAGCATCTTGAATTTGTCTTCATTAGGCTCATGGTAGTAATTAGCCTCAGAATCAGAGTCCCCCATAGTGTTGTGGAGACTGCCTCTCTCTTTCTCAGATTCCTCAGATTCATAGTCATCAATTTGTTCCTTGGTCTTAACAGGACCCTTGAACCTTCTTCCCATGTTGAGCAACCCAGCAGACCTTCTAGTCTTCTTAGTCTTCTTGGCCAGCAGTGCCTTCAAATCATCTTGCCCCTTGGACAGGTTCAAGATCAGCTCTTGGAACTGTGCATTTTGTGCCTGAAGATCCTTAACTGATTGTTCAAGAGCCATTGCTGAAATAAACAGCGAGAAGATGAGAAACCTGTGCACAATTATAAACCTGTGATGCAATGAAATGATATGGGAATGCATATGCAATGTTTTCAAGGACCGCAGAATTTAAATTTGCTTAAACAAACAAGAAGGCAAACTTTTATTAGTGATAACTTGTTTTGCCTTTTAGGCTTACAAAAAATGAAAGTGAAATAAGTACAAAAGATGGGGTTTTAAGTCTCCCATGGACGTTTCCTCTTTGTGTTGAGGTATGAGTTGAGGTTCCGTTCCTCGTGAAGTTGCTTTGTTAGCTCTAGGATTCTTGCTTGGCTTGCTTTGTAATGAGCCTCGAAAGTATCCCTTTGTTCCTTCAGTTGGATCCATGATCTCTGCAAGTCTTCCATATCAGTAGGCATGTCTGGGTGAAGGATGGTATAAGCTGTGTCTCCTTCAGCAACAGGTTCCATGGTAACTGGTAGGACGGCAGGATATGGCATCATGAGTGTCTGAGCACGAGATCGTACCCATCTGAGATAAGCCTCCATAGGAATAGTGTACTTAGGCTCCAGTGTATTGCTGTCAATCCTGTTTACCTTTCCCCAGGCTCGTATGAATCTCTGACGGTAACCCTGAAGATCGTTGTCGTAGTCAAACACAATGCCCTGAATCAACATGTCATGTGGACCATCACTTCGGGCGTAACCAAACTGTCGTAAAGCTAGAGAGGGGTTGTAGGTGATGCCTCCTCTTATGCCTAGAAGTGGCACATTAGGAAACTCCCCACAACGGTCAATGATGGTGACATTCTCCATAGATCTGGAGCACCAATGGATGTCTGAGTGAGAAAGTGACATGATCCTCTTGGACCATCTGAACCCTTGCTCATTCTTCATTACTGAGCGAGGAAGGTGAGAAATAAACCACCTAGAGAGTAAAGGTATGCAGCACATCAAAGTTCCTCTTGCCCTTGTAGTACGGGTGTGAAGAGAATGCAGGATGTCTCCAAGCAATGTAGGCACTGGATTGTGACTCAGGAAAATGTTGATGGCATGAACATCTATGAACTGATCTGGATTGGGGAACAATACTAAGCCATATATCAGCAAGGCTAAGATCTCCTCAAAAGCATCATAGCTCATGGCCTTCAAGAACATTTGAGCTTTATCCATTAGTACCTTGGCAAGAATACCCTTGACTCCACTTCTGGTTTCTAGAACAATGTCAGACTTCTTCAGATGTAGAGCTGCAGCAATAACCTCTGGTTTAAGCTCTTTTTCCAAGCCTGTGAATGGTCTCTGATCAAGAACAGGTATGCCCAGAAGTTTAGAGAACTCCTCCATGGTTGGAACTAGCTGGTAGTCAGGGAATGTAAAGCAATGGTGCTTAGGGTCAAAGAACTGGAACAGGACATTCATCATGTCTTCATTGAACCCTGAGGTGACTAGATCCAATAGGTGACCATGTCTCTTGTTGAACCGGGAGTGATCAGACACTTGAGAAACCAACTCTTTAAGCTTGGGAGGTATCCCCACAAAGTTGATCCTGATGGTGTTTCTACGAGCTGAAGCCATGACCTGCAACAAAGAACAAAGATAAATCCCTTGGTCCTTGAAATGGTTAGGGAAAATGATATGCTCATGATGCATGATGATGTCATGATGTTATGCTCAATCACAAACATGTGGCACACACAAACAAGTCACACAATTGCCCTAGGTTTAAAGGCTTGCATGAAGTTCAAAGGTAAGTACCCTCCCCTGAAGTTAGATGGTTCATCCTGTCCTACAAAAGTAACCAGGTTCTAAGGGATCTCAATATCATTGATCCTTCACAAGGGTGGTTGATCAGAAGGCAACTTACTCGCCAACCAAAACCCTCCAAGTTTAAGATCTCAATGAGCGTAGTATCGAGTGTCAACCAACTTCAGTCTGCACCAAAGCCGGTTACCTCACTACTTTCTAAAGGCCAAGATGAGTTAACTGGGGTTCTAAAAGTTAGTTAGTGCATTGACAACATATGGCAGCCTCATATTATCCTCAACTTGACTTAAGGAACATAAGCACCAACCAAGAAGTCGCACTAACTATGGCCACCAGATCAACCGTATCGATATACGTCGTACAGTTTCCTTGGTCTATTGCCATTTACCTAAGGTACACTAAATCCGGGTTAGGACCTTTCACACATAAGAGCACCCCAACAAGTAATATAAAACAAACAAGGCAAACAATTTAAAGTGATCTTAATTCCTAAGGGTACCCCTCATTCATTAAATCCCCAGCAGAGTCGCCAGTTCTGTAACACGGTGGGAGAACTGACTTTAAGCAATGTTGCGGATAGCAAGAGTCGCCACCGACTTTTATTTTATCCATAAGGAAAGGTTATAAAAGAACAGGAAAGACCTTAGAGAATATGTTGGGTCCGGGGGGTAGGTTATGAAAAGGGAAGGTATTAGCACCCTTTTCATCCATGGTTATCCATGGGCTCTTAGGTACCTAAGCTCACTTTAAATGGTTTTTGAAAGTGTAGTGTGTGAATAGCAAAAATTTCAGAATAGTTTAATAATAATCCATGTATGGATGTGTAAAAAAACTTGTTTGAAAATTTGTTTGGAATTTTGTTTAAGTGTGAAAAAGTTTTGAAGTGAGCAAGTACCTAGGAATAACCTACCCTAATGTTTAAGGTCTTTCTTATTCTTTATCCTTTCCTTAGTAAGACTATCCCTACTATAATGGAGTAGGTAGTCCTTACCTTGGATGTTAAGGGACATGTGAGGGACAATTTGATTTTGAAGGCCATTGTGGGGTGTAATAAGCATAAAGAAGGGACTATCATCATTTATTTCGAAGGGACTCGATTCGTAAAGGCAACCATAAGGGACTTTGATGATTTTCTTTCGAGGGACTTGCTTTATACACCCCACTTAACCATTATTCATAGGCAACTTGAGGGATAACCTTAGGAAGTGAGACGGCGATTAAAATCGACTTACGTGTGTGACGTGTTTAATTTAATTATCTTATGATTAAAAATTATCTAAATTTATTTTTTAAAATATCATACATGTTTTACACTCCCTAATTACTAACCATAACGATAATAATAATTAAATAATTACAATTACATCCGGGAAACAATTACAAGAAATTTTAATAATAAGCAAAATATTAAACAAAATAATAAATAAATAAACAATAAATAATAAATATAAGGGGTTAGTAAATAACAATAAATAAGATTAGCAAAATAATAATAATAAACATAATTGAATTATAAATGGGTTAGTGATAATAACAATTAGAAATAATAAATAAGGTTAGGAACATAAAAATAGAATAATATGGTTAATAATAAAAATTAATTAAAAGGTTAATAAAATTATAATAAGCAAAAATTAGTAACAATATAGTTAATAGTAATAATAGAAACCAAAAATAATATAAGAAGAAATTAACATACACAACTAAATAATTTTTAATTCATATACTAATTATTAAATTATTTTCAAATGTATTACAAAATTTTAATTATTATTAACATATATTCATATTTATATTCATATTATAAGAAAAAAGATAGATTTTAAATATCATATTTAAAATTTAATTCTATTAGTTATTATATTTACAAATTATTTTTAACCATATACAAAAATATAATTATCCTAAATTAAATTATTTCTAAACATTAAAAGAAAATTAATTTGAATTATAACTATATTTACAAAATTTTATGAAAAAAATTATAATTATATTAGGAATTAAAAAAAAAAACAGAATTAAATTTTATTTAAAAAATATTTTAGGGTTTGTGAGAATTAGGGTTAAACTATAATTAGGGTTTATGGGATTAATCTAAATCTAATTATCTAAATTTTACATATATACATAATATGAATATATTTACAAAATAAGAAAAAAAACATTTTTTTTTTATACATTTTAAGAAAATAACTTATAACATATTTTTTTAGAACACAAAGAAAATAAAATTAGGTCATTTAGAAATTAGGTTTTTTATAATAAACAAAAATATAATTAATTAAGAAAATAGAAGAAATAAGTGATAAAAATTTAGAACTGACCTTGATTAGGTTTTGATCCCTTGCCCTCATGTTTGCCAGCCAAAAACATCTTCCACCAGGCCAGCCAAGCGTAGGTGATAGAAGAGTGAACAAAGTTTGTTTTATGCCTTGCCTTGCAAAATCCAGAAAATAATGAAAAAATAAAAGGCCTGGGTTGGTGTTGAACCCAGGACCTTATGGATGTACATACGCGCGCTTTACCACCTGGCTGGGAGAGCCCTTCTGGTCATGGATTGATAACAACATATTATATATTATGCATGCTTTTATCCTGAAAATAAAACAAAAAAATAATGGCCCCAGCATGATTCGAACCCTGGTCATTGCATCAAACGTATACGCATCCTTCCACTGGGACAAGCATCAAGCTTGTGATAATAAACAAAACATGAAAATAATATTTGAAATCAAAATTTGAAATATGGACTGCGCGCCAAGCCAGTCATCTTCTTCCTCAAAATTCGTAGGATTTTCCTGCGAATATTATTACAAATTTTCCTGCGAAGAATATTTTCCCAGCAAAACCTATGAACATCAACAAGCAATGAAAACGTACAATTTCACAAAATTGAAAACATAAACACATTCCAGAGGTCCATTCAAGTCTAGCCATGATCTTAGAAATCATTTATATTTTGTAAATCACGAAACCCCAATTCTTGGTCAAAACCCTAACTATGGTGAATTTCGTTTTAGGCCATGGAGCTTCACCAATTCATCCAGATTTCATCTATAGTCATGGACAAACAAGTTTACATAATCAAAAGTCAGTAATATGCAATGAACTGTTAGAATCGAAAAAAATATATTCAAGACAAAGTTTGCTTCGGGTTGGCCAATATGGTGGACATGAGATGCATATGTGTGATGCTTTAGCTTCAGGGATGTCCATAGAACATGTCTATGTTCTTAGTTTACCTTGAAACCTCTTATATGGAAGAATCCGAATCTCACTTTTTGCTTGAAATTTGAGTTTTGAAACTTACACTGTGGCTGCTTGATTTTCGTGAATGAGGACTAGGGTTATGCTTAGTATATATGTGGGAGTGATTTAGGTCAGAAACATGGATGGGTTGTGTGGATATTTGATCCAAAAAAGATTGAAATTGATCAAGTGTTAAAAGTCAAATATTTGCTCTTGAATGCTTGCTTTTTTGGGATAATTCACATGATTTCATTCCTCTTTGACTCCAATCACCCTTTAAGACTTTCTAGATTCAATCACAAAAATATATCTTCATGTTTAATATTTTATTTAAATTTAAAATGATTTTAAATGTAATAAATCATAATAAATTAATTAAATAAAATAAAAAATATGAAAATATCATGGAAATTTCGTGCATGTTATTATTGTATGGGTTGGGTCATAATTTGGCCAGCCCATTTGGAGAAAATTGCTTTTAGGCCCTCTTTTTCAATATAAACCCTCACAAAATTGCCCAACTTTGCAAGGACACATCTCCCTCAATTTTAAAGGTATGAGGGTGTTCTTGGACTTTTTGGAAATATTGAAGAGTCCTATAAACAACCCCATTGGTTTCAGGTCCATATCATTTACCAATCTCAAGTTATGCCCTTTTGAAGTTGTTGACTTTTTGTTGACTTTTGAAATGACCTATAATGTCCTAGATCATATCTTTCAAATGAAGCATTTTTGGGCTTAACCTTCAACATCAAAGTTGTAGGGAATTCAATTTCCTTCAAAATGAGCTTTGGATGGAAACTTGGTGATGAAGTATGTGAAAGTTATGCCTGGTCAAAGTTCAGTTGACTTTTACTGAGGAAACCCTAATTTAGAAACTCCTGATTATTGATGATCTGGAATCTCCTTGATGAATCATGATCAACCCTTGATCAAATGATGAATTTTACTTCATATACTTGATGTTGGGAAAAAATCATGAAGTTTGACTTTGGTTTGACCACAGTTGACCTCAGTTTGACTTTTTAACTGCATTGACTGATTTTGACTTATCTGATCATCTGACTGAGCAAACTTTTGAGAAAAGTCTTGAAACTTGACATGGGGATTCTTACACACATATAAGATGTTATGAAACTCACTTGAGGTATTGGAAGTCCATTTAGCCTGATTAAAGTCAAAACCCTAGTTTTGGATGCACTGCTTAGGAGGTGCATTGTCTGAGGGAATTGTCAACTCCTTTGACCAATTGTGAACTTTGTGAACCTTGTGGATCATCATAAACTGTCTTGTGAACCTCATGGGAGGTATTGTGAAGCTTGTGAACCTTGTGAACCTCCTGAAGTGGCTTTGTAGACCTCATGGACCTCAGGAAAGCTTTGTAATCATTATGAAACTTGTGAACCTTGTGAACCTTCATAAAGTAACTTGTGGACTTCATGAATCTCAAGGAAGGTTTTATAAATGTAGAGAAACTTGTGAACCTTGTGAACCTTCAAGAAGTTACTTGTAGACTTCCTGAGCCTCATGAAAGGTATTGAAAGTATTGAGAAACTTGTGAACCTTGTGAACCTTCATAAAGTGACTTGTAGACTTCATGAACCTCATGAAAGGTTATGCAAGTGTTGGAAAACTTGTGAACCTTGTGAACCTTCTTATAACACAAAGTCTTGTATTATGAGGGCAAATTTTGGGGTGCAACAGCTGCCCCTGTTCAATTTTCTGAAACCTAAGGGGTTAGATTGGTATATTTACCAGTCGTGACCTGGAAGGTTGAAGGGGATTGAACACAAAAGCCCAAAAATTTGCACTCACCAGTGCATAGAGTGATATTGATGGTTGGTTGAACATGATTGAGTGGGCTTAAAGATGCCACTAGGGGAAAGTTCTTCAGCAGTATAATGAGAGTTGTCAGGAGTTTGGAGTAATACTGATGTAACAGCATGTCTTCATGAGGATAGAGCAATCAATAATGGTAACCCTAAAGCAGTCTTGAAGAAATAATATGATTTCAGGAGGATAGAGCAATGGATAGCTCTAAAGCAGTCTTGAAGTAATGATATGACTCCAGGAGGATAGAGCAATGGATAGCTCTAAAGCAGTCTTGAAGTAATAATGTGATTTCAGGAGGATAGAGCAATCAATGGCTCTAAAGTAGTCTTGAAATAATGATATGACTCCAGGAGGATAGAGCAATGGATAGCTCTAAAGCAGTCTTGAAGTAATAATGTGATTTCAGGAGGATAGAGCAATCAATAGCTCTAAAGCAGTCTTGAAATAATAATGTGATTTGTCTTCAGGAGGATAGAGCAATGGATAGCTCTAAAGCAGTCTTGAAGTAATGATATGACTCCAGGAGGATAGAGCAATGGATAGCTCTAAAGCAGTCTTGAAGTAATAATGTGATTTCAGGAGGATAGAGCAATCAATAGCTCTAAAGCAGTCTTGAAATAATAATGTGATTTGTCTTCAGGAGGATAGAGCAATGGATAGCTCTAAAGCAGTCTTGAAATAATGATATGACTCCAGGAGGATAGAGCAATGGATAGCTCTAAAGCAGTCTTGAAGTAATAATGTGATTTCAGGAGGATAGAGCAATGGCTAGCTCTAAAGCAGTCTTGAAATAATAATGTGATTTGTCTTCAGGAGGATAGAGCAATGGATAGCTCTAAAGCAGTCTTGAAGTCATAAGAAGCTTATCAGGAGGATAAAGTAACCCTGAGGTGACAATAAAGCAGTCCCAAAGTAATAAGAAGCTCATCAGGAGGATAAAGTAACCCTGAGGTTACAATAAAGCAGTCCTGGAGATCATAAGTTTGTTTGTTGGATAATCAACCTGAAACAAGGTAGCATTCTGTATAATAATATTAGTTTATGCTTTATGCATGCATGTATGATATGATGCACTTAGGTAATGTACTATATGTCTATGGATATGTATGCTATGGTATGATGTAAATGATGTATGTATGATATGATACTGCCGGAAGCGTCTGGATATCTTCGTATAACAACTGCTGGCCAGGGAAAATAAATCCCGATTCGTTGTTGAAGAATATATAACCCTCTGTCTGCTGGGGATAACATAGTATAAATGGCCTCCCGTATGCTGGAGATAACATGGTATGGATAACCTCCCGTTGTTGGGGATGGTAAGGTATAGATATAACCTCCCGTTGTTGGGGATGGTAAGGTATATATAACCTTCGTCTTCGTTTGATAGTAGGATAAGTATAACATCCCGTCTTCGTTCGTCGTACCCTTATTGGAAAGTAATTTCCCGAATATCCGTATCAGGATAAAAGAGATGGATATAAATTCCAGGGGAGATAAGACTTTATGAAGATGGATTCGTCCTACTGAGGGTTTGTAACTGTCTTGTAAAGGTGAACTGGCGAAGCTTCGTTGAGATCCTTCCCTCGTTCGTCCTTAGTAAATACTATTACTGCATTTTCATGCATTTCTGGTAAACATTAATCATATTAAAAGCATACATGCATTTCTGGTAAACATCAATCATATTCAAAAGCATACATATATTCAAACACAACCAATGGACATTTCGCTTATGTAAATAGGGTAAAAGTAAATCTGGATTTCAAAGATGGAATTTATTTATATCAAAAAGTGACCCATACATGGGTAAGTTTGTACAAGGAGACATAAACCCTAGTAAGAGGATTTTGTCGTAAAATTTTTACAAAAGGAAATCAGCTATGTGGGAAACAATCCTATTGAGTTTCAATTCTACTATTGCCACTCAAGTATCTCATCTTCTTGCTGTTGAGACGGAAACGATTGGATTGAGCTTTATCTGTTCGAGCTTGAGTAAGTAGTACAACTGGTTGCAGTTTCATGGGTGATCCAAACGAGACATAGTCATACGCTTTAATCCCTAACTTTTGCCTGGATTGCCCTTTCAGGTTTTCAATCCACCGGGATACCCTTTTTTGCCCAAGCCGCCTTTTCAGGTTTTCGACTTGCCGGGTGTACATCTTTTTATATATATCCCTAATTTTTGCCCAAACCCTTTTGGTTTGCCGGGATGCCCTTATTTTTGCCTAGGCCAGTCAACCTAGCGGGTCTCTTTTTATGCGTAGTATTTTTTAACTATGTCTGCGTTTACAGGCTGTGGGAAGTCTTCACCATCCATTGTAATCAGTATCATGGCACCTCCTGAGAATACTGTCTTGACTACGAATGGACCTTCATATGTTGGAGTCCATTTGCCCCTGGGATCACCTTGTGGTAATATGATACGCTTGATTACCAAGTCACCAGCCTGATATACCTTTGGCTTAACCTTCTTGTTAAAAGCTTTGATCATCCGTTTCTGGTACATCTGGCCATGACAAACTGCTGCTAACCTTTTCTCATCAATCAAATTTATCTGGTCCAGTCGAGTCTGAATCCACTCATCTTCATCCAAGCCTGCATCCTTCATAATTCTCAAGGAGGGGATCTGAACTTCAATGGGCAGAACTGCTTCCATACCATAGACTAAGGAGAATGGGGTTGCCCCTGTTGACGTACGTATTGTAGTACGATAACCATGAAGAGCAAATGGTAACATCTCATGCCAATCCTTGTAAGTAACAGTCATTTTCTGTACAATCTTCTTGATGTTCTTATTAGCAGCTTCAACTGCCCCATTCATTTTTGGACGATACGGAGAAGAGTTGTGATGCTTAATCTTGAACTGCGTGCAGAGATCAGTAATCATAGTGTTGTTCAGATTAGAGCCATTGTCAGTGATAATCCTTTCAGGGATGCCATACCTACATATGAGATTATTCTTAATGAACCGAGCCACAACATTCTTAGTCACAGATGCAAATGAAGCTGCCTCTACCCACTTCGTGAAATAATCAATAGCAACCAGAATGAAACGATGCCCATTAGAAGCAGTAGGCTTGATCTCACCAATCATATCAATGCCCCACATGGCAAAAGGCCAAGGAGCAGTCAGCACATTCAATGGTGATGGAGGTACATGAACCTTATCAGCATAAATTTGACACTTGTGACATGTTCTGGAGTGTTGATAGCAATCAGCTTCCATGGTAGACCAATAGTAACCTGCTCTCAATATCTTTTTTGCCATAGTATGACCACTAGAATGAGTGCCAAAGGTCCCATCATGCATCTCTTCCATAATTTCTGTAGCTTCCTTCTTATCCACACAACGAAGCATAGTTGAATCATGATTACGCTTATACAGAATCCCATTACTCAAAAAGAACTTAGCAGAGAACCTCCTCAGAAACTTCCTATCTTTGACAGATGCCCCTTCAGGAAACTCCTGAGCTTCAAGATATCTTTTCACTTCATAGAACCAAGGCTTCTCCTCTGCCCCTTCTGTATCAATCTCATTGCAGTATGCAGGCTTTTCAAATCTATCAATAGTAATCTTGGGAGCTTCATCATCCCAACTAATCTCAAACATAGATGCCATGGTGGCCAATGCATCTGCCAATTGATTCTCTCTTCGTGGAATATGTCCAAAGGTAATCTCTTTGAAATGTGGGATCAAAGACAACACATGCTCTCTGTAAGGAATGAGATTATCATGCTTGGTATCCCAATCTCCTTTAATCTGACTTACTACCAGGGCTGAATCTCCATACACATCAAGGAACTGAATCTTCATATCAATAGCAACTTTAATACCCATGATACATGCCTCATACTCAGCTATGTTATTGGTACAATAGAAACAAAGTCTGGCAGTAATCGGGGTATGACAACCTTCAGGGGAACTAATTACAACACCAACACCATTACCATGTGCATTAGAGGCACCATCAAAAACCATAGTCCATCGGGATCCTTGTTCAGGTCCGTCATATTGTCCAGGTTCTTTGGTAACAGTCATAATGTCTTCATCAGGGAACTCAAAATTCATTGATTGGTAATCATCTACTGCTTGATGAGCCAAATGATCAGCAACAACACTTCCCTTAATGGCCTTCTGAGTAGTATACTGTATATCATATTCTGTCAAGATCATTTGCCATCTTGCAATTCTTCCGGAGAGAGCAGGTTTCTCAAATATGTACTTGATTGGATCCATCTTTGAAATCAACAAGGTAGTATGGGTCAACATATACTGTCTTAGTCGGCGAGCAGCCCATGCCAAAGCGCAGCAAGTTTTCTCGAGCAGTGAGTATCTTGTTTCACAGTCGGTAAACTTTTTGCTAAGGTAGTAAATTGCCTGCTCTTTTCGACCAGACTCGTCATGTTGCCCCAACACACACCCCATTGAATTGTCTAGCACTGTTAAGTACATAATCAAGGGTCTTCCATCAACTGGCGGCATCAAAATTGGAGGTTCTAGCAGATATCTCTTGATTTCATCAAAGGCAGTCTGGCACTCATCATTCCATTCCATCACCTGATCTTTCTTCAACAACTTGAAGATTGGCTCACAGATGGTAGTTAACTGGGAAATAAATCTTGCAATGTAGTTCAATCGTCCCAAGAAACCTCTAACCTCCTTCTCAGTACGGGGAGCTGGCATCTCTCGTATAGCTTTCACTTTTGCAGGATCCACTTCAATACCTTTTCCACTGACAATGAAACCTAGGAGCTTTCCAGATCTGACTCCAAAAGTACACTTGTTTGGATTCAACCTCAACTTATATTTCTTCAACCTCTCAAACAACTTGTGCAGATGATCAAGATGTTGCTCTTCATTCTGAGATCTGGCTATCATATCATCCACATATACCTCTATCTCATGATGAATCATATCATGAAACAAAGCCACCATAGCACGCTGATACGTTGCCCCTGCATTCTTCAAACCAAATGGCATCACCTTATAGCAAAAGGTGCCCCATTGTGTCACAAACGTTGTCTTCTCCATATCTTCAGGTGCCATCTTGATTTGATTGTAACCAGAGAAACCATCCATAAAAGAGAATACCTTATGCTGAGCAGTATTGTCTACCAGAATATCAATATGAGGAAGTGGAAAGTCATCTTTGGGGCTAGCCTTGTTCAAATCTCTGTAGTCTACACACATACGTACCTTACCATCTTTCTTAGGAACTGGTACCACATTTGCAACCCACTGAGGATAAGAAGTTACTGCTAAGAACCCTGCATTGAATTGTTTCATTACCTCTGCCTTGATCTTTTCTGACATTTCAGGACGCATACGACGAACCTTCTGCTTCTTTGGACGACAATCTTCTTTCACCGGTAACCGGTGAACCACAATGTCTGTATCCAACCCTGGCATATCTTCATAAGACCAAGCAAAGATCTCCACATAGTCACGTAACATCTGCATCAACCTGCTCTTGACACTGTCCTCTAAATCAGCCCCTACCTTGACCTCTTTTCTGTTTTCTTCAGTTCCCAAATTCACAACTTCGACTGGCTCTTCATGTGGCTGTATAGCTTTCTCTTCTTGTTGTAACAACCTAGCAAGCTCTACAGGTATTTCACAATCGTCCTCATTTCCGTCTTCAGTTTGATAGATCGGATTCTCGAAATTGTAATTGGCAATAGTAGAACTGTTATCAACAGGATCCAGAGTGGATGAGGATCTGCATTTAGTGATGTGGGTGTGTGTAAGAACACATAGCTGATAAAGTAAAAATAAAAGAAAAGAAAAGACAAGGAACACAATATTTACTAAAACGAAACGTCCACTGATTTTATTGAATGAAGTATGCAAATGAAATGACAGCCCGTAACAAGCACACCATTGTGCCCCGGGTAAGGCACATGGCTTGAAAGTTTTATTGTTCAGAAATTACAAATGTAAAAAACACAACACAGTAATAGTATTTACTCCTGACTAAAGGAGATAGGGATAACATCTTCAGCTTTCCAATTATTGAGTCCAGCACCCACAGTAGGAAAAATCCATGCATCCAAGTTGTAGTCTTCATCTTGATCTCCCACAGCATTAATCACCCCTTGATTGGTGATACGAGCAGCACGAGCATGACGAACAGCCTTCTGGGACTCTGCAGTGAAACCCAAACCAAACTTGTCAGACTTGTATGGGATATCAGGAAGCTGACCCCAAATAGTACAACCACCTTCATCCACCACAGCTCTAGCATCATTGAGGGAGGCCATTGCCATTGTTGGAGGTTTTCTGATGACCACAGGAACTTTCTTCACAGCAGGAGAAGCTGCACAATCATTACCAACCCAGGGAACCACTTCAAATGACTGACACGGAGTCTCAATGTATTCACCTTCCACTTCCAGATACTTGAAAGTGTTCACATGGCTGACAAAGTATTCTTCCTCTCCAAAGACAGTAACAACCTTTCCATTCACTGGATATCTCAACTTTTGGTGCAATGTAGAGGTCACAGCACCTGCCCCATGGATCCAGGGACGACCAAGCAGACAAGAGTATGAAGGACGAATATCCATCACATAGAATGTAGCAGTAAACACCTGAGAGCCAACCTTGATTGGAAGATCAATTTCCCCATGCACTACTCTTCTAGAACCATCAAAAGCCTTTACCACAATATTACTGGGCTTCAACACAGTATCTTCAGGACTCAGCTTATTCAGGACTTCCTTGGGCAACACATTCAGAGATGAACCATTGTCTATCAGCACATGTGACAGGGTAGTGCCCCTGCATTCAATTGAAATATGCAAGGCCCTGTTATGATCCCTCTTGGCAGGGGTCAAATCAGCATCAGAGAATCCTAACCCGTTGTCATAAGTCAGGTGAGCAACACAGTTCTCAAATTGGTCCACAGAAATTGCACTGGGCACATGAGCAGACTTCAGAAACTTGATCAAGGACTTGGCATGAGCCTCAGAACACAGCAACAAGGACAACATAGAAATCTTTGAGGGAGTATGCCCCAACTGATCCACAATGTCATAATCACTCTTGCGAATGATTTTCAATACTTCTTCCATTTGCTTAGAGAGATCATCAGCAGCTGGCACATTAGTAGATACAGGCTCAATAACAGGACCTTTGCCCCGAGCATCAGTGGTGGTAGTAGCATCAGGAGTAACTGCACTCTTAGAAGCAACTGGAGGAGAGAAAACTCTTCCACTACGAGTGATCTTGCTAGATCCAGCAATATTATCAATGTCAACAGGCATATCAGGTAAAGGCTCCTGCTTGACACCATGGATGTAAACATCAGACCCATAGTGCCAAGGCACGGCTTTGTCAGATGTATAAGGAATAGGACCAGGAGTGGTAATGATCAGAGGAGCCACTCTGGCTTCAGCAACAACTTTCACAGGACCTTCAGCAGTAATCTTGATTGGGCCCTGACGAGTGATTTTAATAGGACCCTTTGAAGTGATTCTTACCGGTACTTTGTCAACCATATCAACCTCTTCAATCTTCTTACCCTTAGTCAGATGATCTACCATATCTTCTACAGATGCTGGTCTTCTTTCAAACACTATAGTATACTTATCCATGAGACGTTGAATTCCATCTCTCAAAATGAAGCAACTATCTGGTTTATAGGTACAATACAGACAATCTTCACGACAACCTGGAAAGATCCCAGCTTGTACTAACCTCTTTTTGATAACAGACAATGGTGTGGTCAACTCCATAACTGAATAGACATGCAGATCTTCATCAATGTCTTCATCAATGGCATTGACAGTCTTCTCGTGATTTGGCAGTGGTGCTGTAATCACATTTGGTGGATCAAACTCAATTTCTCCAGCATCAATCATATCTTGAATTTTGTTCTTCAAGACCCAGCAGTTATTAGTATCATGTCCTGGGCAGTTTGAATGATATGCACATCGGGCATTGGGATTGTACTTTGGAGAGGTAACATTGGGATTCTGAGGAGCCTCCCTCAGGGTAATAAGTTCAGCCTTCAACAAATGTTGCAATGCTTGAGCCATTGACATGTTGATCTTCGTGAACTGTCTTCTAGCCCTCTGTTGGTTGCCTTGAGGCTGCTCTGTTGTTGCAGGAGTTGGATTTGAAATATGAACTGCACTAACAGACTGATGTCTTCTGTTACGATCAGGTTGACCATAAACAGCATTGGATTCTTTCTTCCCAGTGGGAGGCTTCTTTGCAGCACCTGATGAAGAAGTGCCCACTTGGATCTTACCATTCTTGATACCATTCTCTACTCGCTCTCCTGTCATGATCAACTCAGTGAAGCCAGATGATGAGCTTCCAATGAGATGACTGTAAAATGGACCATTCAGCGTACACATGAACATATCAACTAATTCCCTGTCAGTCAAAGGGGGTTGAACTCTTCCAGCCAAGTCTCTCCATTTCTGAGCATACTCCTTAAAACTTTCTTTGGCACCCATAGACATGCTCTGAAGCTGCATGCGAGTGGGGGCTAAGTCAGCATTGTATTGGTACTGCTTATAGAAAGCTTCAGCAAGATCATTCCAGTCTCTGATGTTGACACTCTCCAACTGATAATACCACTCCAGCTGAGCTCCAGATAAGCTCTCTTGAAAAAAGTGGATCCACAACTTCTTGTCAGCAGTGTGAGGTTGAATCCTTCTGACATAAGACCTCAAGTGCAGCTTGGGACAAGAGACCCCATCATAAACCACAAAGGTAGGAACTTTGAAACCAATGGGTATCACAACCCCAGATATCAGACTCAAATCTTCAAAATCCAGCCCAGATGATTTCTGCAATTCCATAGCATCCATCATATCCACCAGCATCTTGAATTTGTCTTCATTAGGCTCATGGTAGTAATTAGCCTCAGAATCAGAGTCCCCCATAGTGTTGTGGAGACTGCCTCTCTCTTTCTCAGATTCCTCAGATTCATAGTCATCAATTTGTTCCTTGGTCTTAACAGGACCCTTGAACCTTCTTCCCATGTTGAGCAACCCAGCAGACCTTCTAGTCTTCTTAGTCTTCTTGGCCAGCAGTGCCTTCAAATCATCTTGCCCCTTGGACAGGTTCAAGATCAGCTCTTGGAACTGTGCATTTTGTGCCTGAAGATCCTTAACTGATTGTTCAAGAGCCATTGCTGAAATAAACAGCGAGAAGATGAGAAACCTGTGCACAATTATAAACCTGTGATGCAATGAAATGATATGGGAATGCATATGCAATGTTTTCAAGGACCGCAGAATTTAAATTTGCTTAAACAAACAAGAAGGCAAACTTTTATTAGTGATAACTTGTTTTGCCTTTTAGGCTTACAAAAAATGAAAGTGAAATAAGTACAAAAGATGGGGTTTTAAGTCTCCCATGGACGTTTCCTCTTTGTGTTGAGGTATGAGTTGAGGTTCCGTTCCTCGTGAAGTTGCTTTGTTAGCTCTAGGATTCTTGCTTGGCTTGCTTTGTAATGAGCCTCGAAAGTATCCCTTTGTTCCTTCAGTTGGATCCATGATCTCTGCAAGTCTTCCATATCAGTAGGCATGTCTGGGTGAAGGATGGTATAAGCTGTGTCTCCTTCAGCAACAGGTTCCATGGTAACTGGTAGGACGGCAGGATATGGCATCATGAGTGTCTGAGCACGAGATCGTACCCATCTGAGATAAGCCTCCATAGGAATAGTGTACTTAGGCTCCAGTGTATTGCTGTCAATCCTGTTTACCTTTCCCCAGGCTCGTATGAATCTCTGACGGTAACCCTGAAGATCGTTGTCGTAGTCAAACACAATGCCCTGAATCAACATGTCATGTGGACCATCACTTCGGGCGTAACCAAACTGTCGTAAAGCTAGAGAGGGGTTGTAGGTGATGCCTCCTCTTATGCCTAGAAGTGGCACATTAGGAAACTCCCCACAACGGTCAATGATGGTGACATTCTCCATAGATCTGGAGCACCAATGGATGTCTGAGTGAGAAAGTGACATGATCCTCTTGGACCATCTGAACCCTTGCTCATTCTTCATTACTGAGCGAGGAAGGTGAGAAATAAACCACCTAGAGAGTAAAGGTATGCAGCACATCAAAGTTCCTCTTGCCCTTGTAGTACGGGTGTGAAGAGAATGCAGGATGTCTCCAAGCAATGTAGGCACTGGATTGTGACTCAGGAAAATGTTGATGGCATGAACATCTATGAACTGATCTGGATTGGGGAACAATACTAAGCCATATATCAGCAAGGCTAAGATCTCCTCAAAAGCATCATAGCTCATGGCCTTCAAGAACATTTGAGCTTTATCCATTAGTACCTTGGCAAGAATACCCTTGACTCCACTTCTGGTTTCTAGAACAATGTCAGACTTCTTCAGATGTAGAGCTGCAGCAATAACCTCTGGTTTAAGCTCTTTTTCCAAGCCTGTGAATGGTCTCTGATCAAGAACAGGTATGCCCAGAAGTTTAGAGAACTCCTCCATGGTTGGAACTAGCTGGTAGTCAGGGAATGTAAAGCAATGGTGCTTAGGGTCAAAGAACTGGAACAGGACACTCATCATGTCTTCATTGAACCCTGAGGTGACTAGATCCAATAGGTGACCATGTCTCTTGTTGAACCGGGAGTGATCAGACACTTGAGAAACCAACTCTTTAAGCTTGGGAGGTATCCCCAAAAAGTTGATCCTGATGGTGTTTCTACGAGCTGAAGCCATGACCTGCAACAAAGAACAAAGATAAATCCCTTGGTCCTTGAAATGGTTAGGGAAAATGATATGCTCATGATGCATGATGATGTCATGATGTTATGCTCAATCACAAACATGTGGCACACACAAACAAGTCACACAATTGCCCTAGGTTTAAAGGCTTGCATGAAGTTCAAAGGTAAGTACCCTCCCCTGAAGTTAGATGGTTCATCCTGTCCTACAAAAGTAACCAGGTTCTAAGGGATCTCAATATCATTGATCCTTCACAAGGGTGGTTGATCAGAAGGCAACTTACTCGCCAACCAAAACCCTCCAAGTTTAAGATCTCAATGAGCGTAGTATCGAGTGTCAACCAACTTCAGTCTGCACCAAAGCCGGTTACCTCACTACTTTCTAAAGGCCAAGATGAGTTAACTGGGGTTCTAAAAGTTAGTTAGTGCATTGACAACATATGGCAGCCTCATATTATCCTCAACTTGACTTAAGGAACATAAGCACCAACATAGAAGTCGCACTAACTATGGCCACCAGATCATCCGTATCGATATACGTCGTACAGTTTCCTTGGTCTATTGCCATTTACCTAAGGTACACTAAATCCGGGTTAGGACCTTTCACACATAAGAGCACCCCAACAAGTAATATAAAACAAACAAGGCAAACAATTTAAAGTGATCTTAATTCCTAAGGGTACCCCTCACTCATTAAATCCCCAGCAGAGTCGCCAGTTCTGTAACACGGTGGGAGAACTGACTTTAAGCAATGTTGCGGATAGCAAGAGTCGCCACCGACTTTTATTTTATCCATAAGGAAAGGTTATAAAAGAACAGGAAAGACCTTAGAGAATATTTTGGGTCCGGGGGGTAGGTTATGAAAAGGGAAGGTATTAGCACCCTTTTCATCCATGGTTATCCATGGGCTCTTAGGTACCTAAGCTCACTTTAAATGGTTTTTGAAAGTGTAGTGTGTGAATAGCAAAAATTTCAGAATAGTTTAATAATAATCCATGTATGGATGTGTAAAAAAACTTGTTTGAAAATTTGTTTGGAATTTTGTTTAAGTGTGAAAAAGTTTTGAAGTGAGCAAGTACCTAGGAATAACCTACCCTAATGTTTAAGGTCTTTCTTATTCTTTATCCTTTCCTTAGTAAGACTATCCCTACTATAATGGAGTAGGTAGTCCTTACCTTGGATGTTAAGGGACATGTGAGGGACAATTTGATTTTGAAGGCCATTGTGGGGTGTAATAAGCATAAAGAAGGGACTATCATCATTTATTTCGAAGGGACTCGATTCGTAAAGGCAACCATAAGGGACTTTGATGATTTTCTTTCGAGGGACTTGCTTTATACACCCCACTTAACCATTATTCATAGGCAACTTGAGGGATAACCTTAGGAAGTGAGACGGCGATTAAAATCGACTTACGTGTGTGACGTGTTTAATTTAATTATCTTATGATTAAAAATTATCTAAATTTATTTTTTAAAATATCATACATGTTTTACACTCCCTAATTACTAACCATAACGATAATAATAATTAAATAATTACAATTACATCCGGGAAACAATTACAAGAAATTTTAATAATAAGCAAAATATTAAACAAAATAATAAATAAATAAACAATAAATAATAAATATAAGGGGTTAGTAAATAACAATAAATAAGATTAGCAAAATAATAATAATAAACATAATTGAATTATAAATGGGTTAGTGATAATAACAATTAGAAATAATAAATAAGGTTAGGAACATAAAAATAGAATAATATGGTTAATAATAAAAATTAATTAAAAGGTTAATAAAATTATAATAAGCAAAAATTAGTAACAATATAGTTAATAGTAATAATAGAAACCAAAAATAATATAAGAAGAAATTAACATACACAACTAAATAATTTTTAATTCATATACTAATTATTAAATTATTTTCAAATGTATTACAAAATTTTAATTATTATTAACATATATTCATATTTATATTCATATTATAAGAAAAAAGATAGATTTTAAATATCATATTTAAAATTTAATTCTATTAGTTATTATATTTACAAATTATTTTTAACCATATACAAAAATATAATTATCCTAAATTAAATTATTTCTAAACATTAAAAGAAAATTAATTTGAATTATAACTATATTTACAAAATTTTATGAAAAAAATTATAATTATATTAGGAATTAAAAAAAAAAACAGAATTAAATTTTATTTAAAAAATATTTTAGGGTTTGTGAGAATTAGGGTTAAACTATAATTAGGGTTTATGGGATTAATCTAAATCTAATTATCTAAATTTTACATATATACATAATATGAATATATTTACAAAATAAGAAAAAAAACATTTTTTTTTTATACATTTTAAGAAAATAACTTATAACATATTTTTTTAGAACACAAAGAAAATAAAATTAGGTCATTTAGAAATTAGGTTTTTTATAATAAACAAAAATATAATTAATTAAGAAAATAGAAGAAATAAGTGATAAAAATTTAGAACTGACCTTGATTAGGTTTTGATCCCTTGCCCTCATGTTTGCCAGCCAAAAACATCTTCCACCAGGCCAGCCAAGCGTAGGTGATAGAAGAGTGAACAAAGTTTGTTTTATGCCTTGCCTTGCAAAATCCAGAAAATAATGAAAAAATAAAAGGCCTGGGTTGGTGTTGAACCCAGGACCTTATGGATGTACATACGCGCGCTTTACCACCTGGCTGGGAGAGCCCTTCTGGTCATGGATTGATAACAACATATTATATATTATGCATGCTTTTATCCTGAAAATAAAACAAAAAAATAATGGCCCCAGCATGATTCGAACCCTGGTCATTGCATCAAACGTATACGCATCCTTCCACTGGGACAAGCATCAAGCTTGTGATAATAAACAAAACATGAAAATAATATTTGAAATCAAAATTTGAAATATGGACTGCGCGCCAAGCCAGTCATCTTCTTCCTCAAAATTCGTAGGATTTTCCTGCGAATATTATTACAAATTTTCCTGCGAAGAATATTTTCCCAGCAAAACCTATGAACATCAACAAGCAATGAAAACGTACAATTTCACAAAATTGAAAACATAAACACATTCCAGAGGTCCATTCAAGTCTAGCCATGATCTTAGAAATCATTTATATTTTGTAAATCACGAAACCCCAATTCTTGGTCAAAACCCTAACTATGGTGAATTTCGTTTTAGGCCATGGAGCTTCACCAATTCATCCAGATTTCATCTATAGTCATGGACAAACAAGTTTACATAATCAAAAGTCAGTAATATGCAATGAACTGTTAGAATCGAAAAAAATATATTCAAGACAAAGTTTGCTTCGGGTTGGCCAATATGGTGGACATGAGATGCATATGTGTGATGCTTTAGCTTCAGGGATGTCCATAGAACATGTCTATGTTCTTAGTTTACCTTGAAACCTCTTATATGGAAGAATCCGAATCTCACTTTTTGCTTGAAATTTGAGTTTTGAAACTTACACTGTGGCTGCTTGATTTTCGTGAATGAGGACTAGGGTTATGCTTAGTATATATGTGGGAGTGATTTAGGTCAGAAACATGGATGGGTTGTGTGGATATTTGATCCAAAAAAGATTGAAATTGATCAAGTGTTAAAAGTCAAATATTTGCTCTTGAATGCTTGCTTTTTTGGGATAATTCACATGATTTCATTCCTCTTTGACTCCAATCACCCTTTAAGACTTTCTAGATTCAATCACAAAAATATATCTTCATGTTTAATATTTTATTTAAATTTAAAATGATTTTAAATGTAATAAATCATAATAAATTAATTAAATAAAATAAAAAATATGAAAATATCATGGAAATTTCGTGCATGTTATTATTGTATGGGTTGGGTCATAATTTGGCCAGCCCATTTGGAGAAAATTGCTTTTAGGCCCTCTTTTTCAATATAAACCCTCACAAAATTGCCCAACTTTGCAAGGACACATCTCCCTCAATTTTAAAGGTATGAGGGTGTTCTTGGACTTTTTGGAAATCTTGAAGAGTCCTCTAAACAACCCCATTGGTTTCAGGTCCATATCATTTACCAATCTCAAGTTATGCCCTTTTGAAGTTGTTGACTTTTTGTTGACTTTTGAAATGACCTATAATGTCCTAGATCATATCTTTCAAATGAAGCATTTTTGGGCTTAACCTTCAACATCAAAGTTGTAGGGAATTCAATTTCCTTCAAAATGAGCTTTGGATGGAAACTTGGTGATGAAGTATGTGAAAGTTATGCCTGGTCAAAGTTCAGTTGACTTTTACTGAGGAAACCCTAATTTAGAAACTCCTGATTATTGATGATCTGGAATCTCCTTGATGAATCATGATCAACCCTTGATCAAATGATGAATTTTACTTCATATACTTGATGTTGGGAAAAAATCATGAAGTTTGACTTTGGTTTGACCACAGTTGACCTCAGTTTGACTTTTTAACTGCATTGACTGATTTTGACTTATCTGATCATCTGACTGAGCAAACTTTTGAGAAAAGTCTTGAAACTTGACATGGGGATTCTTACACACATATAAGATGTTATGAAACTCACTTGAGGTATTGGAAGTCCATTTAGCCTGATTAAAGTCAAAACCCTAGTTTTGGATGCACTGCTTAGGAGGTGCATTGTCTGAGGGAATTGTCAACTCCTTTGACCAATTGTGAACTTTGTGAACCTTGTGGATCATCATAAACTGTCTTGTGAACCTCATGGGAGGTATTGTGAAGCTTGTGAACCTTGTGAACCTCCTGAAGTGGCTTTGTAGACCTCATGGACCTCAGGAAAGCTTTGTAATCATTATGAAACTTGTGAACCTTGTGAACCTTCATAAAGTAACTTGTGGACTTCATGAATCTCAAGGAAGGTTTTATAAATGTAGAGAAACTTGTGAACCTTGTGAACCTTCAAGAAGTTACTTGTAGACTTCCTGAGCCTCATGAAAGGTATTGAAAGTATTGAGAAACTTGTGAACCTTGTGAACCTTCATAAAGTGACTTGTAGACTTCATGAACCTCATGAAAGGTTATGCAAGTGTTGGAAAACTTGTGAACCTTGTGAACCTTCTTATAACACAAAGTCTTGTACTGTGAGGGCAAATTTTGGGGTGCAACAGGTACCTGCAAACCTTTAAATAGCCCAACCCCCTCACAGGTGGTGTTCTAAAACAAGGATCCTCAGACTTGGATCAGTTATGAGAAGTGTAAACACTTCTAACCCGGAGGTACAGTGTTTACAATAACCATAAAAGTTCCTCCTCTAATTCACCTCAGTTTCTGAAGGTCAATACTAAAGGTCATCCAGACTTAGCAGGCTTCCCAGATAGCCCTAGTACTGCAGGAAATCTGCAACACAGAGTTCTCAAGAAGAAACCCATATCTGAACCGTGTTTCATATTCCCGCACCAGACCGAGATGGAATGGGAAAGAATATGAACCACTCTAGCCTAGGTGTCACTCAGGTCCCAGGTATAGGACCTTAACTCTCAATAGAACACCCACCCACCAAAGCAACAAACAGATCCAGCCAGCACAGTATGACAATATGATATATGCAAAGCTATAAAGAAAAGCAATAAAGCAACTGTACATAAAGCAGAAATAAAACATATACAAACACAGATAGCACATAACACCCCAGTAAACACAAATCAATCAAGCGCTAGGAGGAACCCACAAAAAGAACCAGAAGCCCTGGTTACAGTATAAGTCTCCCCAGCAAAGTCGCCAAGTTGTCGCTCCCAAAAGATGAGACCGGGCTCAAATATGGTACAGACGCGAACGGTCGGCGAAAGGAAAAATGAGAACACACAGCAGTGAACTCACTGGAAAAGAAAAGAGTCGCCAGCTAGGCATTTTTATCCCGGAGGAAAGGCAATGCTGCATAGACCTAGAAAGATATGGATAAGACGGTTGCGAACCAGAGAGACTGAGAAAGGGGGTTGGTTACAACCTGGGAAGGTATTAGCACCCAGATTGTCCGTCGTATTCGACGGGATCCACGCTTAAAAGATTTGTGTTTTAAAGGGGTAGGGTCAGTGCAATTTGTGTATAAAAGAGCTGGAGAAGGATGTACAGGTGTCAGTGTAAAAGAAAGTGATGTGTGATATATACAGTGTCAGTGTAAGAACAAGAATAAGATGCTCAAGATCATGAGGCTTAAAGAATAATGCTGGAAGGAGGGGGGATATACATAGACTTTTGTTCGATAACTGTTAAATTATGCCTACGTATCCTCTTGTGCAATGAGGAAGTCAGAACACCGTAGTTCGACCCAAAGAGACTGAAAGATGAATTGACTGGTGAACTGCTTGCTTGTCTATGCTCAAGTGTATGACCTGTCTGGCTCAGGTGCTAACTGTCTTGCATTAGACGGAAGAAGCAAGTTCTCGTTTGTGAGTGAAGATGATGAGAAAAGAATCCCGGAGGAGACGATTATTGTTTGTTTTTGAGTTTTCAGTCTTTTATTGCTTTTGAAAGTTTGTCATAAGTTAATGAGCTTAAGCCTAAACCAATGGGTTAGTAAACTCATCACATCCTCCCTCTGATTAGGGGTAATGAGAATACCTTAAGTGTGAAGTCAGATTCTCACACTTAATCACCTTTGATGTAGGATTAAGATCATTAACCTACTTGTGATTATTTAAATGTTTTTGGTGTTTTTGTTTAGTGTTGAGTAATGAGATTAAGCCATAATCAGGGATTAAACAGACTCATTACACCATCCTAATAGAAGGATAATAGATGAGAATGTTTAAGCTGAGGAAAGCTCCTCGACTTAATCCATGATTAGGGATTAAACTCATGACAAAACAAGCCTTTGTTAAGTGGATTTTATTTAATGATATGATGATGAAGTGAGTTTTAGGGTTTGTAAGACAACTTGAGGGGGACTTGTCCATTAACACTAGGGTTAGTCCTTCTTAACCAATTGAGGAAGAATTAGAACCCTAATGTAAGGCCCAAGTTACAAGCCTGATGTCTTGATGGTTATTGAGTGAATTGATTAAAGGATTTAAACACATTAAGGGTTTAACACTTAGGATTAAAGTTATACACTCCATCCTAATAGAAGGATGCAGGCATAAGCTTAATCACAAAGCCTTAAGGCCTTTAGGGTTTAGTCCCTGATTATGAGGTGAGAAGAGAAGACTCAAAGGAGACACAAAGGCAAAACTAAATGGGGGACTAATCAAAACCCTAATCATTGTCATGCTTGGTTGTTCCTAAGGTTTGTGAGGTTTAACAAGAAAGATCTTCAATGGAACCACCAGGAAGCAGATGAAAGGATCAGGAGAAACAAAGTAACTTGCTTCATTTAAGAAGGCAAGTCACTTGAAGAAAGAAAGTAAGAAGAATAAGAATGAGCAAGCTCAATCTTAAACACAAGATAAAATGCAGCATGGATGCAAGAGGGAGATGAGAAGAAAATGTGAGAAGTGAAGGCAAATTCACTTCTCAAGGTTGCTTACCACCTGAAAAGTTAGTGAAAGAAATGCAATGCAATGCCAAATGGAATGAAATGGCATGATGAGAAACAAAACCAGAAGCACATACATGATATTAATTATGCTATGAGATGCTACAAACATGAGACAACACATGGGATGATCATACAAGCTTATGGATGCAAATGCAACAAGTTAAGAACCATGAACATACATGAAAAGTTATGGAATGCATATGGCATACAACATGGCAAATGCAAGATGCAATGATCAAACATGCTTTCAATATGTCTTAAGATGTTAAATGAATCAAATGGATGCATAAAATGTCATGGCAGGTCAAGGTATGAATGCAAATGCAAGATGGATGCATATGGAAGTTCAAATTAGGGTTTATGATCAAAGCATCAAACAAAAACCAAAATCAGAAGCAAACATCAAGATAAAAAATTTAAAATGCACTCAAAGGATCCCTAAACCTATACTAACTCACTGCCCAAAGGAGAAGTTCCAACTCTTAACCTAATTCAAGTTATGATTTCCCTAAGTTTTCTAGGGTTTTAGGGTTCCTTAACAAGAAAAATGCCAAACAAAAGGAAAATGAAAGATCAAATCATGCCAATTTAATCTCACATACTACATGCTAAACACAATGTAATGCAAAAAGAATCAAGGTCCAACTCTCAAAGGTTAGGCAGAAATGATTTTTGGAAGTTTAGATCAAAATAATGCATTAAAATGATTTTAATTCTATGAAAAATTCTCAAAATGCATCAAGATCAAAAAATAAATTTGGTTTGAAGGTTGGACAATGTTTCTAAATGGTTTTAAATGTTTCATGAATTTTTTGGTGATTTTTAAATACCTAAATGTATTTTTTAATTAATTAATTCTCATTAATTAATTAAAAATAAACCTTTAAATATTTAAAAATATTTTTGAATGCAAAAAATAAAAATAAAAATATTTTTGGTTTCTGAAATTAAATAAAAGTTTGTATAAAAAATTTCAGAATTTTTAAATTGATTTTGCTATTTTTAATAAAATGGAGAAAGAAATACAAAATAAATGAAATAAAAATTAAAGAAAATGAAAAGTATTCACATCCAACGCATCAGATTCAAAGTTGGGAGGAAGCTATTGACTTGGCACGTGAATCAAGGGTCAGGATCATTTCTGGCTTAAATCAGGTTTTACGAATTAAATAAATGGGATTAATTAAGTTAATGGAGATTAGGGCAAATGGATGCATCTGGGCCACACAACCGCGCGCCAGTCAGCCTAAGTCAACGGATCCAACGCACTAGATTCAAACTCTCATTAATGACAGGATTAAACCCTAATCATTTTCAGGTGGCCGGAGAAGACCTCCGGTCGTCTTCTCCGGTGGGAACCCCACCTGAAAATTTCCAAAACCTTCAAAACTTTACTAAAACGAAATCTAAAAGAACAAAAATCATCCCCACATCCCCCTGAATCAAAACCCTAACTCAAAACTCATTTATCTTTCATCAATCGCATGAATCGAAAGCAAACATTTTTAGGTCAGACAAGTTTCAGAGTGAGATTAAATGCTTATTTCTCAACCATTTTCAAAACCAAAAACATCAGAGTGATCAGTGAATCATGAAGAACAACTTAGGAACTTAAAAATCCATTTCTGGAAAAAATGTTCATGAAGCTACCTGAGTTTGAAGCTTTTCAGTTTGCAACTTTCTGACCTCTTCTCTTTGTGCAATCCACTCCTTTTAGGCCCCTGATGACATCTTGATGCTTAGAAAGAGTTTGTGATGGTTGGTTTGGAAGTTTGAAACAGTTCTGATCAAGGTCAAGTGAGAATCGTATTTGTGATTCTATGGCTTTCAGGCTGTTTTGAGAGTTGGGTTGTGTTCAGTGAAGCATGGTGAGATGGTTCATGAAGTTTGTTTGTGTGTTTGTGGCCTGTGGGATGTGTTTCGAATGCTTTTGCTTTTGAGGGTGAAGATGAGAATGTTGTGTTGCTGTGTGTTTCAGGCTTGCTCCTCGTTATGTTTAGCTTGCATTTGGTTTGTATAGAGAATTGGGATTGGTCAGATGACATGACATGTCCTTTATTGATTGGTATGGGTGCTTTTGCTAAAATGTCAACTTTGTGTAAGAAGGGCATGGGCAACTTGCTAGCCTAGTACAAGGAGGGTGTGCTGCGCAGCATGATGAGGGAAAAGGGCTAGGGTGGTTCAGCAAACTAGCCAGCAAGTGGGTGAGGAGATATGATGACTTTTGCAACTTGGTTCACTTTGGTTCTCATGAAAGAAACTTGATCCATGGGCCATAAAACATGTGATTCCTTGGGTGCATTCTGAACTTTAGATGTTGTGTGATCATGTTGTGTGGATTATAAGTCCATTTGATGACTTAATTGGCCTTGAGAAGTGAATTTGCAACTTTGCCTCTTTGGTGCATGACTTGAATTTTAGTGATTTTTGCCAACTTTGACAAACCATAACTTTTGATCCAAAATGAATTAGGTCATGTTCTTGTACTTTTTGAAAAGGGAAAGATCTATTCTACAACTTTCATGGCCAAAGTTTTTCCATTTGAAGCTTTTTTGAATCAAAAAGTAAGGGTTGAAAAAGTTGCATAAAATGACATTTTCATTAAAAGCCAAACTTGCCCAAAAAGTCAACTTTGCAAAAGACTTGAAATTCTTGAATTTTGTAAACTTACAACCTCTTCTATGATCAAATAAAGATCATATACAATCACAATGATGAAGAACACCCCTTGGTTGGGTCATTGGGGGCCTCAGATGCCCTGATTTTACACTGACTTGTCCAGAAAGTCAACTCCTGATCAGATGACTTACCCATGGAATTTCTTCATGAAAATTGATATGCATACTCCCTATACCATATAGAGACCAATAGAAACAATAATGACCAAAAAAATTGGAGTTATGGCCTCTGAAACCAAAACCCTAATTTTAGGTCATCTGTGCAGTCAAGCCTGGCTCTGCTTCCATACCAACCCCAGTTCTTGTGATTCTTTGGCATTCTTGACTTTGAGAGGATATGATATGATACTTGAACACATATGGACCCCTTTGAAGTTATTGATTACCTTTGGAGTGGCTCAAGAAGCTCTTGGATTGCTCAGATCACAAACCCTAGATGCAGATGACTTAGAAACAATGCAGTGAATCAAAAATGTACCATGAGATAGTATGATTGTGTTTATGCATTATGGAATGATCACAAGCCATGGTGTGAATGGGTGAGGGCAAATTTGGGGTGTTTACAACCTACTGGATCTAGTTACTTCAGGGTTCAACAAAGACATGATGAGTGTCCTATTCCAGTTCTTTGATCCTAAGTATCATTTCTTCACATTCCCCGATTATCAGCTGGTGCCCACAATGGAAGAATTCTCCAAGTTACTTGGGGTACCTATCCTTGATCAGAAACCCTTAACATGCTTATAGAAAGAGCCTAAACTTGAAGTCATTGTTGCAGCCCTACATTTGAAGAAATCAGACATTGTCCTAAAAACGAGAAGTGGAGTTAAGGGTATTCTTGCTAAGGTATTGATGGAGAAAGCTCAGGTGTTCTTGGATGCTATGAGCTATGATGCTTTTGAGGAGATATTAGCCTTATTAATCTATGGCTTGGTGTTGTTCTCTAATCCAGACCAGTTCATAGACGTACACGCCATCAACATATTTCTAAATCACAATCATGTGCCTACATTACTTGGAGACATCTTGCACTCTCTTCATACTCGTACTACTAAGGTGTGAGGAACTCTGATGTGTTGCATACCTCTATTATCTAGGTGGTTTATTTCTCACCTTCCTCGATCAGTGATGAAGAATGAACAAGGGTTAAGGTGGTCTAAGAGGATCATGTCACTTTCTCATTCAGACATTCATTGGTGCTCTCGATCTATGGAGAATGTTACTATCATCGATCGTTGTGGAGAGTTCCCTAATGTGTCACTCCTTGGCATTAGAGGGGGCATTAGCTATAACCCTTCATTATCTCTACGTCAGTTTGGTTATGCTCGGAGTAATGGTCCTCATGACATGCGTATTCAAGGAATTGTGTTTGATTATGATAGTGATCTTCAAGGTTACCGTCAAAGGTTCATACGAGCTTGGAACAAGGTGAACAAAGTTGTTAGCAAAACTATGGAACCAAAGTACTTCATTCCTATGTAACCTTACCTCAGATGGGTGCGATCTCGTGCTCAGAATCTTATGATGCCATATCCTTCTGTCCTACCAGTTACTATGGAGCCTATTGTTTAAGGAGATGTTCCTTACACCATTCTCCATCCTGATATGACTACTAATCTGGAGGAGCTACAGAAGTTTTGGATCCAACTGAAGGAGCAAAGGGATACTTTTGAGACTCAGTTCAGAGCTAGTCAAGAAAGAGTGTTGGAGCTGACAAAGCAACTTCACGAGGAGTGGAATCTCAACACCTACCTCAACACAAAGAGGAAGCGTCCATGGGAGACTTAATTTTCAGATGTTTTATTTTCTTTATAAATTTCGTTTATTTTAATTTGTAAGCCCAAGGGGAAATATTATTTCAAGCCTACTAATAAGAGTTTTGTTTTTGTTTGTTTTAACAAATTTAAATTATGTGGTCCTTGAAAACACTGCATATGCATCTACATACCATATCATTGCATAACAGGTTGTCACTACAGGTTTCGCATCTCCTCGCTGTTTATTTCATCAGAAATGGCTCTCGAACAATCTGTCAAAGATCTCCAAGCCCAGATTGCTCAATTTCAAGGGGTGATCCTGAATTTGTCCAAGGGGCAAGAAGAGTTGAAAGCCCTCCTCACCAAGGACATGAAAAAGAAGAATCCTGAAGACAACAAAAGTGATCAGTTGGAACAACTGCAAGCTGAGATGGCAGAGATAAGAATCTAGATGAATGATCAGGGGGCTCTTATCCAAAACTTAGACCGGGGGCAAGAAGAGCTGAGAATCTTTGTCAATAAACTTCAAGGTAACAGAGTCGGGAATCAAATCACCAATCAACCTCCGATGAAACAAGCTGACTTTGTTGAAAGGAATATAAGGATAAGAGAAGGAAAGAGACAGGCTACTACTGATGGTTCTTCAATTTAAGAAAGAAAGTCTTGTAAGGTTAATCCACCTCAACACAAGGAATGTAGAAGACAATTCATCCAATTCAGCACGCCAATGTTACAAATTTTGCAATGCTTGTTGGAGATGGAGCTAATTCCCTTGGAAAATTTTCCTCAAAAGCCCAATACTTCCTCTCCTTGCTATAATCACAATGCAAGGTGTGTATATCACTCCAACTGTCCTGGACATGACACTGATAATTGTTGGGCATTGATGAATAAGATTAAAGACCTTATTGACGAAGGAATCCTCGAGGTTACGCTAGAAGATAAAATTGAATTCTCCTATCGTCCATCAAATTTCCCAAGGTAGCAAGAAAGAAAGCCCGCCTATCCCTGTTGAAGTATGGGACGCCTTGGGACAACCAAGTGGAAAATTTGATTTCAGGGTGAAATATATTGCTCCTGAAAGTTCGCAAATTGCACTCGAAGACATTCAGCCAATTGGATGGGACCTCATTTGATTTATTTAGTTGTAATTTCTTTTGTTTGTCTAAGCATTTACTATTATGTTAAACTTTTTTTTCTCGTTAATACATTGCATATGTTTGTCTTGAATTAATCCATTCGTTTCACTAAATTTAAAATATGCTTCTTGCTTCTCTTTTGTGATACTTAACTCTTGATAAAGTTGTAAGCCTTTAGAGGGAGGATGACGAAAACAATACCATAATCTTATGCAGTATGCTTTTGAACAGACTATGTTGACGATGTACATGCATTGTTCAATTCCTAAACAGTGGAGATATAAGGAAGTTAATCCATAATCAACCCTTTTGAGCCTATGAAGTAGGAGTTTTCCTTCTCACTCAAATTAAAACCCTTAATCATAACCCGGGGCAGGGTAGTTCTTTGGTTAACTCAATTATGCTAATTTTCTATGTTGTACACAACTAATGATGGTTCCCTGTAATCATTAAACCTGACAGTCAATATCTAGATAAAGAAAAGTTCACTAAGTCAAAACCTATGAAGGAGACTTAGTAAAAAATTGAGACATCCCGCTGACTGTAATCTTGAAATAAACAGTTCAGGCAAAAGGAAGGGATAACAAAGGCAAAAGAAAAAAGAGGTCACTACAAATCCTCGACAAAAAAAAAGATGGCTGGTTTTCCAAATAAATTGTTGTCAATGTTACAATTCCAAACTCTTTTGGGAGCCTCAATGCATAAGTTAACTGAACATAGGACTGAAGAACATCACGAAGGATGGGTTGGGTACAAATAAAATTTGAGCCTTTATCCTTTGTTTCTTAAACCGTGAACCAGGCCACGTTACAACCCTTTAAAAGTCCTAACTGAAGCAGGGTTAGTTCGAAAGCATACTGCTACAAAAAGGTATCCTGACTCCTTTAGGGCTTATTATAAATCTTGAGTAAATATCACAGTTTTATAAATATTGTTTTGCTAAAATAAATCTTTTTCAAAACTTTAAGACAGACATAAGCATTGCATTTTGAATATCATTGTTTTCATATAACTAAGTGTTTGATAGCAAATAAGTTTACATGATGAATATTCAATAAACCAAGGTCCTCCCGATAGACAAAGTTACTTTATGGATCAAAGCCAATGTATACAAGGGGGAATTGTAACTAGCTTCCACTCAAGGGGGCATGACATGTTACTGTCCAATTCATTGGAGGCAATCAGATCAAGATTCAAATATGCTTAAGTAGCCAGGGGCAGGTCTCTCTGTCTATCTGAATTACCAAAGGTAACATTACCAAGTTCACGATGCCAGGGGCATATTATTGTGGGGCATTTTGTTTGTTTCTCTTGAGGTAGCTTTTTCAAATACTATCATTTTGGGATAAGTCATCCTCAACTAGGGGCAACGCTCTCTTTTCAAATCTAATCAGTTGCAAGATCCTTAATATATACCCGAAGCGTATATGGTCCACCACAGTCTGAAAGCACGTTCCTCTCATTATATTGCCTTAATATTGGATTCTCAGCAGAAGCCATTGTGGAAATTAATTGTCTGTGCCAATAATATCAGATGGTGTCAGTATCATGTCTTCGGATCCAGTCATGATAATTCCTAGAAAATTACTCGGGGAAATCGAGAATATCAGAAGTTCTAAATCCATTGGTTACTTTGAATGAAATTGATACAACCCTATTTTCGAATTCAGGTTTACTTTTCCCCTGTAACTTAGGCGAAAACGTCTGTTGATTATGTATATATGCTTTTGAATATGATTGATGTTTACCAAAAATGCATAAAATGCAATAATAGTATTTTCCAGCGAAGATCGGAGATAGGAATCCAATGAATCTTCGTCGGTTCATCCCCATAGAGTAATCTTTATGGAAATTCTTACGGAATACTTCAAGTAGTATCTTGTACATCCAACCCTACGAAGTCTTCAAATAGTTTCATTTCAAACACAATATATCCTCCGAAGAATTGATACTTGACCAGATAAGTCTCCCAGAGCAATGTCCATCTCTTTTATCCTCAATCAGGATATTCAGGAACTTAATCCTTCAATAATAAGTACGACGAACGAAAACGGGAGATTCTAAGTATGATATTCCAAAACAAGATGGGAACGAAGTCTTCATATTCCTCAATGACGAATCGAGATTTATTTTCCCCAGCCAGCAGTTGTTCTACGAAGCTATTCATGCGCCTCAACTACATAATTCATACATACATCATCATATCATATCATACATAAGAATATCATCTTGCAAAGTGTTATATATATCATGATATTTGCATAGAACTAACCTTGTTTTTCAGGTTAATTCCCCAGCAGACGAACGTCATCAACAACTTATTCTTGGGTTGCTATATCCCCCCAACGGTTGCTTCAAACAATACCTTGGGATGCTTTATCCTCCCAAAAGCTATATCACAATACCGTGGGTTGCTTTATCCTCCCAAAAGCTATATCACAATACCTTGGGATGCTTTATCCTCCCAAAAGATATATCACAATACCTTGGGCTGCTTTATCCTCCCAAAAGCTATATCATAATACCTTGGGCTGCTTTATCCTCCCAAAAGCTATATCACAATACCTTGGGCTGCTTTATCCTCCCAAAAGCTATATCACAATACCTTAGGCTGCTTTATCCTCCCAAAAGCTATATCACAATACATTGGGCTGCTTTATCCTCCCAAAAGCTATATCACAATACATTGGGCTGCTCTATCCCCCCAAAAGCTATATCATAATACCTTGGGTTGCTTTATCCCCCCAAAAGCTATATCATAATATCATGGGTTGTTTTATCCCCCCAAAAGCTATATCACAATACCTTGGGTTGCTTTATCCCCCCAAAAGCTATATCATAATACCTTGGGTTGCTTTATCCCCCAAAAGCTATATCACAATACCTTGGGCTTCTTTATCCCCCCAAAATTTATATCATAATATCTTGGGCTTCTATAAACCCCCAGGATAATCTTGGGCTGCTACATCCCCCCAAGATTGCATCAATCTACTCTTTGGACAACTTTATCCTCCAAGAAGTATATCTGAAGAAATTTTTCTCCTAATGGCATCGTTAAGACCATTACATAAATATAACCAACCAACAGTGTTACTCTACGCATCGGCGAGTGTAAATTTTTCGGTTTTTGTGTTCAATCCCCTTCAACCTTCAAGTCACGAATGGCATGCATGCCAATCTAACTCCTCAGGTTTCAAAAAATTGAACAGGGGCAGATGTTGTACCTCAAAATTTGCCCTCCCACAATAAAATCAATGTGTCTAAAGAGTTCTCTCAAGGTTCACAAGGTTCACAATTGGTCAAAAGGATTGAAGACAAAGCCTCATCCTGAACAATGGATCTTAGAACTAGGGTTTTGAGTTTACCCAAGAATAGCGGACTTCCAAAGCCTCAAGTGGGCTTCATAACATCCTATATACCTTAAATAATCCTCATGTCAAGTTTCAAATCTTTCCCAACAAGTTTGGTCAGTCAGATGCTCAGATACCTAAAAATCAGTTAACTTGGTCAGAAAGTCAACTGAGGTCAACTATGGTCAACTCAAAGTCAAACTTCAAGATTTTTTGTCGACATCAAGATTATGAGATAAAATTCATCATTTGATCAAGAGTTGATCATGATTCATCAAGGAAATCTCAGATCCTAAAGAATCAAGAAGTTTCTAAATTAGGGTTTCATAGTAAAAGTCAACTGAACTTTGACCAGCCATAACTTTCACATACTTCATCAAAAATTTCTCATCCAAATCTAATTTTGAAGAAATTCAATCCTCTACAACTTTGTGTCTCACAAGCCAAGCCTAAAAATGCTTCATTTGGAATGTATGAGCTAAAACATTATAGGTCCTTTTGAAAGTCAACAAAAAGTCAACTTTTTCCAAAGCTCATAATTTGAAAATATTAAACGATATGGACATGGTACCAAAGAGGTTGGTTAGAAGACACTCTAAACTTTCTAAAAAGTCCAAGAACACCTTCATAACCGTAAAATTGAGGGAATTGTGTCTTGTCAAAGTTTGGAAATTTTCAAGGGGTGTATGAAGCAAAAAAGGCCTTAACTTCAAATTTTTCCAAATGGGCCCATAAAATTGCAGCCCAATATCAAAGATAAAGGCATGCACGACCCAATGACCATTTATTCTGATTTTATAATTTTATTTTATATTATTTTGGATTTTATTTGTTAAAATTCAATTTTAATAAAAATCAAATATGAAAAATCAAATAATGGATCAAATATTTGTTCTAGAACCAAATATATGACATTTAAAGTTGATTGAAGAGATCCAAAATCGTGCACAATCAAAATAGCAAGGATTTATGAGAATTTTGAAGCATTTATGGTTGATTGTTTCTTCACCCTCAGGCAACTCAAATCCATGAACCATAGGCCCATATTATGACCTAATTGCGTTCACTACATATAGAAAAACATAAAACAATACAAGGATACGAATTTGCAGGCCAAGAACACAGGATTCCACTTCAAAATTTATTTTAAAAAAAACAAATTCGGTTTTCAAGCTAGGGGCTTCTTCCAAGGAATTTCAAGGTTGCAAATAAACCTTTGAGACTTCCAAAACATACTTGCATCATCAAAACCATCAAATTCATGACTTATGATTCTAACTAAACCGTCTTTTCTTTTACTTTTTATTTTTTTTTCGATTTCGTATAAATACTTGATATTAATCACATTTAACCATTGATTTGTAATCCTTGCATGATAAAGAATGTTTCTGGACAATTTCCTTGGAGGTTTCGAGGCGGATACGCGGTCCGCCATTGTTAGGGTTTCGAATTCGAAATTGGGGATTATCGATTCAGGCTATTTAAGAACCTTTAAATGCCTTGGTTGAGTTGTATACATCATGGGTAATCAATTGGAGTCATTGTATTGGATTGATTTTATGTGTTCGTCCTGTTTGAGATTTTGCAGGTTTTGTGCGTAAGAAAATTCGTAGGAAAAGGCGTGGGAAAATTTGCAGGAAAACCTGCGAATTCATAGGTTGATGAAGCACGCGCGTGCGAATTTGTTTTTTATTATATATTGAATTCTTGGTATTTTACATCAGTTAAAACATAGCTGGTCTGGTGGATGAAGCACGCGCGTGCGAAGGTCGAAACCTGGGTTCGATCCCCAAGTTCTTTTTTTTAACATTTCCTTCTATTTTTCAGGTTTATTATTTGTTGATTTTGGTTCATGGAAACCTCAACGCGCGCATGTGGCTCCGTTGGCAAAGACATTGTCTTGGAGGTACAAGCCTCTGGGTTCGAATCTCAGGTCCCTTTATTTTGTGATTTTGTTTCTTTTTCTTTCTTTTCCTTTTGTTTTCTATTTTAATTCTTTAAATAAATAATTAATTAGGATTAATCAATAATTAACTCAAACTTTATTTATTATAAAAACTTTTCTTAATCAAACTTCATTAATCTTTTTTATATAAAATACTTAGTTTTCTTTATAAAAAAAAGGTTAATAAATTTTTTTTTATAGTTTAATCTGTAAATAAAATAATAATTTAGTTAATATTTTTCTAAAAAATGCTTAATAACATTATTTTATTTAAATTCTTAATTATTTCTTTAATAATAATTGTGTACATAATTAAATTTTTTTTCATAAGTTAATAATAATTAATAATTAGTTTAATTTTCCTTTAAAATCTAAATCTTCTCTAAAAAATCAAATTTTCTTAACTAACCCTAATTTTTGCTTAAAAACCTAGTTTTTTTTCTCTAACCCTATTTTTAAAACTTAATTAATTTATTTTTGCTTTCTTATTCTTTCTTTATTTTTATTTTTGTCTTATTTTAATTATTAGAAAAATGTATAGGCTATTATTATTGTAATTTATTTTTCTGCTATTATTATGTATCTGTCCCAAAGCGATGTAATAGCGTAGGACTTACTGTTTTCTTTTTGCATTTTATTTATTTAATTTAATTTACATGGTTAGTAAATAGGGAGTGAAAAGAAATATATAATTAAAAAGGACTTAGTTAATTTAATTAAATATTTGAATAAAATCACTCACACACATAAGTCGATCTACCATCGCCGTCTGCACCTCCTAGGGTTACCCTTCTCAGTTGCCTTAATATGGTCAAGTCCCTCGAAAATAGGGTGTTTTAAGCAAAACTCATATCCAAATAAAATCATATAGTCCCTCCCCGGTTTAAAAGATCAAGTCCCTACGATGTTGCCTACGATAATGATCTTGTCCCTTCGGTTTAAAAGATGATAGTCCCTCCCAATTGCTAAAGACACCCCTCCAGTTGCTTTCATTGACCATACGATGACCCTACGTCCGTCCCTTAATAAAATCCAAGGTAATGACTACCTACTTCTTAATAGTAGGGACAATCTTACCCTTGAAAGAACATACAAGAACATGAAAGACTTAGTCTAGGGTAAGAACTCTAAGTTACTGACTCACGCCCTTTAAAAATACTTTTCACACCTCACTTTTTTCAAATATCTTCAAAAATAAGGCTTTGTATACATCCATACGAGGATCATTACAAAGTACTTAGAAAAATTTCTAAACACACACTACACTTTCCTTTTTCAAACAAATAAGTGAGCTAAGTAACTAAGAGCCCATGGATAACCATGGATATAAAGGGTGCTTACACCTTCCCTTTATATAACCTAACCCCCGAACTCAAATCTTTTAAAAATAGGTCTTTCATGTTCTTTTATGTCCTTTCCATTTGGATAAAATAAAAGTAGGTGGCGACTCTTGCTATTCGCAACATAAATAGAAAGTCAGTTCTCCCACCGTGTTACATTAGGTGACCAAGTTTTTGAAAAGGTGAAAGATGTACGTACTGAGTTTGACAATCCTTTTGCACATAAGGTTGTCAAGGGTGGGTGGAAGAAGAGGTCGATATTTTTTGAATTGTCATATTGGAAGTCTTTGTACGTGAGACATTTTCTCGATGTTATGCATATTAAAAAAAATGTATTTGAAAGTGTTATTGGTATGTTACTCAATATAAAAGGAAAGTCTAAGGATGACCTTAAAGCAAGGGAGGACATGTTAAAAATGGGAATAAGAACTGAATTAGCACCCATGAAGAAAGGAAGACGAACATATCTACCACCTGCTGCTTTTACTCTATCTAGAAAAGAGAAAAAAAATATTGTGTAAGTTTCTGAGTAAAGTTAAAGTTCCAGAAGGATACTCTTCAGATATTAGAAGACTTGTGTCTATGAAAGACCTTAAGTTGAAGAGTTTAAAGACACATTATTGCCATGTTATAATGGAACATTTTCTACCAATAGGTATACGTTCTATTTTGCCAGAAAAAGTAAGAAGCGCCATAACTAAATTGTGTTTTTTCGTTAGGTCAATTTGTAGTAAGGTGATCGATCCTGAGATCTTACCAACACTAAAAAAAGAGATATTTATTACTTGGTGTGAGCTTGAAATGTATTTTCCTCCCTTTTTTATTTGACATAATGGTACATCTAGTTGTTCATCTTGTGAAAGAGACACAGTTGTGTGGACCAATTTATATGAGATGGATGTACCCTACTGAACGTTATATGAAAATATTAAAAGGGTACGTGAAAAACCGAAGTCGACTAGGGGTGTATTGTTGAACGATACATTTTTGAAGAAGCGGTTGAGTTTTGTAATGAATATTTGTCCAATGTTCAATCGATTGGACTTCCCAAAGCTCGTATTTTCGAGAAAAAAAAGGAAGGTAAAAAATTAATTGGAAATAAAATTGTGACAGAATCAAGGGATGAATGGGATCAAGTCATTTGTATGTTCTGCACAATGATAATGAGGTTAAACCATATGTTGAAATGCACAAGGATGTACTCCGAAGGTTAAATCAGAACAGAAATGAAAATTAGATAGTACGAGAGCACAACATAGTTTTATACAATGATTAAAGGATCATATTTATTCGAAGCGCTCTTCAGATCCTACTTTAGTAACATAAAGGTTGAGATGTTTGGCATATGGTCTAAGTTTGCATGTGTTTTCTCATAGCGCATACACAATTAATGGATACATATTTTATACCAAAGAACAAGATGATAAAAGTACTATGCAAAATAGTGGTGTCACCGTGCTAGCTGAAGCAATGCATATATCAAGTATGAAGGACTTAAACCTCAAATATGCAAATTTGTCATATTTTGAAGTTATTGAGCACATTTGGGTGTTTGATTACTAGAAGTTTCAGATTTCTATCTTTGGTTGCAGGTGGGTAAATAGTAGTGGCATGCGAATGGATAAGTCTGGATTTTTGTAAGTGGATCTTAATAGGGTGGGGGTACAAAGATGAGCCTTTTATTTTAGCATCTCAAGCTAAACAAGTGTTTTATGTCACTGACCCGGCGAGTATGAAATGGTCTATAGTGCTTTTATCTAACAAAGTGGTTGATGATAGCGGTGTAAATCAATGTGATATTGATGTTGAGAATGAGTCGTGCATTAGATGGAATGAGTTGAATAGAAATAATCAAGATGAGGATCTTATAGCGGATGAGTCATATATCAGAAATGATCATAACAAGGGAATCTGGATCAATTCATTCGTTAGTATTGCTAAGAAATAAGTAATTCATATTCCAACCAAGAAAAGAAAGAGATATTAGTGAAAGAGGTAATATAATAAAATGTTATATATTATGTCACTTTTAATAAATTTATATGCTCTTCTTTATTTTTCATTTATATATATATATATATATCACTTGGTATCATAATTTATAGCTTAGACAAGTACTTTCATTATAATTTATATTTGATATCCTTGGTTTCTTTATTACAGGTTAGATGGCTACTAACGAGGATCACCCACATGATGATGATTCTATTCATGATGGACGTAAAAAGGTATATACAGAAGAGAACATTAAAAGAGGAATAACAGTTATGAAGAAAGTGATTTGTGCTAGAGATCGAGGCATCATTTTAGATGTGCATTGGATCCTACAAGGCCAGCTTATTGAGCCTAACGGTTATACCTTGACAAGTTTCATTGGTGCACTTGTAAGGAATGAGATTCCAATTACTTGTGATGATTGGAGAAATAAACAGTTGAACGAAGCCAAAGAAAAAATTTGGACTAGGATAAAGGTACCATAATTATGTCTTTAATTATGCCAACTAATTATTTCTTTTAAATTACTTGTACTAACGCACAATGTGTATGTTTTTCTTAGAGGTGTTTCAACATTGATGATGATAGAAGACCTTTTTATCTCAAATTGGTCGGAAAGCTACTAAGAGGGTTTAGAACATTTTTATCAACCAAGTTTCTTAGGGATGTAAATGGTAATTTTGTTGATGCAGAGCTTCCATCTAAATATGGAAGTTTGATTTCACAACAAGAATGGGACACGTTTAAATACAAACGAAAAACCCAAGAATTTAAAAGTATAAGTGAAACAAATCAGGAAAGAGCATCAAGTCCCGCGTATCCATACAGAAAATGACGTGTTGGATATGGACGCTTAGAATAATCTATGGTAAGTATCTATAAATTTCAATGATATACTTGTTCATCATATGTTATATTTGATCATATTATTTGGCTTAATGTGTAGTTACAAAAGGAGAATAGTTCTGAAACATCTCTTCCTGCACATGTTTTGTGGAAGGAAGCCCGTGTGGGCAAGTCTGGAGTTGTTAAAGAATATATTCTACAAGTATTTGAGAAATGTGTCAGTATAACATTATTTTTTTAATTAAATCAAAAATTTATTAACATATATTTGACAAATATTCGATACTCATCTGATTTTCAGGAGGCTTTATCTCGGTCTTTATCTCCAGATGATTCCAGGAGCATACTTAGTTAGGCATTAGATGTCCGTGAGTATTTTGGTCGGGTGGGGGTAAGGAATTTGGGATCACTCTGACATCCTTGAATATTAAAAAACAAAAGGATCCTAGTAATAAAGAACTTCAGCAAACATTGGAAGCACTACAAGCTGAAGTTCATGAATTAAGAAAGGAAAAAGAAAGAGATAGCGCTTCAGGTTTTAAAGATGCTTCAGACAAAGATAGTATCAACTGTAACTTTCAACCAAATATTCCAGAGGTAATTATATATATTTTTATTAAATTTAACTATTAGCTTAAATTATTTAATTGACATATATACACATTAACAATGTCATATTTATTATTGGTTTTAGGGCATTTCCCCTTGTCACCTCTACTTATCGTCACCAACTTATCGGATACTTGGCAAGGGAAAATGTATAACACTTTGGGAGAATTAATTCACACTAGACCGCTCCCTACTGGATGTTTGAAAGTCCCGATTGAAATTGTTGTAGAGCTGGATGCATTATTACTATATCCTGACGATGTTTCAGATGCAACATTGGTGGGAGATGCAATAGGTTCGTTTGTTGCATGGCCGTCAAGCCTCATTAGCGTAGGATATGAGGTATGCTTAAAACCATTATGAACCTTTGTTAACCTTAATGTGTAGATTCAAAGTTTTTACGCGCATTTTACGTACATCTTTAACATGGTAATGTTAATTAGACTCCAACAAGATCTAAATCAAAAGATAAGGGGATTCCGCAGCATACAAAGTCTGTTGTTTCAAAAAAAGAGGTACATCACAATTATATGATATTTATGCATGGAAAATTTTAAATTCATGATCTTATACTTCATCTAACTAATTATATGATATATATAACTTCATGGTAAAGAGATTAGCAACGTTTCCACACCAAAAAAAAAGGTTGTTGTTAAGAAGACCGCGGCTAGAAAAAAACCTACCTCCAAGTATAGGTCGTGCCTTCAGACGTTTCTAGAATTGACAGATATTCCGAACGGAGGTATTCGTCTTATACATATGGAGGAAGGTATTTATGGCTTTGAATATGAACAATCAATTGGTAATGATGAATTTGAGCAAGTTATTCGTCATGAAGAATTAGGCGTCAGTGTTGTCAATACATATGTGAGGTATATCCGATCTACTTTATTATATTAATTGAACAACTTATTTACTTTATGTTTCAAATGAATAGTCTAATGTTAATGATGTTTTTATTTAAGGTTTCTGTATGACAAAGTGATGCGCCCACGTGGATTGGAGCAAAGATTTGCATTCTTAAGCCCTGCGTTTGTCAATTTATCTTTAATCACAAATAAACCAGATGAGGTCATGGTGTATGTACCCAACCTCTTTATGGCCAATAAAGATACGGAAAAGTTGTTCTTTTTACCGTTTAATACTGTGTTAGATTTTCATTCTAAATTCATCTATTTTAATTTTTTTTGTATTTTTACGTCATGTAGAAAGTTTCCATCTAACATTTATTTAATCGTACAGTGGACATTGGTTGTTGGCCGTAATTAATCCTCATAGAATTTGTGTATTATCTGGATTCGTTAGGAAATGATTGGACAATATACCTGTATATGAAGAATATGATTGACACGTAAATGAGATTGTTCTAAATATTCATGTGTATATTTATTTATTTATTTATGTGAATTGTTCTAAATATTCATTTATATTTTATTAGCATTATACAAGCTTTTCGAGCACAACGAGATATCCAAGTACCAAAGAGGAGAACCAACAACATTACATGGATAAGAGTGGAGGTATATTAATTATCATATTTTTTTATTATATTAGTGATGATACTTGATAAAATTTAGGATTTATCCATATTTTCTTTTCATGTGTAGTGTCCTCGGCAACTTAATGATATAGATTGCAGATATTTCATGTTGAGGTTTATGAGAGAAACTCTTTTTTTGGATCGATTAGAGACTCCATCTGATGTATGTATTTCTAACTTATGAGTTATTTTAATATTTAACATGTATTTCTCATATAATTAAATAGTTGAAACAAAATCAAACTATGGTATATTATTATGTAGTACTTTGATGAATTCAAGTGTGTGTATTACTCAAGAGATCATTTGGATGAAATTAAAGAGGATTGATGTCAATTCATTATGGAGCTTGGAGTTTTATAAGGTATATTGTACTCTTACTTTAATTGATGAGAATTTTGAGTATGTGTAACTTTGTAACTATAGACATTGTTTATGTCTTGTTTTAATTGAATTACAATCTTTTTGTGTTGTTTCAGGTTATATGTGCAAAGTAGAAGATAGATTGTTTCAGGTTATATGTGCAAAGTATAAGTAATATGTAGATTTAATTTGAAACGCTTTGTTTTGTTGGATGAAATGATTTGTATAAACTGTTATATATATATATATATATATATATATATATATATATATATATATATATATATATATATATATATATATATATATATATATATATATATATATATATATATATATATATATATATATATATATATATATATATATATATAAATTGGGCGTAAATTGGTACGTTTGTATAAATTGTTTCGTATATATTGGTTTGAAGCTCCAATTGTTTTGTATATATAAATCGGTGCGTAAATTGATACGTTTAAATAGGCAAAATTGGTGATATTTTTCTGCAAAATGTGGTAGAAAAACAGGTGCAAATTCTAGTTGAAAACTTGGTGAAAATTGTGGTTTAAAACAGGTGCATATAAATTGTATAAAACAGACAGCGTTTTTTTAAGTAATTTATTAAAAAAATTGTATACATTAGACAACGCTTTACACTAAAAGCGTTGTCTAAGTTGGGGTTTAGAAAACACTTTCACAAAAAGCGTTGTCTAAGGTGGGGTTTAAAAAGCGCTTTCACAAAAAGCGTTGTCTAAGGTATACCAAAAGAATGTCAAAAGCGTTGTCTAAAGTATACTAAAAAAAGGCAAAAAGTGTTGTCTAAAGCACCATTTAGACAGCGCTTTTACAATAAAAGTGTTGTCTAAAATATAAGAAAAACACTATCTATTGTAAAAGCGTTGTCTAAAGGATGTTTTAGACAACACTTTTTGAGTCAAAGCACCCCTTTAGATAACGCTTTTGACATTAACCAAAGCGTTGTCTAAATTTTTAGTTTCGTCAGTTTAGACAGCGCTTTTAAGCGCTGTCTAATGGCAAAAAAAGCGATGTCTAATATCTTTTATGGCATAGTGTATCCTAACCCATATATATAATAGCCTCCAACCCAATATTATAAAGGACTATTATAGATTATATGTCTAATGGCAAAAAAAAGCGATGTCTAATGTCTTTTATAAAAGATATTAGTGAAAGAAATGTGTCTAATGTGTCTATCTTTATTTATGCAAGCTACAGGTTAAGTCATATACATAAGATCAAACTCAAAATTTGTATAAATGTCTATCCTAATCTTCTAACTTGGTAATCCAAATAACAGAGTTCTAGCAACAACAAAAAATAGTGCATAAGTCAGGGTTAGGAAAAAAGATTAGATGATGGATTATATGTTTATATATCGCTTGTGATCTCTAGTCAACAAAGTCAACAAATTACAAATGTATTAACCAAAAAATTGGTAAGACCCATCTTTAAACATGTAATAAACAAGTTAAACATAACATATATGTACCAATTTAAAAGAGTGTGGAAGAATTTCATAATTCTCTCTCCTTTTATCGAGAAAATTTTATGATTCTTTATTTATATATTTTTAAGTTTCTCCTTAATCTCATAATGAATATTAAAATTATCTTTATTTTTAAGTTTCTCCTTAATCTCATGATGAATATTAAAATTATCTTTATTTTTAAGTTCGTGTTTGGCTGACGAATAAACATGGCAGCAATCAACCTATTTTTTACTACAAAGTTACATGTTTATTTTCTGTCAACTATTAGATTGTCGGTAAACAGGTGCTGCAAAAAACTGATTAATGCTTCATCAAGAATTAATCATGAAGCTAAGAAGGATATTGATAGTATGGCCGCTTCACTTTATTAACGGTTGATGTTAGAGAATGCATTTGATAATTGGTGTAGAAGAAAAGACAAATTAAAACCTGAAATGTTTCGTATATGCAACTTAAATTCATTTTACTTCTATGGCGTTGCTGCCCCACATTTGAATCAGAACTTATATCATTGATTTACAAAACAATTAAGAGATTCAATGGAAATGAGAGAGACAACACCACTTGGACAGGATAAGATAACTCTTAAATGAAAGTGAGATTGGTTTCAAAATGTCATAACCTATTTTTATACTCTTGGAAACAAACATTAAGAGAAATGCTTATATGTTATAAACTTTTGTTCTATACTTCTCCCTTAATACATGGCAGTCACACATAGAGGGTGAGTGGCTAAGATCATTGAACAAGAGGATTGAGCACCTGACCAACAAAGAGAATTGTTCCAGTCAAGTCTTCTCTAATCACAAATAAGAAAGGATGGTCAGCTACAAAGTCTACGGGATTTGGAACAGGCATGCAGCTCTCATCATCTATTGTTGTTGCTGTGGCCGCAGCCGCTTCTGTGCCTTCTTCATTCACTTCAATGAAAGACTTATGAAATATATTAGAAACACTAAGGTTTTGACCCACAAGAGACTCTACCATTTTTGTCAAACATCCAGTAGAGAAAGGTAGAACCACTCCTAATTCCTCCAGAATATCAGAAGTTTCAAGTCCAAATGAAATTTTGAATCTCGGAATCCTGAAGTCACCTACTTCCACTTTTTCATAAGGGAGCTTGTGATCAAGCAACTCAGATTCAGAAGCCACTTTCTCTACCAAAGCTGATAAACCATCTTTTGCATTCGAAAGAAAAAAATACATGGAGAATTGACGCTTATCTTCACCTTGCTTATAAGGAAGACCAAGAACTTTAAAATCATTGAATTCTCTAATAAACTGCTCCTCATAACTAGCCATGAAGGGAACCTTGACTGTGCTACCATTCAAAAGGTTAAAATCGTTATCTTTCGTTAACGAGGCATCAAACTTGTCATTCCATGCTCCTTTAAAGTATAGTGCATTGGCAAAGATGAGCCTGGTTGAGCTGTTGACCGATCCTACAGGAAGAAGTTCTTTGATGAGGCCATTGGTCTCTTTTTCAGCCCATGAATTCACTTCATTGGTCACTTCAACAGCCTTCAAAACCATATCAAATTTAAAAATCAATAGTATAAATAGACAAGTTGAAATGTTTTGACAAGTATATCAGAAGAAGAGTTTAATTTTGTTTTAGTCTAACTCTGGTGCATTATTTTCATAGAAGTTGATACTTGTTGCTCTAAATTCGTTTTAGTTGAATAGTAATATGTTAAAGGATCAGGAAAGATGATCTAGTACTAGAACATGCTTGACGTATAACAGGTCATAATTTTAAAGCAATTCTACTTTTGTCCCTTCAAACAATTCACTCGGAATCAATTAATCAATTATCGTCAAACATAACCAAACACACACTTAATCAATTAAAAAAAATTGGTATCAAAAGTCTGAACTATGAAACCCTAACACAAAATTTGTTAGATTAATTTATTTACAGAAAATAGAAACAGGGCATAGATTAATTCCATCGATAAGATGAAGATAGAAGATATACATACCTTGTTCTGGAAATCGACGGAGGACAAATTGGCTTTGAAGTCGGTAGACACGATTTGTTTGAAGGATGGTTGAAGAGATATGGTTTGTTCAATCCATACACCGTTGGCAAAAGAGAGGAGAGGTCCGCCGGCGGAAGCAGCGTCGGAGAGGACGACGGAAACGAGGTGAGAGGCGAGGGAGTTGAGATGATCGGTGGATTTGGAATGGAGGAATTCAAGAAGCTGTTGTTGTGTGGGACCATCAGAGCCAGCAGCGATGATGCTCAGCACGACTTGTAGCGACAATGGAGATAACACGATGTTCTCATCCATCCCTGTGAGATGCTTTTGAGAACAAATGGGTGGCTATGGTGAGTGAAACGTTGGTTTGTTTAGTTATTGATTCACGGAGATCCATTTCTTTGTTTGTTTTCAAATGATTAAAACTTTTTGAAATCAGTAGAGACGATTTGTTTGAAGGAAGGTTGAATAGATAGCGTTTGTTCAATCCATACAGCGTCGACGAAAGAGAGGAGAGGTCCGCCGGCGGGAGAAGCGTTGGAGAGGATGACGGAAACAAGCTGAGAGGCGAGGAAGTTGAGATGATCGGTGGATTTGGAATGGAGGAATTCAAGAAGCTGTTGTTGCGTGGGACCATCCGAGCCGGCAGCGATGATGCTGATGATGCTAAGAACGAGTTGTAGCGAAGGTGGAGAAAACACGATGTTCTGATCATGATGAGATACTTTTGAGAACAAATGGTTGGCGAAGATCAATATATTGAAGGAAAAAAAAGTAGGATCAAGTATACAAAAAAGGATCCAGGGTTTAGGATTTGAAGATCAGGGTTTAGGGTTTAGAAAACTTGTTTGGTGGGTTATCGTAAAAATGAATTTAAAAAAAATTAAAAATACCAAATAAAATGATAAGTTTAAATATTTATAAATCAATTAAACAAAATGTTTATGCAATAGTATGATATTCCCGCACAGTGTATTACATGTATTTGTTTTAAAATTTTAATAAAAATTAAAAAATAAAAAGATAAAATTCTTTAACATGTTTATTATTTTCAAAATAATTTTTTTAATTTATATTTATAGCATAAATATAATTATTCTATATATAAAAATATTTGGATTAACCGTATATTTGTACGTAAATATTAAATTTGTTCTCATTATTTATAAAAATATTTATATAATTATTTAGTTTTATAAAAAATCAATTAATAACACAAAATTTATAAATATTGTTTTATTTATAAAAATAAATATTAGTAACATAAATAAATATATTTTATCTTTTGGTTTCAGATATAATTTTAAATATATTTTATTTTATTATACAAAAAATATAAAAATTTGTGTATTCCCACGAATTTAAGTGTAGATAAATGTGCATTCACACGAATTATGGTCTGGATATCCTTGTGTTTGTATGATACTGATGTGTTACACCAATTTCTTTTCTAAAATGTAATCAAATGAAAACATAGAAAAACAAATTTTTTCGGCGTTGTATAAATAAAAATTAGCCACGGAAATAAATAATTTTTGCTTGTGTTCGGATTCATATATTACTTAAACTTTTAATCCAAAATAGTTTTTAATTTTAAACTATATCAGTATCGGTGTGTCTCCGGGTACCCGTCGGTGACACGCATTTATTTACTTTCAAAATTTAAAAATAAATACAATTAACAAAAATAGACATATATAAAAAAATATAATTTATATTAAAAATAATATAATCAATATTTGTAGACAGCGGTTGGGTGACACCTATTTGTATTTAAAAAATAAAAATAATATATAGAAGAATTAGTACGATTAAAAAAACATATAACTCACATTTTCATATATTATCTTAAAAAATTATTTTGTCTTAAATTAAAAATAATTTTAAAATAAAAATGTTAGTAACATAAATAATTAAAATAGAACATTCTTTTCCCGTGTTTGAATTCGTCCATTATTTTAAATATATAATAACTTTTATGTTTTTAATTGTAAAAATTATATATAATAACTTGTAAGTTAGAACGAATTTAGGTCTAGATACCCGTGTGTTCATTCGAGTACTCGTGTGTTACGTACATTTTTATCTAAAATGTAATAAGAATTAAAAAAAGTGAAAGACAAAATTATTTAACCGAGAAAAATTATTATTTTTTAAAGAAAAACATATTTTTATTTTTATTTAGAGCATCAGAGAAGTTTTTAACAAGACAGCATCATTGCCCTACATTTGGAGCATATATATATATATGAGACGAATATATATATATATATATATATATATATATATATATATATATATATATATATATATATATATATATATATATATATATATATATATATATATATATATGAGACGACTCAGGTGAGAATACTGAGTTATTATGAGAAATGAGAATAATTAATCATAATCGTTAATTTTTTATTTATTGAAATCAATGGACTACATTAATTTCTCATTCCATATTATGGAAAGAGAAATTAATGTAGTCCATTGATTTCAATAAATAAAAAATTAACGACTATGATTAATTATTCTTATTTATCATAATAATCAAGTATTCTCACCTTAGTCGTCCCATAAATTTGTTTTGATATTATTTATAAAAATATTTATAGAATCATTTAGTTTTATAAATATTAACTAATAACATAATATTTAAAAATATTATTTTAATTCTCTAAATAAATATTAGTAAAAATACATTTTATTCGTGTTTGGATTTATAAATTATTTAAAATATATTTATTTATTTATAACTATTTTATTGTATTTTATTTATTTTGTTGATTATAAAATAATTATAAATTATTTAAATTAACATATAATTTTAATGTCATTTAATTCATATGTTACTTGTGTTTTTTTGTTTAGTATCTATTTACTTATAAATATTAGTCTCATTTATTTTTTATTAGTAACGTGTATATAAATAAAATTTGATTAATTATAGATAAAAAAATTTCAAGAATATATTCTTTCTTTTTTTTATTATAAATAAAACTTATCTTTTTAAATTTATATTTTTTGAATATCTCTCCACTTTGAAAATCTAATGTTTCTATAAAAAATATAATGTTTCTATAAAAAAAATGTATTTAATTATTATATTTAAGAGGATGAAAAACAAAATTATTATGTTTAAAAGATTAAAAATGTATTTAATTATATAATTAAATGTTATTAAATCTTAAATTTAATTTAAAAATAAGTATTAAATATAATTGATCAAAATTAGTTGAAATAGTTACACAAGAAATAATAGAGTGATATATATGATTGAAAATCTAATGTTTCTATAAAAAATATAATGTTTCTATAAAAATAATGTATTTAATTATTATATTTAAGAGGATGAAAAATAAAATTATTATGTTTAAAAGATTAAAAATGTATTTAATTATATAATTAAATGTTATTAAATCTTAAATTTAATTTAAAAATAAGTATTAAATATAATTGATCAAAATTAATTGAAATAGTTACACAAGAAATAATAGAGTGATATATATGATTCTATGAATTGCTAAATAATCTTCTATAAAGATTGATAAAAATGATTATAAAATAATAACAATTATTATTTTTTAATTCCATATATCAATGATGTATTTGATACTAACCATGAAAGATTTATTCATTAATTTTATTAAGAATGAAAATTTTCAATTAACTTTTACAAACATACGATAAGTAACTCTAGATAAATTCTAAAATTATTTATTTGATTCAAAAATTATAGTTTTAACTAACATTTTAAAAATTCGTAAATGTTCTCACTAACCTCTCTGCAAATCGGAACTTCAACCTAATTTTTGTTTACACAAATCTCTATCTTATTTCGATAATAAAAATAAGATTTATATAGCGAAGGAGCAACAAAAATGTCATAACCTATTTTTATACTCTTAGAAACAAACATTAACAGAAATACTTATATGTTATAAACTCTTGTTCTATACTTCTCCCTTATTACATGGCACAAACACATAGAAGGTGAGTGGCCAGGATCATTGAACAAGAGGATTGAGCACCTGACCAACAAAGAGAATTGTTCCAGTCAAGTCTTCTCTAATCACAAATAAGAAAGGATGGTCAGCTACAAAGTCTACGGGAGTTGGAACGCGCATACTCCTTAATAGTATTGTTGCTGCGGTAGCCGCAGCAGCTTCTGTGCCTTCTTCATTCACTTCAATGAAAGACTTATGAAATATATTAGAAACACTAAGGTTTTGACCCACAAGAGACTCTACCATTTTTGTCAAACCTCCAGTAGAGAAAGGTAGAACCACTCCTAATTCCTTCAGAATATCAGAAGTTTCAAGTCCAAATGAAATATTGAATCTCGGAATCCTGAAGTCACCTACTTCCACTTTTTCAGAAGGGAGCTTGTGATCAAGCAACTCAGATTCAGAAGCCACTTTCTCAACCAAAGCTGATAAACCATCTTTTGCATTCGGAAGAAAAAAATACATGGAGAATTGACGCTTATCTTCACCTTGCTTATAAGGAAGACCAAGAACTTTAAAATCATTGAATTCTCTAATAAACTGCTTCTTCTTGCTGGTCATGAAGGGAACCTTGACTGCACTACCATTCAAAAGGTGAAAATCGTTATCTTTCGTTAACGAAGCATCAAACTTGTCATTCCATGCTCCTTTAAAGTATAGTGCATTGGCAAAGATGAGCCTGGTTGAGCTGTTGACCGATCCTACAGGAAGAAGTTCTTTGATGAGTCCATTGGTCTCTTTTTCAGCCCATGAATTCACTTCATTGGTCACTTCAACAGCCTTCGAAACCATATCAAATTTAAAAATCAATAGTATAAATAGACAAGTTGAAATGTTTTGACAAGTATATCAGAAGAAGAGTTTAATTTTGTTTTAGTCTAACTCTGGTGCATTGTTTTCATAGAAGTTGATACTTGTTGCTCTAAATTCTTTTAGTTGAAGTAATATATTAAAGGATCAGGAAAGTTGATCTCGATAGTACTAGAACATGCTTGACGTATAACAGGTCTATAGGCTAAAGCTAAAAGCATTTGAATAATTTTAAAGCAATTCTACTTTTGTCCCTTTTAACAATTCACTCGGAATCAATTAATCAATTATCGTCAAGCATAACCAAACACACACTTAATCAATTTAAAATTGGTACCAAAAGTCTGAACTATGAAACCCTAACACAAAATTGTTAGATTAATTTGTTGACAGAAAATAGAAACAGGGCATAGATTACTTCCATTGATAAGATGAAGATATTAGATATACATACCTTGTTCTGGAAATCTACGGAGGACAAATTGGCTTTGAAATCAGTAGAGATGATTTGTTTGAAGGAAGGTTGAATAGATAGGGTTTGTTCAATCCATACACCGTCGACGAAAGAGAGGAGAGGTCCGCCGGCGGAAGCAGCGTCGGAGAGGACGACGGAAACGAGCTGAGAGGCGAGGGAGTTGAGATGATCGGTGGATTTGGAATGGAGGAATTGAAGAAGTTGTTGTTGTGTGGGACCCTCAGAGCCAGCAGCGATGATGCTTAGCACGACTTGTAGCGACAATGGAGATAACACGATGTTCTTATCTTGATGAGATGCTTTTGAGAACAAATGGTTGGCGATGGTGAAGGAAACGTTAGTTTGATGGGTTATTGATTCACGGAGATCCATTGTTTCTTGTTACGATTTTTAAACAGATCTAAAACTTTCGAGCAGTATTCCTCTTCTGAGTTTCTCAATTTTGAAATTGGTTTTCTAATGCAATATTAGCAGTAGTTTCATACTATATGCGGTGTGTGTACGTGCCACCGTGTTGCTGTAGTCGCTGACGTGTTATTCACTCACATTGATTTTTCGTCTTATGCTTACCGACTAAGTTTGGAATTTGATAAATGTCTACTTTTTGGGCTTTTAATGGGTACATGTGTCTCGTTTAAATCTAGAAAATTTAACCTTGTATTCCAACATTTGTCCTTCTATCTTTACATAATTTTTAATTTTTTAATTTTTTCCTTTTAATATTTATTTAATTATTTTTAATTTTTCCTACGAAGTCAAATCAGAAAGTTATTATTTTTTTATGTTGGATGAGAAGAATCGGAAGTACCATGGATAGGTTTTTCGGTGTAGAAATTTTCAAATCGGAAATAGCCAAAAGAGGTTATCCGGTTCACAAAAATCTTTCACCGGAAGTAACACACTTGTGTTATCCGGTTTAGGATTTTCTTCACCGAAAGTAGCTATCTTAGGTTTTCCGGTTTGTTTTTTTTAAAAAAAAATTTATAATTTTGGTGAGATACCAGAATCATGTTGCTCGACATCTGTGGGAGGTCGAGGTAAGACAACCTATAACCTTTCAATAGTGAATAAATGTAATTTTAATTTTTAACATCGCAAACCACCGCTCTACAAAGTGATATCATCAAAGGCTTTGTGTTGCCGATGATCCTCAAACGAGCGCCATATAATATCACCAGATGTCAATCCATCGAACTGAGCTCTGATCTCGTCAACCTTCGTCGTAGATTGTTTGTAGCACCACTTCATCTCCCTCGGAAGTGGACTACCAACACCAACGATCTTCGAGAATCCTCTCTTCCCAATAGTTGGAAAATACTCGTGAATCCAACATTGTCATCAAAACAATGAAAATTATCAGTTAAAAGTATTATAAATTACATCATACAATTAATAAAGTAATTTAAAATAAAATATTTGTACATGTAAAAGAGAGGCATATCCACTGAACTGCTTGCAAGAATAAAATGAAACATCTTCGAGATATCAATAAAGTGTGACAAGTGCAGTAGCACCCCAGAGATGTCGAGCAACGTGATTCTGGTACGTCACCAAAATTAAAATAATAAAAAAAATACAAACCAGAAAATCAAAGATAGCAACTTCCGGTGAAGAAAATCCTAAACCGGATAACACAAGCGGGTTACTTCCGGTGAAGGATTTTTGTGAACCGAATAACCTCTCTTAGCTACTTCCGGTTTGAAAATTTCTACACCAGAAAACCTACCCATGGTACTTCCGATTATTCTCGTCCAACGTAAAAACAAAAATTAATCTGACTTCGCAGGAAAAATTAAAAATAATTAAATAAATATTGAAAGGACAAAATTGGAATATTAGAAATTATGTATGGGTAGGGGGACAAGTCTAAAGGTACAAGGTTCAATTTTTTTAAATCTATCTCCTAAAAGTCCGAAAAAATGGGACGGACGAATATAAGAAAAAGATGAGAGAAAAGAGAAATATTATTGAGTAAAATTAAAATAATTATAATAAAAATTATTATTGAAAAACTACTAAACTATGTCAATATATAGGTAACCAGGACTCACACCTAAAAGATACAATTTAAGTCTAAAATATAGAAAGTTTTATTTTGGCTGACACAGTACAACAATTATATGTTGTATTTGACTTTGTCGAATACAACTGACTTTTACTACTTTGACTAGCTAATTTGACACAATAGAATATTAACTTTCATACAAAACATCAAATTACAACTTTAAACACACCCCTTAATTTATGTTTTTGAAACTTCTCATCCTGATGCTTCTTATGTTAGCTAGTTGTCATACTGTCTTGCAATGCATTCAAGCTTTCATTTGTTAATTCGATCCCTTAAAAATGACACCTCCTCTTTATATTTTTACTTCAACCATGACACATATGATGATTCGTCAGTTCGATGTCTGACTTTTTGTCCACAAACAACTTCATTTTCTCAGGTTTCATTCTTGAGCTCTTCGAGCAACATCTCTACCCATGTTGTTTGACATGTTGCATATGATGCAATCACCTACTCAACTTCACAAGATAACAAATCTAAAATGTTTTGCTTTCTTGAACTTCTTGAGATTGACACACCTCCAATCATGAATATGTAACATATGATACTCTTCTTATAGTATTGATCTCAACTAAAATATGAATCGGTGTAGCTGCATACCTCTGCATCTATGTTGGCCTTCTTTTTCTTTAGCATCAACACACCATGATCAATCGTACCTTTGATGTATCTCAGCACTATCTTGATTTCTATTAGATGACATTCTTGAGGCTTCTCCATGAACCTGCTCAACAATCTGACACTTTGACAAATGTATGACCTGGTATTGCAAAGATATCTCAAGGATCGAATGATTTGTTTGTACAATGTTGCACTTACAAACTCATCATTTGTTTCCTTTCTCAAGTTTGCTCTAGTTTCTAATGGTGTAAAAGTTGCATTACAATTACTCACCTTGAACCTCTTCGAGATGTCTTGGGCATACTTCACCTGGTGTAAAAACAGTCTTTTACTTGTGTCTTTGAATTCCATCCCTAAGAAATATGAGAAATATCATAGGTCAACCATTTCAAACTCTTGCATCAAATTCAACTTGACTCCTTTAATTTATGTCTATTATACCCCTATAATCAACAAATCATCCATATACAAGCATATGATGACTCAATTAAGCCTGCTTGCATTGTTGACATATAATCCATGTTTTAAGACACATTTTAAGAAACATGCATTGATCAAGAAGCTATTTATTCTTTCGTTTCAAGCTCTTGGGGTTTGCTTCAATCCATATAGAGCCTTACTTAATATGTATACCTTTAACTTCTTCCTTTTGATTCGAATCCTAGTGTTTGACTGGTATATACTTCTTCTTCCAAAGGTCCATTCATAAATATTGACTTTACATATAGTTGGTGAATCTTCCGTCCTTTGCATGTTGCAACCGACACAATAATTTTGATGGTTTCCAGCTTTGCCATAGGTGCATAAACTTCGTCGAAATCAATACCAGTTTTTTGTAGAAAATCTCTTCCCACCAATTTATCTTTGTGCTTAGTAATATCACCATTTTGTCTTAGTCTCAACTTCTAGACCCACTTCACATCAATTAACTTCTTGATTTCTTTTTCAACAAGTTCCCAAGTATGGTTCTTCTCGATTTCCCTAAGTTCTTCTTGCTTGACTGCTAACCAATTTGAATAAGTAATTGCTTGATCCAAATTAATTAGTTCTAATTCAACCATCGTCGTTACTTCTTCTATTAAATCACCATCTGATTTGAATGTTTGATCTGGAAATCTATCATATCCATCTAGCCTTGTCAACTTAAATTTTGCTCTAGTTGATCTCCTAATATTCTGCTCAGGTGGTTCTTCATTTTGATTGGTTGTAACTTCAGTCAGTTGGTCTTCATCAAGCACGGCTGTGATTGTTTCTTGCTCCTATCGAACTTTCCATTGACTCCAATCCCATCTTTTTCTTTCATCCACCAGAACAGATCGATTAATCCCCAATTTATATTCATTTGGTGAATACAATATGTATGCACCAGTCGAATGATAACTGTAACACGGTGGGAGAACTGACTTGGTTTTTTTGTTTAACAAAAACATGTGCGGATAGCAAGAGTCACCACCGACTTTTATTTTATCCAATAGGAAAGGGTATAAAAGAACAGGAAAGACCTTTTAAAAATTTGAATTAGGGGGGTAGGTTATTAAAAGGAAGGTGTTAGCATCCTTTATATCCATGGGCTCTTAATTACTTAGCTCACTTTAATTTGTTTGAAAAACGGTGTATTGTGGGTTTAGAAAATATTTTCATAAGTCTTTAACTTTGTAGTGATCCTCATATGGATATATACAAAGTGTTTAGCCTTGAAAATATGTTTTGAAAAGTGGGGTGTAAAGAGTGTTTTTTGAAAGAGTGAGCAAGTATATAAGTGCTACTTACCCTAAGTTTGTAAGGTCTTTCTTGTTATTTATTTCCTTTAAGGGTAAGACTTTCCTTACTATTAGTGAGTAAGTAGTCATTACCTTGGATTTGTTAAGGGATAGACGTAGGGTCATCGTATGGTCAATGAAAGAAACTTGTAGGGTGTCTTTAGCAATTCGTAGGGACTATCATCATCTTTTCTGTAGGGTTATCGAGGGACAAGGTCATTTATTCTGTAGGAAACTTCAAAGGGACTATGATCTTATGAACTTTGAAGGGACTTAATGATTTATTTTGTTGGGACATTTGCTTAAGACACCCCCACGTTCGAGGGACTTGACCATGTTTTAAAGGCAACCAAGAGAGGAAACCCTAGGAGGTGCAGATGGCAATTGTATAACGATCGACTTACGTGTGTGAATATTAATTTCAGATATTTTATCTTATGGATTTAGTGAGTTAGGTCCAATTAATTAAGCATACAAGTTTTTGCACACCCTAATTTACTAACCACGCAGTTATATTTTGCAGAAAATAAAAGCAGAAAGTAAAAACTCTAAACTATTACATGGCTTTGGGGGAGATACATAAATAAAACCTGACAGAAAACGTAAAGTGCGGAAAATAAAACCTAAAACTATTACAACCAGGAAGCAGTTACATTATCTTTAGAAATCGTAAAATAATCGAAACAAAAAGATCGGAAGAATATTGAGTCTTTGAGATGAGAGGAGGATATTTTTTTTATCATGTTATTAGAAGAATAAAAAAAACAAAGTCAGATAATATCACTACAGATTTTAAAATAATGGAAAATAAGAAAAGCGATTAAAATAAAATCTAAAAAATATTAAAATGATGCTAAAAATCTAATAAAATCAAATAAAGAGCGCACAATGTTTTTCAGATTTTTATGAGAATATGAAAATAGAAAATAAATCAAATAAAATAGAAAAAAGAGGAATTTGCGATTTTGAGGGTCGAAATCTTTTAGAATTTTATTCTAAAAGAGTATTGTTCTTCTATTTTTTCTGAACTTCTAGAAAAAATTCGAAGTAAATCGAAACATTGGCACTTACCTGACTTACCTGTCAGACTGGAATTCTTATCACTAATGCCGCCTTCAAAGTATCGGCGGAAGCAGATTAACCAACAGTTTAGTTTTCCATGGTGCCCTAACAATGGCAAGTCACGATTTTTGTACCTAAACTTCAATTTGATCGCTCAGATAGCTTGCTCACATCATGAAAAACACAAATATGCAGAGATTAGATGTATCATGTGTAAAATTATGAAATTGAAAATTGAAAAATAAAGCAAAAAACGAAATCGGTTATGGCATTTTAAGAGGCTTTGGATGATTGTGATGACTGGTACACCTTCATAAGAGTCTAAGGAATGTTTTTGGACCTTCAAACCTTCTTGAGAATGGTTGCAACCCTAAAACCGAATCCAACTTACTCTTGAATTTTTTGAAGTTTTGTATGCTCTCTTTGATAAAAAAAAATTGTGTCCTTGCTGTGTGAAGGTGTTATGTATTTATAGAGGAAGGATTTATGTCAACTTGTGGGCTTGAGTTCAATTTATTTTGGGATGATAGGATTTGATTGAAATTTGATTTGAAAACTTTCTATTTCGGTCATAATATTAGATTAAATCATACCCTTTTGGTCTTGCATGAATTGGGATATGATCAATCAACTTAATCATCAAATATTTGATCCCAAAATAAATTTTAGATCAAATATTTGATTTCTTATGATTTATTTTAATTAAAATTGAATTTAAATGATTTAAATTCAATATAATATAAAATAAATAATAAAAATCAGAAAATATGATCAATGGGTCGTGAATAGTCTTAGAATTGAGTTTGGGTTGAAAGATCATGGGCCCATTTGAAGAAAACTCGAGTTTTGGCCTTATACACCCCCTCAAAATTGTCTAACTTCAACAATGCATAACTCCCTCAATTTTTATCCCATTAAGGTGTTCTAGGACTTTTTAGAAAGCTTAAAGTGTTCTGTAACGTATCCTTTTGGTCCCATGTCTATATCATTTTCCATTTTTAAATTATGAGCTTTTGAAAAAGTTGACTTTTTGTTGACTTTTAAAAAGACCTGTAATGTTTTGGCTCATACCTTCCAAATGAAGCATTTTTGGACTTGGCTTTTGAGATACAAAGTTGTAAAGAATTTAATTTCCGTTAAAATGAGCTTTGGATGAGAATTGTTTGATAAAGTATGTGAACGTTATGGTTGGTCAAATTTCAGTTAACTTTTCCTATGAAAACCCTAATTTAGAAACTCTTTATTCTTGATGATTCTGAGGTTTCCTTGATGAATCATGATCAACCCTTGATCAAATGATCAATTTCGCCTCATAATCTTGATGTTGACCAAAAATCTTGAAGTCTGACTTTATGTTGACCACAATTGACTTTTTGACCAAGTTAACTGATTTTTTATTATCTAAGCATCTGACTGATCAAACTTGTGAGGAAAGATTTGAAATTGGACATGAAGGTTCTTTGAGGTATGTGGGATGTTATGAATTCCACTTGAGGCTTTGGAAGTCTACTTTTCTTGGGGAAACTCAAAACCCTAGTTTTAAGATCCATTGTTCAGGAGGAGGCTGAGTCTGATGAAACCTTCAATCCCTTTGACCAATTGAGAATCTTGTGACTATTAGGAGAGCCCTTGAGACACATTGTCTTGAATATGGGAGGGAAAATTTTGGTGTACAACAACTTCCCCTGTTCAATTTTCTGAAACCTGAGGAGTTAGATTGGCATGTACGCCATTCGTGACTTGAAGGTTGAAGGGGATTGAACACTAAAGCCCAAAAATTTGCACTTGCCCGTGCGCAAAATAATGTTGTTGGTTGGTTGTATTGCTTGAATGGGCTTAAAGATGCCATTCGGAGTAAAAATGTTCTTCAGATATACCTCTTGGAGGATAGAGTAGTCCAAGACGTAGATTGATGTTCTCTCGGGGGATGTAGCAGCCTAAAATCTTGTTTGGGTGTGGTCCTGGAGGATAAAGCAGTCCAAGATGTTGTTATGTGTAATCATGGAGGGTAGAGCAGTCCAAGATGTTATCCTAGGGGTTTATAACAGCCCGAGATATTGTTTGAGATAGCCCTTGGGGGGATATAGTAGCCTAAGATGGATATAAATGTAATCTCAGGAGATGTAGCAGCCTAAGATATTGGTTCTTGTGGCCCTAGGGGATACATCAGCCCAAGACGTTGATGGATGTAATCTTGAGGGATGTAGCAGCCCAAGATATTGGTATATGTACTCCTGGAGGATAGAGTAGTCCAAGATATTGTTATATGTACTCCTGGAGGAAATAGCAGTCCAAGATGGATATATATGTAATCTTAGGAGATGTAGCATCCTAAGATATTGGCTTTCGTGGCCCTGAGGGATATAGTAGCACAAGACGTTGATGAATGTAATCTTGAGGGATGTAGCAGCCCAAGATATTGTTATATGTACTCCTGGAGGATATAGCAGTCCAAGATATTGTTATATGTACTCCTGGAGGATAGAGCAATCCAAGATATTGTTATATGTACTCCTGGAGGATAGAGCAGTCCAATATGGATATAGATGTAATCTTAGGAGATGTAGCAGCCTAAGATATTGATTTTCGTGGCCCTGGGGGATATAGCAGCCCAAGACGTTGATGGATGTAATCTTGAGGGATGTAGCAGCCCAAGATATTGGTATATGTACTCCTGGAGGATAGAGCAATCCAAGATATTGTTATATGTAGTCCTGGAGGATAGAGCGGTCCAAGATATTGTTTGAGGTAATCCTTGGGGGGATATAGCAGCCCAAGAATAAGTTATTGATGACGTTCGTCTGTTGGGGAATTAACCTGAAAAACAAGGTTAGTTCTATGCAATGTCATGATGTATATAGCGCTTTGCAAGACGATATTCTTATCATAAATGAGAATGTTATATGATATGAAATGATGTATGAATGAATTATGTAGTTGAAGCGCATAAGTAGCTTCATATAATAATTGTTGGCTGGGGAAATAAATCCTGATTTGTTACTGAGGAATATGAAGACTTCGTTCCCTTCTTGTCTTGGAATATCGTACTTAGGATCTTCCGTTTTTCGTTCGTCGTACTTCTTATTGAAGGATTATGTTCCCGAATACCCTGACTGAGGATAAAAGAGATGGACATTCCCTGAGAGGCTTATCCAACCAAGTATCAATTCTTCGGAGGATATCTACTTGAAGATTTCGTAGAGTTAGAAGTACAAGAGGCTACTTGGAACGTTTCGTTAGAATATATCCGTGAAGATTACTCTGCGGGGGTGAACCAACGAAGATTTGTTAGATTCCTACCTCCGATCGTCCTTAGTAAATGTTATTATTGCATTTTATGCATTTCTGGTAAACATCAATCATATTCAAGAGCATATATACATTCAAAATAATTAACATACGTTTTCGCTTAAGTAAAAAGAAAAAAGTAAACCTGAATTCGAAAATAGAATTGTATCAATTTTGAAGGTGTATACTCATTAAAAGTAACCAATGGGTTTAAAACTTCTGATATTCTCAACTTCCCAGAGTAATTATTTAGGAATTATCATGACTGAATCTGAAGACATGATATTGACACCATCTGATATTATTGGAACAGTGTAGACAGTGATTTTCGATAGTACCTTTATAAAAGGAAAATATTGATGAAAAGGGAGATTTTGACACAGATAACAAGAAAGGGGATTTTTACGTCTTTTTCGACAAAGAAGAATAAAGCTTATGTTTTTATTAACATGATATGATCTTCAGTCAAAGGAGTTTGTTTGTGATAATTTCGACGACTGTTGAATAAAAGACATCAATTCAAATTGAAAGAAGAAATTCAAAGTGTGAAGTTGCAATGTTTGGCAAAAAGGACGCGTGGAAGCATCCAGGGGAATGAAGGCATGCCGAAAGGCCAAGTGTCAAGTTATTAGAATTCGTCCGTTTGTGGCAGTTAGTTTAGTTTCATATATATATATATATATATATATATATATATATATATATATATATATATATATATATATATATATATATATATATATATATATATATATATATATATATATATATATATATATATATATATATATATATATATATATATATATATATATATATATATATATATATATGATAGTTGTTGTTAGCTTGGGGTGTGATATTTTGTACAAATTTTTATTGAACTCAAAGTACCTGTGTAAGAGAAAAGAGTGTGAATCTGGAAAATGTACGTGTGAAAAAAATATCTTTACTTTCTTTAAGTTTTTAATAAAATTCCAAGTTCATTTAAATTCTTTTATCATTTCATAGTTTATGATTACAAGTCTTTTATTTCGACGCATTACATTACTTATCTTCCATTAAGTTGTTTTCTTTAAATTATGTCAAGTTTATTTTACTTTTGTTCTTTATTCTTATGAATCATACAAACGTACTTAAGATAATTAATTGGAAAAAAAAAAATCGTTAAGGATGACACAATCATAAATATAGTTGATCAATAAGAAAACGTGTTCTCCTCTTGTGACTATATTCTCAATTATGAGGTTGGTTATTCAAATATATTATTAGTGTAGTACTAGTAGTTTCATACTATGTATTGTGTGTTTATGTGCCACTGTGTCGCTGACGGTTCCACTGTGCCACTGTGTTGTTCTCTTCCATACTAAGTTTCCTCTTGATGCTTTTTAACTATGTTTGGAATTTGATACAGTCTACTTTATGGTTTTCAGGACCACTTAAGCTTGTCAATAATGAAACAAAGCCCATGTTTTATAAAATCTAGTTTCCAACTCTGAAACTTTTTTCTGATGGAGATCCTTTAATACATATCATAACCTATTTTAATACTCTTACAACCGTTAACAAAAGTACTTAGTTTATATAAAATATATTCAAATAAACACTTCTGCTATTTTCCTCCTTTGATACACGACACTCACTTGTGGGTCATATCCATAACACATATTTTTATAATACTCCTACCAACATTAAAAAAAAGGAGTATAAAATAGATTCAAATAAAATATCTTCCCCTACACTCCTCCCTTAATACAAGGCACTCACGCGTTCTTTAATCATCTGTTGGGATTCTAAGATCATCAAGCAAGGGGATTGAGAACCTGACCAACAAAGAGGATTGTTCCAGTCAAGTCTTCTCTAATGACGAATAAGAAAGGATGATCAGCTACAAAGTGAGCACTCCTACACTTTTGTTGTATATTTGTTGTTGTAGCCGCAGCAGCTTCTGTGCCTTCTTCATTCACTTCAATGAAAGACTTATGAAATATATTAGAAACACTAAGGTTTTGACCCACAAGAGACTCTACCATTTTTGTTAAACCTCCTTCAGAGAAAGGTAGAACTACTCCTAATTCCTTCAGAATATCACAAGTTTCAAACCCAAATGAAAATTTGAATTTTGGAATCCTGATGTCACTTACTTTCACTTTTTTAAAAGGAAGCTTTTGATCTAGTAACTCAGGTTCGGAAGCCACCTTCTCAACCAAAGCTGACAATCCATCTTTTGCATTAGGAAGAAAAATATACATGCTGAATTGACGCTTATCTTCGCCTTGCTTATAAGGAAGACCAAGGACTTTATAATCCTTGAAAACTCTGAGAAACTGTTTCTCATAACTAGCCATGAAGGGAACCTTGACTGCGCTACCATTCAAAAGGTGAAAATCTTTAACTTTCGTAAACGAAACATCAAACTTGTCATTCCATGCTCCTTTAAAGTATAGTGCATTAGCAAAGACGAGCCTGGTTAAGCTGTCAATTGATCCTTGAGGAAGAAGTTCTTTAATAAGTCCATTTGTCTCTTTTTCAGACCATAAATTCACTTCATTGGTCACTTCAACAGCCTTTAAAACCATGTCAAATTCAAAATTAAACCAGTTAAACTAATAGATCAGTTGAATTATCTTCACAGTTCACACATTACGTTGCTAAATGAGTTTGATGTTAGAAATTAGATATACATTACATACCTTGTTCTGGAAATCTACGGAGGACAAATTGGCTTTGAAGTCAGTAGAGACGATTTGTTTGAAGGAAGGTTGAAGAGATAGGGTTTGTTCAATCCACACACCGTTGATTAAAGAGAGGAGAGGTCCACCGGCGGGAGCAGCGTCGGCGAGGACGTCGGAAACGAGCTGAGAGGCGAAGGAGTTGAGATGATCGGTGGATTTGGAATGGAGGAATTCAAGAAGCTGTTGTTGTGTGGGACCATCAGAGCCAGCAGCGAGGATGCTAAGCACAAGTTGGAGTGAAAGTGGAGATAACACGACGTTTTTATCCTTATGAGATTCTTTAGCGAACAAATGGTTGGCTATGGTGAGTGAAACGTTGGTTTGGTTCACAATTGATTCACGAAGGTCCATTGTTGCTTGTTTTGAATTTTAAACAGAACTAAAACTTTGGAATACTCTTCTTCTTGTGAGTATCTTAATTATGAAGTTGGTTATTGGATGCTACTATTAGTCTATTAATACTAGTAGTTTCATACTATGTAGTGTGTATGTACCACTGTGTTGTTCTCTTACATACTAAGTTTCTTCTTGATGCTTAACGACTAAGTTTGAAATTTGATAATGTCTACTTTATAGAAAGACGTTTTCAACTCTGAAACTTCTTTTTCCTTTTTTCTTTAACATACTTAAACTTTTGATACTTTCCTTTTTCCATACTACATCAGATTTTTTATTTTTTTTTCAAAAATAAGTTTTTTTATAGAAACTTTTACTGTGTATTTGGATGAAGTATTTTAACAATGAAAAATATTTTTTTTGCAAAATTTGAAGTATTTTAATGAATCATTTTAATATTTTATTCAAACAAAAAGAATTTTAAATTGAATGGATTCTAATTGAATTATTTGAATTACTTAGAATTTTAATTTCTTAAAAATTCTTAATTAATCCGTTCAAACACACTTTTATAGTTAGTCGAGTGGTGGAGGTTTATGTTTTGAGAATATATTTTCTTAAAGTTATGGGTTTGAATCGTATTTGATATTAACTATCATTGTGTTAGCATGTACGTCCATACAAAATTTAGTTATAACTTTAAACATGATGGGATTGATTATATTGGATTAGTTAGTCACAAACCCATATTCCAAGACTTCATAAAAAGAATCCTTTGAAAAGTGTTATGGAAACTATTTTTTCATATCAGATAATTAGGATGGATTTGATTTGATTTTCTAACACTGTTTTTTTTCTTTTGATAATTAGTTTTACAAACATATTTTAAAACTCTTCTATATTTAAGAGTTTTAAGAGTTTTAGAAACTCAAAAAAAAAAAGGTTTTGGAGGTTTTTGTTTTTAATTTTTAGTTTTGGAAATTATGAAGAGTAAAAAAAATAAAAATAAAATGGTATATTTTCTACTAATGACAAATTTATAATATTATTCTATTTTTAAACAATTTCAAAAAATTAGGTTATCAAAAATGTTTTTTTTTTCTTCAAAACTTTTTTAAAAAAAATTGATTTACAAAATAATTTTTAAAAATGAAAACTCGTTTAATCCAGCACTTAATCTCCTTATTACACCCCTAAGACTTTGTAAGAAGTTTATTTTACCTTATATTTATCTCTTTTGAATGGGTAAAATCTTTACACTCCCTAAAAATTATGTTTTAATTCATTCAACACATAATAGAGCGGAATGAAATAAAATATAATAAAATAGAATGAAAGAAAACAAAATAAAATACAGATTTTACTGTATTGCTAAGATATTTTATAAAAAAATATCACATTATATAGCATATATCTCAAATTGGATAGAAGAACAAATAAAAAATTAAAGGGAATTGAGTCAAATGGATTCTATCATGTTCCATTTCAATTTTGCTTACCGGTATTTTATCAATAAAGCACAAGTTTTAAGAAAATGCATTCATACTTGATAACTTAGCGTTTGAATGTAGAACAAACTGATAGAAATTTTAAGAAATAAAATATTGAATTTCTTGAAAGGATAAAGTAAACGAAGAAATTTCTCGAAACAAAAGTGGGACATAAGTTCAGACATTTCGCACAAAAATTATGAATCTTTATGACTTGGATATGCGAATTCTAAAGAGCGTATGATGAAATTGTGAACCCTTATCACAGAGACAAAATTTACTTATATATTATGTACATCAATAACCGTCAACAACGGCTAACTCCCCAACATATGACATGTGCACTATTATGTGGCCTTTAATCTTCAACTTTGCTTCCACATGTCTTCAGCTTTTTAACTACTGCAAAAATTCATTACTGATGTTGAGATACATCTTCAGGTCTTCCATCTGCCTTTAACAAGAACCAAGATATTTATTGTCAACCATTTGTGATTTTTCTCGTCGAAAACATGATTTAGCTACTTGTACTTAGCATTTATACCTATCTCTCACCCACTTTTGTCGAATATACTTGATTCGGAAATTTCAGGCTAACAGATACCCCCAAAAATGTCACTTTGAATCATGTTTTCAATATGGAAGAAAGGTATTATTTTTATTACACTCTTGACACTGTTCAAAACAGTGTGCGTACGTTGTCTTCATTATGACCACTTTCACCTAACAGTCACGTCAAGGAATGTGCGTCCAACTGTCATCATGATTCCAACTTCCAAGGACACATGGGACACAAGATTTGATATGTATTAAATAAAACATAGAATCACTTAATTTCTAATTATTCTCACTAAATAATGATATTAAACAATAGTGGGTTTTACGTTCAGTGGGAGAACTGATAAGTCTTCTTTCAAAAATCTACATATAGCTTTTTTTTGCTTTTTTCTTCTTCTTCACACCTTTGCTTCGTCTTCTGAACCCTAAGAGCTTTGTTTACATGCATCTTTCACTCTTTCTTATACTCAAGATATAAGAACAATGACTTTTTCATCTGGCATGAAAAAGAAACTTCCAATCCCTAATGTTTTTATTTTCAAGGATTTGTCATCATCAACAACCAAAGCTAGGTTCTAGAACCTCCAATGGAGTAGAAGAATATTATCATTTGATTTTCCCAGGTATTGATCCCCTTTTCTCTTATAGGTAACTTTCATGTATTTCTAGATTCTTTACCCAAATCATCTTTGAAACCAACAAAACTGGAAAAATTATTCAATTTTTCACCATTAAGCAAATTGCATGCGCTTAAAGATAAAAGCTTTGAGTTAGGCTTCATGGAACATCCCAATTGTGTGTTTCGTTCGTCTCCTTCCACCAACAGTGATGTTTATCTTAGTTTGTTGCACCGAGTACAACAGAATAAAGAAAATTGGAAATATCAAGGTGTTTATTATTTGATCTAAATATCAAAAATCGAACCCAAGTATAACCCCTACATGCTTATAGTTGACATATGGTTTTGGGAGTATTCGACTAACACCTTCCATTTGCCATGTGGGATGGTCACTCCAACTCTTTTTGATATTGATGTTATTACTTGGCTTCGACCAACTGGTGAAACTTTCAACTCCACTTTTAAGCATCACATCAAACCTAATTTTACTTTTGACCATCCTAGCTTTAATATCTACATCAAAGACCATCACGACAACACTGAGGAAGTCTATGACTATGAGCACATTGCTATCCTCACTCCTTGGATATTATGTTGTATATTTTTTTTAGCTCCCTTTAAGTAGCCAAGAAATTTATACCTCTTACAACTCATATTCATGAGAAAAAGGACGTTTGTCTTAGCTAACTGATCTTAGGCTGACCTTATAAGTCCTTAGGAATTGCTTCTTGTGACCTCAAAGCACTAACAAACCCTAAAGATAACTTCCTGGTCTCTTTCCCTATCAATCTTTTACAGCTTTGGCTTAACGCCACTTTTTAACCATTTCTAAACCTTGGTGTTTTGTCTCATTTGGAAAGATGGTTCGAAGGTGTAAGGCTCAGTTTGATAACACCAAATGATAGTAATCTTTCGACTAAAAAAGGATTTTCAAAAGTATTTCGTCATGTTCAATAACTAATCTAAATTTTTCTCGAGTATGGAACCATTTGCTAGTCGAACCTATGGGCCATAGTGGTTCAGAATAGCATATATAGCTT